>JBBBDQ010000273.1:4427500-4522500 GCA_037127315.1 Ascarosepion bandense | reverse complement strand
ACCCCCGATAAATATCGAAAATCGATAATCGAAAAAATCGGATTATAGAAGGAATGGTCCGATTCTAATCAAATTTGATACACTCATAAACAAAGACATAAGAAACGATATTCAGAAGTTTCAAGGTTTCAGTTCTTACAATAGTGCAGAAAATCGATAATATATATATATATATATATATATATATATATATATATATATATAAGGCAAGATGTTTCTGTGTGTGTATGTTTATCTGTCCGTATGTCCTTTATACAAATCCACAATTTTATCCGATTCTCACCAAACTTCAAACAAATATTCTTTAGACTGAGTCTGAGCTCCAAGACAATGGATTAGTTTTAAAGCTTTCATTACGCCCGAGCAACTCCGGGCTATACTGCTAGTTTTGAATATTTTAGTTTTGGCTTTGATATTTATTTTCTAAATGCATAATTACACCATTTGACATTATCAGATGTTTTATTTTGCAGTTCTTCAAGATTATATTTTTCAAAATGTGGCTTTTTTGAAGATGTATTTTCTAGTAAAGATCCTTATCCATATGTATTATCCAGCGAGGATCTGTATCTTCACAATTTACCGATTTCAGATGACTTTTTCAATGCGTAATTCTTTAACAATTTATTTTCATAGTGTAGATCTTTAAAATGATGTACTTTATGGTGAGCATGTGTATTGTGGTGCAGTGGATATTGGTTCTATAGGAGAAATCAGAGAGCCAAGTTCAAATTCCAGTTGAATTCGTTGCATTCACTTACTCGCAAATTACCTTGGAAAAAGTATGAATCCAACTAATGTCCCTCCAGCTATGGGTTGAATAACAGGAAAAAGTGTATTTTATAGCCTCGGTTGGCAACCAGTCTACCGCAGAAGAAATATTAATTTATTGCGGAAAAGTTTTCTGCCTAGTCAGTCATGTTTCTTTCGAGACATGATTACCGAGGTGTGTATCCCATATGGCTATTAACTGACTGACTTTATGGTGATGCTCTTGGAGATCACTTTTCTCATTGATTAGATGATTATTTTGAACGTTTTGCTTGGCTCTTTAAGATTATCTTTTATGGCAAAATCATATATATATATATATATATATATATATATATATATAGGTTTCATTAAAAATGACAGACAGGGTAATATAGTTTTGGATCTCTTGACTCAAATATTGGATTTCGGTTTTTGATATTGCTATTTGTAATAAGAGAAGGTTATTCTGGAATGTTTTGGCGTTAATTTCTTTGTTGATTGTTACCCCAGGGTCTAAGCTAATAGACGAGGATTGTTGTAGTGACCCTCGTAAAATTGAAGTTTTTTTTTATCCAAACCGAAATTAATACAAATCTACCATCCGCCCGTGTATTGAATATTGCTGCCATATCTGGTCGGGTGCCCCTGCTGCTCTCCTTGGGCTTCTTGACAAAATACAAAGGAGGATCTGTATCGTGGTTGATACTAACTTGGCAGACCGGCTGCAGCCGCTCTCACACCGGCGTGATGTAGCTTCCCTGTGCCTCTTCTACAAGTACTTTCATGGCTTCTGCTCCGATGAGCTTAGCTCACTGGTGCCGCCCAAGCACGAATTTACACGAGATACTAGATTAGCAACTAGGTCCCACCCTTTTACAGTTAAACAAATAAGATGTAACCGTAAATTCTACTCCAACAGCTTCTTTTCTCGCGCTTCCCGCCTGTGGAACTCCCTTCCACAAGTCTGCTTTCCCGACAGTTACAATCTCCAGGTGTTTAAATGTAGGGTCAATAGACACCTCCTATCACACCAACTCCCAACTATTCTCACAACACTCTCATCTACCCAACCCTCATTCTCGGTATCCTCACCCGCCTATCACCCACCCTCTGTTATTTCCTATATTTAACCAGCCTTTCTCCTCTCTACGTAGCCCCCTGCACAGTAGTGGCAGTGACATGCCTTGCTCGGGGTGAAACGTTTATAAAAAAAAAAAAAAGAATTCCAGTGACATCACAAACATTTCCCCTCTTTTTTTTTTTAGAAACCTTCCAACCTCTGTCATTCCCAGCATACACCTTTAAGTTATCTATGCAAAATAGATGTCTTATTTTTCTTTAAGGGATCTTATTGCCATATTCCACCTTGTTAAGTTTGCTGGTGGATGCTATTAAGGATAAAGAAAATATTAATGAAGACGTAATTGGTCTGTAGTTTCTTGGAATATTTGTGTCATCATTTTTGTTTATAAGGAAAATAATTCGTTTGGTTACCCATTCCTGAATGTTAGTAGGTTCCTTGATCATTTTTTGAAGTTTTTCGGATAGTTTTTTTGTTTTTATTTAGATAATAAAACAATAATTTAGGAATTTTATCTCTTCCTGGAGGTTTCTAATTGTGTGCTTCTTTCAATGCACATTCAACATACTCTTCTGATTCTTGCCCAGGTTTGTTCCCATTTATTTTTCATCCATTCTATTTCTTGTGTAATCCAATCTGTTTCTTTGTTATGGTCTTTAGGGCAAACCCATAATTTTTCCCAGTACTGTATAACCTCTTCTATTGTTTTTTGGGTTTTCTTTTTGTTCTATATTTATGTTCCATAGCTTGTTCGGCTCCCTAGCCAGATCCTAGTATTTTTCTATCTTTTTAAGGCCACTCTTGTATTAAAGGGAACAGCAAAAAAAAGAAAATTTTATGATGGTGATGATGATCATCAGATTTTGGCTATGATCACACTACCAAAATTTAGGAATTTTATCTCTTCCTGGAGGTTTCCAATTGTGTACTTCTTTCAATGCACATTCAACATACTCTTCTGAGTCTTGCCCAGGTTTGTTCCCATTTATTTTTCATCCATTCTATTTCTTGCGTAATCCAGTCTGTTTCTTTGTTATGGTCTTTAGGGCAAACCCATATTTTTCCCAGAACTGTATAAGCTTTTTCATTGTTGACAGGTGGCGGAATTAATCGTAATATCAAATTTTTGTTTTCTTAGTTCTCTGCAAACTTTCTTCGCATCGGTTTGAAAGACTTTGTTCTCTCTGTAGAATCTGGACCTTTTTTCACAGCTTCTTCTAATTCTCTGACCCTTCATTCGTATTGTTTACTTCATTTTTCTTTAGCTGATAGGACTTAATTTTATTTTTAATTTTGTATTTTCTTTTGATTCTTCTGCCTTTTCCAGTTCTTACATTTGTTCCTCTTTTCATTTCTTGGAGAATGATAATTCACTTATGAGTTTTCAATTTCATTCTCTATTTTATTTTATTTTATTTTATTTTATTTTATTTTATTTATTTATTTTTTTGCGAATCTGGATCTTCATGTGTGCCAGACTGACTTTTTTTTACTTTGATGCTTAGTTTTTTTAGTTAATGCTGAAGATTATTATTTCTATAGAATTCTGTACCAATAGCAGATTTTTCGACCATAGATAGTTTTTCTCCTGAGAGACGGTCTCCCTGTTTATTCTCTAGAAAAGTAATACTGGGAATTTTGGTTTGATTTTCAGTTATCATGTTATTCCGACGGGTGAAATAAAAGTCCAAATGTGCATCTAATGATCCCCGGTACATTTGGTAACTATCTTTTACTGACAGAGTTCCGAAGCCTATGTGGAGATTGTTCACGAGCTCATAACGCAGCAACTATTTAGTTTTCGGTACACCTTGAGTTGAGGGTTATTGTATGGAGTTTCATTATTTGGAGAGTTATTGTTGTTATTATTGTCATGTCATTTTTATTATAATTAGATTTCTGCTTTGGTGGCACTACCTGACAAGCCTGCGGGAAGACCTAAGGCGGGTCGTGGTGTGTTGTTATGGCTCCATTTCATATTTTTTCTATCTCCCCTAACATACCTAGCGTTACATGGACAAAGTTCTCCTTAGTGTGTGGGCTGTACTTAATAAAACAGTTTTTTGTATATCTCTTAAGCCGGGGTTTCCAGGGGTTCTTTCAATGTGTTGTTTTGTTCCATTTTTTATCATTCCAAGTGTACCTACTATCACTGGCACAACTCTTGTTTTCAATTTCCACATTTTTTCTATTTCCATTTCCAGGTCTTTATATTTTGACAGTTTTTCGAATTTCTTGGTTGTTATGTTACAATCCGCTGGACAAGCCATATCAATTAATAAGCAAGTTTTCTCTTTCTGGTTTTAACAATAATGTCCGGTCTATTGCTTCAATTTTTCTGTCTGTGTAGATGGTGTAATCCCATAGAATGGTGACATCTTCTATTTCTGTAACCGGTGCTGGGTGATGTTCATACCAATGTTTGTTTACATATTTTCCAAAGGATTTGCACATTGTCCGGTGTAAATATTGCCCCACTCTATCGTGACGATTTTTATATTCATTTGAGGCAAGTACAGAACAGCCTGAGATTAGAACTAAGGTCAGAACTGGCATCATTATATTTTTCACTGAGCATTTTGGTCAAAAGTTAAAAATTTTAAAAAACAAAAAAAAAAAACAAACAAAAAACAATCTAACATCACAAAATCTTTTACATCTATAAAGACTTTCATTAGAAAAAAAACCGTACTTGTTAAAATAACATTCTTTAAGGCAGGGGTCAATCAAAGCTGTCTTTTGCGAAATATTTCTTGTCAAACCAAGGTCTTCAGCCACAACTAGAGCCACAATTACCTGTGCAATATTTTTAATCATTCCAATATTATTATTATTATTATTATTATTATTATTATTATTATTATTATTACATTTTCTTTCTTATTCTCCCTAATTCTCAATTTGTTTTCAATATTCTTTTATGGATACATAGTGTTTTCTTGGCTATGCCTTGTGGTGCAATGGATATAGACTCGGAACGACAAATCGGGGTGCCGAGTTCGAATTCCAGTTGAATCCCTTGCATTAACTCACGCACAAATACCCTTGGGAAAGATATTAATCCGTCTCTTCCCTCCATTTATGGGTTAAGTAAGAGGACAGATTGGGTTCTAGAACCTTGGCTGGCAACCAGTCTACTGTAGAAAGTAATTGCAACCTACTGCGGGATAATATTCTGCCCAGTCAGTCTTGAAGCGTATATCACGTATGGCACTTAACTGAATGTTTTCTTTCCAAATACAATCTCTTCTAATATTTATGTCTTTCATTTATGCACATCGAACCCAAACGAACCGGTTTTAGGAGAGCAATCCTCTGATTTTCCTTTTAAAAATTAAAACTTAAGATAACTAAATCAAATAAATTTCTACCTTCCCTGATTCATCGTTTCCTTTAATTCTGGGCCAATTTCATTTACATTTCTATGCGACAAGATTGCCGGTCAGATCTGGTGACAGCTGTGCGCACCTACATTTTCGGAGCTAGTGAATAAATTAATGTTGTTCAGTTAAAAGGGAAAAGGGATTTTTATCTCTACTTATTTGGTTTAATTTCGTTCAAAAGTTATTTGCTTTTTATTGCGATGTTAACTTTCACTTGGTGATAAGGATTTTTCAGTGATAATCCATTACCTATCAGTTTTCTTTCTCTTGCAATCTCATACAAAATAAACTGACAAATTAATCATTTCTTATATACAGAACTATGAATGTATGTTATTTAATTTAATATTTTATTTGATAATTAGTTATGTGTCGGCAGCAAATTATTCCTCTATTTCGCTTTCTCTATTTTTCTGCTTACTGTTACATCACATTAAAACACGTTTTTACTAAAGATTACCGAATTTAAGCAACGAAGAGCCTTGACAGTACCTCGATGAGTGATAACTTAAGAATAATACATGCTGTAAACTTAGCCGTGCAAGTGGTGTCATGGATAATGGCTCGGATTTGTTAATTAAAGAACCGAGTTCAAATTACCTTCAGTGATCGATTCTGTAATTTCATTGGGGTTATTAATTAACATTCATGAAGTTTGTGCAATAGTTTTATGAATTGAATATATTAGATTCGTTATTTTCACTTACGCGCAGATATACTTTGGAAAGGTATGAAGCCACCTCTTCTCACGTACCCAACTATGGGTCAATTAGTAAGACATGTATCACTAAACCATTAATATCTCCCAAAAGTTCTTACATTCTAAAATATTTCTAGCACTAAATAACCTGCAAAAAGTTGATAAACCGTAGAAAACGAATCAATCAATTAACAATCTCAGTTTGTTCATATCTATCTATCTATCTATCTATCTATCTATCTATCTATCTATCTATCTCAGTCTGTTCATATCTATCTATCTATCTATCTATCTATCTATCTATCTATCTATCTATCTATTATGGCGATTCACTCCTATAACACACTGAACTCTTCTGAACTATATAAGTAGCAGTTCTGCTTTGTAGGGCAGAGAGAGTGGAATCTATTCCAGCATAACTCTGACAGCTGCACTAATAATCGTTCACTGGTATATGTTTGTACTACTGTCTCTGTAATAGATTTGTTTAACACTATTCAGTCTTTGTGTCTTTATTTCTGGACCCAGCGGACCACAACAACATGGTGAGGAAGTCACAACAACTTGGCGACAAGGATTCTAACGGACCACGCGAGGCATCTTATGGGCGTCCAGGATTCTTAAAGACTCTTCAGCACCCCAAATGAACTGCGGGGAAAAGAAAATATTGGTTCAACATTGTAGGTCCCGAACAAAAAAAAAACTCCTGTTTTTGTCACACTTTGTTCTACTTAACAGTACTTGGTAATCCAGAAAAGAAAACCAAACGTAAAAAAGTGTAACTAACTTACACAGAACTTAAACACGAACCGCTAAACTACTAGAGTTCATGTTTTTCGAGGAAAAAGCACTCGTGATTCTCTGAGGGTGTAAGAAAATAAAGTTATTCACCTTCAGTTATTTGTTATTTCGTTACTGAGTGCGTAAGATACTATTTTTTTTGTTTTGTTATTAAAAAAAAGTTTTCGTTTGAATTGTATTCTGGTAATCCTAAAGAAAGAGACGGATAAACATGGATGAAATTAAATCCACCATGCTTGAAATTCATAATCCCAACTTGAACAGCAAAACCAACAGGAACTTAAATGGAAAGAAAAGCAAATTTAAATTCAAAACCAAACTGAAAAAAAAACAGCTTGAATTTCAAAAACAAACTGTTGAATTTCGAAAGCAAACTGCAAAAGAACGACTTTAATTTCAAAAGCAAGCTGAAAAAGAACGACTTGAATTTCAAAAAACAACTGAAAAGTAACGGTTAAAATTTCAAAAGACAAACAGAAGTCAGACATCAGGAACTCGAATAAATTCTACTTCAAACTGAACAAGAGCAAAGAAACTTGCTTAAACTGGCAAACTGGGGACAAATTAGTGAAAACTAAAATGCGTTCTCACAAAACCCGATCTGGGGAGCAATAGACACTTTTTTCCTATTTTCCTGACGAGGATATAACCATTGCCTCTTATTTTAAAAGATTTGGGGGTTTATACACCACAGATTGCATAAATTGATCGGTCTCTAAGGATGTTTGCCTTCAAATGTTTCTTCAAAAACTGGGCACCATAGCGCATACTAGATTTGTGAATTATATTTTACCCCATAAAACAAGCGAATTGACATTCACTGAAGCGGTTAAATCTCTTCCAGAACTTTTTAGTCCTAAAACTTCATTCTTTCATAAGAGATGAAAATGCATGAATTTAACCAGAAAAGATGGTGAAGATTTCACTTCGTTTGCGTCGGTCGTGAACAAACATTGTCACGACATCAAACTGTCAGAATTGAGTTCAAATAATTTCAAATGTCTGATATTTGTTCAGGGACTCGTTTCAGTTAAAGTCGCTGAAATAAGGCGTAGAGTCTAAATAAATTGGAAAATGAGCCAAACCTTACTCTCCAACAAATAGCGAAAGTCTGTCAGAAATTCGTAAGCGTACGCCAAGGTTAAAAAATATCGAAGAATCTGGCATCAGGTAAGTACGCCAAAAGAAAAAAAACAAAAAACAATTTATTACTCCCTCTAAATCAAACCAGTCACAAAAGAAACAAGACAACTTGCTTCCTAACCCGTGTTTTGGTCGTGGATTATTACAGTGGTATTTTTTTTTTTAATCATATCACCCCAAGCAAGGCGATAACGCCACTGATGCACAGGGGGCTACGTAAGAGTGAAAAGATTGGAAAAGAGAAAACCGGAAACCGCATCCTAAACAGGAAACAAGGGATGAGCCTCTTCATTTGTTCAATAGACGTGGGTGGAGTGTGAACCGGGCGATAGCTTAGTCTATCTACTCCAATTGAAAAAAAAATAAAGAAAAGAGTAAAATTATTGGAAAAGAGAAAACCGGAAACCACATCCTAAACAGGAAACAAGGGATGAGCCTCTTCACCTGTTCAATAGACGTGGGTGGAGTGTGAACCGGGCGATAGCTTAGTCTATCTACTCCAATTGAAAAAAAATAAAAAATAAAAAAATGAACAGTTAGAGGTGGAGGGGGAGCGGTATAGGAAGAAGTATAAACACTGCCCTTAACAGATTAAAAAACATCTAAATTGTAGCCGTGCCAGGCACAAGAGCTGACATTGTCGAGCGAGAAAAAAGGTTAATAGCGACGTAAAAAACACAAACGCACATGAACAAGACAGGTTAAACATTAGGAAGTACGTGAAAGTACAAATCATAAATAAAAATATTAAACTAGATTTGGATTCTGATTCAGATTTAACAATACACACTTAGAAAAAATTGGGAAAACCAAACTTGCTAAGAATTAATAAAACGGTCAGGTTCCTGACAGAGAGGGTGATCAAATTTAAGGAGAACTTATAACGAATGCAACATTTCAAGGTAGGACGTTAAAACTAAAGACATTTGTATTAAAAAATAGAGAACATTTATTTGACACAGACGTGAGAAGTTTATGATGTGGAACATGACAATTCATTTTGGCGAAAACTGGAAAACATGACCACCGAGCAGATAATTTAATAAAAACTTAAAAGAAATTTTTCCCGAATTTTTTTTTCTGGCGTGGTCGGTGTAACAAAATGACGGCAAAATTTGAGTTAAAGAATGACATTTAGTTAGTGTTTAAAAAAAACTTAATGTGTCTTTCGCCTCTTTACTAAAAATAAATGACGAACTCGACAGACTAGAAAGAAACGGTGTATTGTCGAAAATTGTGTACAAAGTGCTTCACCGATCATATATGTGAAGAAAAAGTTAAACAAGATCAGGGTTTGCGTCGATTTTTCGACAGGGCTTAATGCAGCACTCAAGGATTATCTTTATGCTTTACCTAGAACGGATCGAATTTTTGAGAAGCTAAATAAGGGATTTTTTTTTTTCACAAGTCGACCTCAGTGAAGCTTAACTGCAAATACCGGTGGAGGAAAAAATGTTCTAAGTTACTATGTATCAACACCCATCGAGGTAACGTTTACGCTGTCAATTTTCCAACAAGTGATGGATAAAATATGCTGAACGACTTTGACTTTATGGTTGCATATTTGGACGACATTTTAATGATCAGTCAAAATGTAGAACAGCATAAGGAACATGTGCATAAAGTTTTCGAAAGAATTCAAGAGTACGGGTTCAAATTTAAAGAATCCAAATGCGAGATTTTATGGAAAAAAATTATACACTTAGTACACATCATCGATAAAGAGTGCATAAGACCAGATCAAGAACGGGCTACAGCAATCAAAGACATGCCAACTCCCGAAAATATATCTACTTTGCAAAAGTTTTCTAGGATTGGCAAATTATTATCAGGCGTTTATGTGAAGTATGCACAACTTACATGCTCTATGAAAAGAACTCTTGAAAAAGACAAGAACTTGGAGTGGACACCTGTGTGCCAAGAAGCATAATTAAAAAGAAAGTCTTAACGTCTGACTCGTTTCTCAACCACTATAACCAAGACTTGGACATTATAGTTGCCAGCGACACCAGCTTATATGGCTTTGGAGCATGTATTCTGCACAAGATGCGAGATGGATCTCACAAAGCAAAATAGCTCATGCGTCGAGAACGCTTCATCCTACAGGAAAAAATACTCGCAAATTCAGAAGGAGTTGTTAAGGATATTTTTCGCAGTCACTAAGTTTCAATAATGACACTTTACTTTGCAGACGGACCATAAACTGTTACTTACAATCTTCGGCTCCAAAAAATGAACTACGCAGGTGGGGAACAATTCTTTTAAACCATAATTTCAAAATGGAGTGCCTACTGTGTCTAAAAAACCCCGTCATGACGACGGACTGTTCAGATTAAACTCAGAACACAGAGAACCTCTTGGAGATACTGTAATTGCTTCTCTCCGAACAGAAGGAGAATGTAAAACTACATTGTGCAACACAGTGAAGGAACTCCCAGTAACTCTCGACCAGATAAAGCAAGAAGCTGTAAACGATGAACTGCACGATTATAGAGTGTGTAAAAAACGACGCAGAGACCGCGATGATCAATTTGGATCAGTCCAAAGCATTTGATAGGGTTGACCATCACTACCTGGCTGTTGTCTCACCCGACTTTTGCCGTCGGATTAGCTTCCTGTATCATTCTTCCATGGCTGTGGTACAGGTAAACGGGAAAATGTCTCGCACTTTTGCTCTGTCGCAATCGGTCTGCCAGGGTTGTCCATTGTCGCTCCTGACTTTACGCTTTGTCGTTGGAGCCTCTTCTTCGCCGGCAGAGAGAGATGGCGTGCAGTCCGCCCTTCCGTAGAAACGCTGTCCCTGGTCTGGATCGAGCCAGGGTTTCCGCGTATGGCGAGGACGTATCTACTTTCGTGTCGTGTTGCAGCGACATTGAGGTGGTACTGAAGGCGCTTGAACGGTATGAAAATGTCACGGTGGGCGAAGATTAACCGCGACAAGTCCTACGGCTTGCGGTTAGGTGCCTGGATCAGGTCGATCTTCCAGAGCCCTTTGGTTGGACGGACGACCCAGTCCACCTTCTCGGAGAGTCGTTTGGGCCTGACACCCAGCTGAAGAAAAACTGGTCAGCAGTAGAGGCAAAGGTCGGCGCGGTGGTCCGGACTTGGCACCGAAGAAAGTTGTCCTAAAAGGGCAGGACAGAAGCGTGTGACGTATACGTTATTTCTCTTGTCTTTTATCGTTTGTCTGAACTTCCTCTCTGTAAGGAGTGTAAAAAGGCAATCGAGGATTTGCTATCCTCCATCTTGTGGGAGGAGCAAGTGTCGCAACGACAGAGAAGACTGTGCCCAACGTAAGTGTCATGGTATGGGCTGGGAATGCCGTAATTGGCTAGTCTCAAACTTGCATCGAGGTTGGCTTTCCTACGCCGGATATTGATGGGAGACTCGGTGTTGGCGGGTATTGTGAGAAATTCGTTTCCTGGCCTTACTATTGCACCCCCGCATCTCGAGCGAGAGCGCCGTCGCAGGCTCGGGATCAATCGAGTTTCCTCCTCTAGTGTCGGTCAACCTTGTGGATCATTTTTCAGTTGAATAACATTTCTCGGCCAAGGAGAGTCTTCTATCGTGGATTAGTGGAGGGTGTCGCGAAGGATGCTATACGTGACGTGTCGGCTTGTCGGCGGACAGATTCCGCTCGTTTTAGTCTTAGGCACCAACGGCGAATTCCCTCTGCAACCCTGAGTTTTCGCTTATCTGGAAACTGGTTCTGAAAAGGCTGTCTCTCAATGACAAGGCCTACATATAGGTCTTGGCGGATTTTCCAGACTGTAAACGCTGTGACCTTGGTTTAAAAGAAACGGCTTCGCACGCCTTCTATCAATGTTCTCGAGTTCACTCCCCATGGAACTGTGTCGGTTAGTTGAAGGATTGTATTGCTCCCGAAAAGCTAGTGGTCATTGATCGTGCATACGCATGTGACAATGTGTCACCCCCATACTTTAGGGTGAAATGGATGGTGTTTCTGTTGCTACTGGCCACAGCCCGAATAGTGATCTTGACGACGCGGAAGGAGGAAGTCTTGCGAGGTCGCCGCATTTCTCGTCAAGATGTGATCGTATATTTTGAGAACCAGCTCAAAATGAATATCATAACTGATAGAAAGCGATTGATTTCGACGAAATCAATCACTTCAGAGATTTCAAGTGACAGATTTAAACTAAAGGTGGGTGACTGTGACGTGGCTGGTTCGCGTGAACGGAGCTAGCCTTGATTTTCTCTTTTAGGTTTCCTTGTCGCATGGATGTACGTTGTGGTGCTGTGGATATCCACTCGGAACGACAAATCGGATGGCCGAGTTCGAGTTCCAGTTGAATTAATGGCATTCACTTACGCACAAATACCCCTGGGAAAGGTATTAATCTTTATGAATTTCCTATTTTCATGCAGGACAATGCACCTTACCACAAGGCTCAGAAGGTTATGGCTTTATTTGAAGAAGAAGAAATCGCCCTAATAAAATGGTCAGCCCAGAGCCCCGATCTGAATCCAATAGAAAATGTTTGGAAGATAATTAGAGAAAGGGCTATGTATGTATGTATGTATGTATGTATGTATGTATGTATGTATGTATCTATCTATCTATCTATGGCTTAATGTGTGCATATCTATCTATCTATCTATCTATCTATCTATCTATCTATCTATCTATCTATCTATGGCTATGGTTAATGTGTGCATATCTATCTATCTATCTATCTATCTATCTATCTATCTATCTATCTATCTATCTATGGCTTAATGTGTGCATATCTATCTATCTATCTATCTATGGCTTAATGTGTGCATATCTATCTATCTATCTATCTATCTATCTATCTATCTATCTATCTATCTATATATCTATCTATCTATGGCTTAATGTGTGCATATCTATCTATCTATCTATCTATCTATCTATCTATGGTTTGTGCATATCTATCTATCTATCTATCTATCTATCTATCTATCTATATATATATATATATATATATATATATATATATATATATATATGGCTTAATGTGTGCATATCTATCTATCTATCTATCTATCTATCTATCTATCTATCTATCTATCTATCTCGTTCTATTCTGACTTATCAAATCTGTCAATGTATGTATGTATGTATGTATGTATGTATGTATGTATGTATGTATCTATCTATCTATCTATCTATCTATCTATCTATCTATCTCATCATGTTTTGATTTATGAAATTTTAGTTTGTTTTTATCCAAATGCTTATTAGGTTTAATCTTTATCACTATATGTTTTATGACATTTTCTTATTCCTTTTTCTGATTCACGTGAGAAAAAAAATATGTATACACAAAATGCGCCTGTAGAAATAAAGATGTCTTTGAAGTATGGTAACATGAAAATTAAAACAATTTAAATATTGAAATCTAAAACTTAGAATTAATTTTAAAGCCGGAAGTTTTTAGCTGTTATAAAAATAAATAAATAAAGAAAGAAAGAAAGAAAGAAAGAAAAATAACAAGAAAGAAAGAAAGAAAGAAAGAAAGAAAGAAAGAAAGAAAGAAAAATAGCAAGAATGAAAGAAAGAAAGAAAGAAAGAAAGAAAGAAAAAATAAAGAAAGAAAGAAAAATAGCAAGAAAGAAAGAAAGAAAGAAAGATAGAAAAAATAAATAAAGAAAGAAAGATAGAAAGAAAGAAAGAAAAATAAATGGGATTCACGTGATACAAGAGAATATAACATATGAATGGTAGAACAAATTACCAAATATCCTTGGACAGAATAATTATAATAAGTTAACTAAAGTATAAAAGAAGATATCTCAATAAGTACTCTACTAATTTTTATACGTAAGGGTATAAATGACTTTTTAAAAATAAAAAGCATTGTTAAAGTTTTCTTTTTGGCTTTAATTGAAAATTAAATGACTAAATTTAGTATTTAAATTAAGCAAAATACTCTACTACATTTTAAATAGAAATTGTACTGATTGGAATAAAATTTTATTGGTTGTTTTCATTTGAAATCGGCCATTTTCACACATTTTGACAGATTTTTAGACAAAAGTTAACACTCGATTTTAAACTTATTCAAAAAATATAATTTTCTGAAACTTTATTTGAAAAACATTAGCCAGTTTAAAGTATAATTAATCTGATTTGAAAAAAATTACTTTAACTTTAAAATAACAGTAAAATCGATTTTTATAACAGTAGTAGTCATTACGTACTTTTATGATCTTATGACGTGTCACTCACGTAAAATACTGAAAAGAATATATGTTGGATTTCTACGGAAACTTTGTTAAAACATTATTTAAGAAAATAACGTGTAATTCCCTATGTTATATAATTTATAAGTACTCAATCTTTAAAATCTTGGAAAATATTCTCTGTATATGACTTTAAATTTACTATAGTTATCGCTCTTAATTTTTGATAATGTTCGGTATGGTCGCGCGTACTTTTTAAAAAAGGGACGTCATATAATATTTCATATATAAATGAAAATGTAAGAAAAATCTTGGTAAGAAATTATTTGTATTAGGCTCTTCAATTTTTGATTAGTAAATATAGTTTTTTGACTTAATAACAATATCACTTAACCTGATGAAAATAATGCAAAATTTTAAAAGATTTAAAATTCAATAAATTTTGATAATTAAAATTTTTAAAAATGAAAACAATTCTTGTAAAAATTTATTATTCATTAGACAATTTTTTTAAAATACAATGGATTCCTTAATAAATCTAATAATAAATAAATAAAGCAATTAATATCTTTTCGAATTAAATAATATCAGTTTTATTGCGTTTATTATTTTACGATTTGGAGCAGATTTGAAGAAATGAGTAGCAGTTTCATAAAGCAAACATTGGTTATTTACATTCTCTTAAAATACAACCCAAAATGCCAAATACAGGTGGGGGATAACAGAATCAAACAAGTCCAAGAATTTAAGTACCTAGGAAGTGTTCTAACAGGAGATGGAAAGTGCGACACGGAGATCCGAAGGCGAATTGGCATGGCAAAGGACGCGTTCCAGAAGATGAGCAAAATACTAACACACAGGAAGATCTCAATAGAAACGAAGAAAAGAGTGCTAGACTGCTACGTGATGTCAGTTCTTCAGTACGGCTGTGAATGCTGGACAATATCATCGAAAATGAGGACAAAACTGGAAGCGGCCGAAATGTGGTTCTACAGAAGGATGCTACGGATATCATGCAAGCAACGACGAAGTGTTAGAAAGAATGGCAACAAAAAGGAAATTGATGCTGAGCATCAGGAAGAGACAACTGAAGTTCCTGGGACATGCAGTGAGGAAGGAAGGCCTGGAGAACCTGATACTGACTGGTCAGATAGAAGGAAGGAGAGACAGAGGAAGGCAGCGGATAACATATTTGCAGGGCCTGATCAGGTGGATGACGGAACGGGGGTTGCCAGGAGCAACAGGAGCAAACATACTAAGAGCCACAAGGGATAGGGAGACGTGGAGAACCATGATCGCCTACGTCCTGAAGGGACAGGGCACATAGAAGAAGAAGAAGAAGGAGTTTTGATTTTAATTAATTGAAATAAATTCGGATGAAAAATTAATTTCTCAAAATTTAAGGAAATGGATATAAGTGTGAGGAGGCATCAGATTTTCTAAAAAAAAAATTAAATAATTTTATTCATTTGTAAATAAATCCTGAAAATACCATTAAAATCTGACATATATTTGATTTTTGCAAAAATTACTAAATCAATGTGTTTTTCACGGAAAAAACACAAAATCGTACATATTACGTTTTTATCAAGTTTTTAGACATATATTTATCGTGCAACACTTTTTTTCAGCAAAATGCGGAGTTCCTTAAAATGTGTTATACGAAAACTTTGGAGTAGATAGTCTAAACTATCGCCCGGTTTACACTCCACCCACGTCTATTGAACATGTGAAGAGGCTTATCCCTTGTTTCCTGTTTAGGATGTGGTTTCCAGCTTTCTCTTTTCAAATCTTTTCACTCTTACGTAGCCCCCTGCACGTTAGTGGCGTTACCGCCTTGCTCGGGGTGATATGATTAAAAAAAACTAAAAACTTTGTCATACTTCTTTCATCTAAAATTGTTTTCGAAATTTTTGTGTAGAGATAAAATCAGTTCCTTTGATGCCCTACTAACCTTATAAGGAAGTTCAGGCCACCTTGTCAGATAGACAGGTGCTTAGCACAAAGCAAAAGAAAATAGACAGATATGGTGAATTGACCCTCTCGAAATACCTGAAAGGTGTGTCCTGCGTAGACAAGGTTATTTATTTTTGGTGATTATTTCTGTTTTATTTTTTTGTATTTCTATGAATAATTAGGTAGCTACTGGCGTAAGTGTATATTGCAAGTCTTATTTGTATATGTGCTTATGATGAGGTATAGTTTGTCTCCATTACAACATATTAAGATTTTTAGATCTTTTTTGTAATATTGAATTGTAACCACCAATCTATCTATCTATCTATCTATCTATCTATCTATCTATCTATCTATCTATCTATCTATCTATCTATCTATCTATCTATCTCAGTCTGTTCATTATCTATCTATCTATCTATCTATCTATCTATCTATCTATCTATCTATCTATCTATCTCAGTCTGTTCATTATCTATCTATCTATCTATCTATCTATCTATCTATCTATCTATCTATCTATCTCAGTCTGTTCAGTATCTATCTATCTCAGTCTGTTCAGTATCTATCTATCTATCTATCTATCTATCTATCTATCTATCTATCTATCTATCTATCTCAGTCTGTTCAGTATCTATCTATCTATCTATCTATCTATCTATCTATCTATCTATCTCAGTCTGTTCAGTATCTATCTATCTATCTATCTATCTATCTATCTATCTATCTATCTATCTATCTATCTATCTATCTCAGTCTGTTCAGTATCTATCTATCTATCTATCTATCTATCTATCTATCTATCTATCTATCTATCTATCTATCTATCTATCTATCTAGGTCTGTTCAGTATCTATCTATCTATCTATCTATCTATCTATCTATCTATCTATCTATCTATCTATCTGATGTTGATACTGTATTCTTTTTAAATATCTGTGGTGGTTGTTTAGAGAGTGGTATTGGTTTTGTGTATCAACTCTGACCACTTAAAATAATTTTTGCGCGGAGGTGCCGTTTGTGTCTGAAGTGTTGGAGGCATTTGACGCGGTGGTCAGAGAGGCTTTGTGTGTCATCTTGTTAAAACTTCGTTGTCCAGAATAGTTTGTCACCATCTTGAGATTGTTTCATGTTGATATGAAGGCAAACATGAATATAGGTGGCAACATCTGACACAACATCAGTCGAGAATAGTGTAAAGAAAGAGACCAACACTGGAAAAGCCCTGGCTATGGATAGTTTGAATGTTGAGAACCTCAAAAGAGCTTCTCGAAAGTAGGAAGAAGCACTTGTGAAAAAGGAATGCGGTCAAGTGGTGATCTTAAACGTAGTGCCACGTTTTACCAAAGGCTACAATCTGCACCTTGTAGAACCATTGTTGTGTATCAGAGACTTTAGGCCCAAGGCTGGCCATAGCAGCCATTTTCGCTATGTCCGCGAGTGGGTCACTTGAATAGATACACTCAGTGGTCGTAATCGAACACGAGGTGAGAGCCATCATCTATCTATCTATCTATCTATCTATCTATCTATCTATCTATCTATCTTTTTTTTTTTTTAAGCGTTTCACCCCGAGCAAGGCATGTCACTGCCACTACTGCGCAGAGGGCTACATAGAGTGGAGAAAGGATGATTAAATATAGGAAATGTCAGAGGGTGGGTGATAGGCGGGTAAGGATACCGAGAATGAGGGTTGGGTAGATGAGAGTGTTCTGAGAATAATTGGGAGTTAGTGTGATAGGAGGTGTCTATTGACCCTACATTTAAACACCTGGAGATTGTAGCTGTCGGGAAAGCAGACTTGTGGAAGGGAGTTCCACAGCGCGAGAAAAGAAGCTGTTGGAGTAGAATTTACGATTACATCTTATCTGTTTAACTGTAAAAGGGTGGGACCTAGTTGCTAATCTAGTATCTCGTGTAAATTCGTGCTTAGGCGGCACCAGTGATCTAAGCTCATCGGAGCAGAAGCCATGAAAGTACTTGTAGAAGAGGCACAGGGAAGCCACATCACGCCGGTGAGAGAGTGGTTGCAACCGGTCTGCCAAATCAGTATCAACCACGTTACAGATCCTCCTTTGTATTTTGTCAAGAAGCTCAAGGAGAGCAGCAGGGGCACCCGACCAGATATGGCAGCAATATTCAATACACGAGCGGATGGTAGATTTGTATATGTGCAGAATAGATTCACGTGGGAAAAACTTCCGGGCCCTGCACAGAGAGCCGACTTTCATAGCAGCAGATTTGGCAATGGATTCGATATAGTCATTCCATTTGAGGTATAAGCTTCTTGTCTGGTGCATGCTCCAATTATCAACATTCCATTCAGATAAGTGGCGGTCCTATGCTTCCAGTTGTTTCGGACTGATGCTAGACTTCGGATGTGATGTAGACCCCAATTTTCAACACACCATTCAGGCGAGTAGCGGTTCTATGCTTCCAGTTGTTTCGGATTGTTGGTAAACTTTGTGTGTGATGCAGACCCCAATTATCAACACTCCATTCATATGAGTGGCGGTCCTGTGCTTTCACTTGTTTTGGACTGATGCTAAGCTTCGTGTATGGTTTAGACCACAATTATCAACACATCATTCAGGCGAGTGGGGGTTCTATAACAGCGATGTGTGTTCTTAACTAGTATGATTTATTCTTTAGGTCTACCGGAAAGTATAATTAGTCACATTGTTTTGTATCTCTGTTGAAAATCTTTTTGCACGCGTTCATGGAATCCCTATGTACCTCAATAACGACAGAATATTTAAGCAAGATTGTTCACTGTACCATAAGGACGAGCTCGTCCAGAACTAGCTTGAGATGTTTTATGTAAACCTCAAGCGATTAGTGTTGACTCATCATTCTCTTGTACGCTGACTCAATCGAGAACTTATGAAAAGTGTGAAAAATGTTATACCTGTGGATCTCAACATTTTTTGACCATGCACCACTTTTCCTCATAGCTATTAGATTAATGATTCACAACTGGCCAACATGAACCTTTCTGCTTGTTCTTTTCACTGGTGAGTAGCAAGGGCAAAAGAAATTATAACGGAAATAAAGCAGATTGGTGGTTCTATGCTTCAAGTTGTTTCAGATTGAGATTAAAATTCGAGTGTGGTGCAGACCCCAACTATCAACACACCATTCAGGCGAGTGGCGCTTCTATGCTTCCAGTTGTTTCGAACTGATGCTATGCTTTGGGTGTGATGCAAACCCCAATTATCAACACATTATTCAGGTGAGTGGCGGTTCTAAGCTTTTAGTTGTTTCGGATTGATGGTAAACGTTGTGTGTGGTGCAGACCCCAATTATTAACGCTCCATTCAGACGAGTGGCGGTTCTATGCTTCCAGTTCTTTTGGATTGATGGTTAACTTCGTGTGTGGTGTAGACCCCAATTTTCAACACATCATTCAGGCGAGTGGCGGTTCTATGCTTCCTGTTTTTTCGGACTGATGCTATGCTTCGTGTATGGTGCAGACCCCAATTAACAACACTCCATTCAGGCGAGTGGCGCTTCTTGCTTCGACGATGGTAAATTTCGTGTTTGGTGCAGACCCAATTATCAACACATCATTCAGGCGAGTGGCGGTTCTTTGCTTCGGATTGATGGTAAATTTCGTGTTTGGTGCAGACCCCAATTATCAACACATCATTCAAGCGAGTGGCGGTTCTTTTGCTTCGGATTGATGGTAAATTTCGTGTTTGGTGCAGACCCCAATTATCAACACATCATTCAGGCGAGTGGCGGTTCTTTGCTTCTGGACGAGTGGTAAATTTCGTGTTTGGTGCAGATCCCAATTATCAACACATCATTCAGGCGAGTGGCGCTTCTTTGCTTCGGATTGATGGTAAATTTCGTGTTTGGTGCAGACCTCAATTATCAACACATCATTCAGGCGAGTGGCGCTTCTTTGCTTCGGATTGATGGTAAATTTCGTGTTTGGTGCAGACCCCAATTATCAACACATCATTCAGGCGAGTGGCGGTTCTTTGCTTCGGATTGATGGTAAATTTCGTGTTTGGTGCAGACCCCAATTATCAACATTTCATTCAGGCGAGTGGCGCTTCTTTGCTTCGGATTGATGGTAAATTTCGTGTTTGGTGCAGACCCCAATTATCAACACATCATTCAGGCGAGTGGCGGTTCTTTGCTTCGGATTGATGGTAAATTTCGTGTTTGCGCAGACCCCAATTATCAACACATCATTCAGGCGAGTGTTTCCGGCGCTTCTTTGCTTCGGATTGATGGTAAATTTCGTGTTTGGTGCAGACCCCAATTATCAACACATCATTCAGGCGAGTGGCGGTTCTTTGCTTCGGATTGATGGTAAATTTCGTGTTTGGTGCAGACCCCAATTATCAACACATCATTCAGGCGAGTGGCGCTTCTTTGCTTCGGATTGATGGTAAATTTCGTGTTTGGTGCAGACCCCAATTATCAACACATCATTCAGGCGAGTGGCGCTTCTTTGCTTCGGATTGATGGTAAATTTCGTGTTTTGGTGCAGACCCCAATTATCAACACATCATTCAGGCGAGTGGCGGTTCTTTGCTTCGGATTGATGGTAAATTTCGTGTTTGGTGCAGACCCCAATTATCAACACATCATTCAGGCGAGTGGCGGTTCTTTGCTTCGGATTGATGGTAAATTTCGTGTTTGGTAGACCCCACCATCAACACATCATTCAGGCGAGTGGCGCTTCTTTGCTTCGGATTGATGGTAAATTTCGTGTTTGGTGCAATCCCAATTATCAACACATCATTCAGGCGAGTGGCGCTTCTTTGCTTCGGATTGATGGTAAATTTCGTGTTTGGTGCAGACCCCAATTATCAACACTCCATTCAGGCGAGTGGCGCTTCTTTGCTTCGGATTGATGGTAAAATTTCGTGTTTGCAGACCCCAATTATCAACACATCATTCAGGCGAGGGGCAGGTTCTTTGCTTCGGATTGATGGTAAATTTCTGTGTTTGGTGCAGACCCCAATTATCAACACTCCATTCAGGCGAGTGGTTCTTTGCTTCTGATTGATGGTAAATTTCGTGTGTGTGGTGCAGACCTCAATTATCAACACATCATTCAGGCGAGTGGCGGTTCTTTGCTTCTGATTGATGGTAAATTTCGTGTTTGGTGCAGACCCCAATTATCAACACATCATTCAGGCGAGTGGCGGTTCTTTGCTTCTGATTGATGGTAAATTTCGTATGTGGTGCAGACCTCAATTATCAACACTCCATTCAGGCGAGTGGCGCTTCTTTGCTTCGGATTGATGGTAAATTTCGTGTTTGGTGCAGACCCCAATTATCAACACTCCATTCAGGCGAGTGGCGCTTCTTTGCTTCGGATTGATGGTAATTTCGTGTTTGGTGCAGACCCCAATTATCAACACATCATTCAGGCGAGTGGCGGTTCTTTGCTTCGGATTGATGGTAAATTTCGTGTTTGGTGCAGACCCCACTATCAACACATCATTCAGGCGAGTGGCGGTTCTTTGCTTCGGATTGATGGTAAATTTCGTGTTTGGTGCAGACCCCAATTATCAACACATCATTCAGGCGAGTGGCGGTTCTTTGCTTCGGATTGATGGTAAATTTCGTGTTTGGTGCAGACCCCAATTATCAACACTCCATTCAGGCGAGTGGCGGTTCTTTGTTTGATTGATGGTAAATTTCGTGGTGCAGACCTCAATTATCAACACATCATTCAGGCGAGTGGTTCTTTTTGCTTCGGATTGATGGTAAATTTCGTGTTTGGTGCAGATCCCACCATCAACACATCATTCAGGCGAGTGGCGCTTCTTTGCTTCGGATTGATGGTAAATTTCGTGTTTGGTGCAGACCCAAATTATCAACACATCATTCAGGCGAGTGGCGGTTCTTTGCTTCGGATTGATGGTAAATTTCGTGTTTGGTGCAGACCCAAATTATCAACACTCCATTCAGGCGAGTGGCGGTTCTTTGCTTCGGATTGATGGTAAATTTCGTGTTTGGTGCAGACCCCAATTATCAACACATCATTCAGGCAAGTAAGCTTCTTTGCTTCGACGATGGTAAATTTCGTGTTTGGTGCAGACCCCAATTATCAACACATCATTCAGGCGAGTGGCGCTTCTTTGCTTCGGATTGATGGGACTTCGTGTTTGGTGCAGATCCCAATTATCAACACTCCATTCAGGCGAGTGGCGCTTCTTTGCTTCGGATTGATGGTAAATTTCTGTGTTTGGTGCAGACCCCATTATCAACACATCATTCAGGCGAGTGGCGGTTCTTTGCTTCTGATTGATGGTAAATTTCGTGTTTGGTGCAGACCCCAATTATCAACACATCATTCAGGCGAGTGGCGGTTCTTTGCTTCGGATTGATGGTAAATTTCGTGTTTGGTGCAGATCCCAATTATCAACACTCCATTCAGGCGAGTGGCGCTTTTGTTTCTGGATTGATGGTAAATTTCGTGTTTGGTGCAGATCCCAATTATCAACACATCATTCAGGCGAGTGGCGGTTCTTTGCTTCGGATTGATGGTAAATTTCGTGTTTGGTGCAGACCCCAATTATCAACACATCATTCAGGCGACGTGCTTCTTTGCTTCGGATTGATGGTAAATTGTGTTTGGTGCAGACCCCAATTATCAACACTCCATTCAGGCGAGTGGCGGTTCTTTTGCTTTCGATTGATGGTAAATTTCGTGTTTGGTGCAGACCCAAATTATCAACACTCCATTCAGGCGAGTGGCGCTTCTTTGCTTCGGATTGATGGTAAATTTCGTGTTTGGTGCAGACCCAAATTATCAACACTCCATTCAGGCGAATGGCGGTTCTTTGCTTCGGATTGATGGTAAATTTCGTGTTTGGTGCAGACCCCAATTATCAACACTCCATTCAGGCGAGTGGCGGTTCTTTGCTTCGGATTGATGGTAAATTTCTGTGTTTGGTGCAGACCCAAATTATCAACACTCCATTCAGGCAAGTGGCGGTTCTTTGCTTCGGATTGATGGTAAATTTCGTGTTTGGGTGCAGACCCAAATTATCAACACTCCATTCAGGCGAGTGGCGCTTCTTTGCTTCGGATTGATGGTAAATTTCGTGTTTGGTGCAGACCCAAATTATCAACACTCCATTCAGGCGAGTGGCGGTTCTTTGCTTCGGATTGATGGTAAATTTCGTGTGTGGTGCAGACCTCAATTATCAACACATCATTCAGGCAAGTGGCGCTTCTATGCATCCAGTTGTTTCGGATTGATGGTAAACTTCACAGTGCATACATGCATACATACATAGACAAAAACTATTATAATTATAAAAGAGGATCATGCATCCTGATCTGAGGCATTATTGTAGTAAAAAGCATTGTTAGGTAATCTTAAATTTTAATTTTACTACACTGTAAATTTTTAATTTTTTTTTCTACTTGATTGCAAAAAAGAAAAAAATCTGCGTGCATATTTCTACATTTATTATTCTAATATAACGTAAACTGTTGTAGAAATTTTATTCACAGTAATACTAACCGATCACATTTTGCTCTATGGACCAAATAAATATCATCGTAGACTTATGATTAATTATTTTTTGTGTGTGGGCTCCCAGTAATTTTACATAAACCCGAGGGGTATGATTATCACAATGCATACATACATATTAGACCTGCGATTTGCAATGCAACTATGCTAAGCGGACCTTAGTTAAAGTTTATAGCAGAGAATACATAATCAGGCGGGATCAGTAGTTGGATAAGCCGAATATTCCCAAAACCTTAAGTATGACCACTTGTGTCCTCGTTTGAGCTCAACCAACGACGGATTATGAACAGATTTGTCTATTAAATTTCATCCAACGAGCTGGAAACACTTGGTCACATGGGCTTCAGACACGTTCCGAAACATACATACATACATACATACATACATACATACACGTAGGCGGTCCAAAATTTTCCTTCGTAAAGTCTGATCAAATAATCAGCCATCATTTTAGTATTTTTTTTCAATATATATATATATATATATATATATATATATATATATATATATATATATATATATATATAAGCAAGCAGTGTGGGTATAGGAGAATCCAAAGGAGTATCCAGTACATACAGTGGTAGGATAACTCTATAAGTGAGCTCTAAATATATATGTATATAAATACATATAGAACAAATATAAGAAAAATTAAGGCAGACACCTTATTTCATGGTAAATCGGAAGTTTAGGCCTATTTTCAGGCGAACCACCATCTGCATTATTCATTTATTTTTTTTAGGTCATTGTGAATCTCATTCGTGTAAAATCCTCTGTAAAATAAAGACAGAAGCTGAAATAGGCCTAAACTTCCTATTTAACAAGAAATAGCGTGTCTTTTTTAATACTGCAAAATAACATGTGCATCAAATAAACAATTCTGGTCTCCAATTTTTGTACTCTCTTCCCCATGCTAGTCTCTTCTTCTTATTGGCTGGCCGAAGCAAAAGCTTCCTGGTTGCCTTGTAAAATTTTGCAAATTAATAATATCAAAAGAACCATTCTATTTTCATTTAGAATTATCCACTTGGCAATAAATACTAAAACTGGTATGAAATACATAATCTTTTTTAAAAACTGGAGTGGCCTAATATTTATGGCCGGTAGTATATATATATATATATATATATATATATATATATATATGACAGAATAAATAAAGAAAAAGTAAGAAATGTGTCTAAATCTAACATGTTTCACTTTTATTAAAGCTTTTTAGTATATCTGGTTAAAGACAAAAGATGTAAAATACAGAATATATATATATATATATATATATATATATATATTCTGAATTTTCCATTTTATATATAAATATATGTGTGTGTATGTGTATGTGTGTGTGTGTGTGTGTGTTCAAAGAGAGAGAAAGAGAGAGAGAGGAGGAAAGAGAAAGGAGAGGAGGATTTTTTTTTGTCATTGACTCAGTCGACTTCTTTCTGTCTGTAGGTATACACTTATCAGCCAACTCAAGCGAGCTGGCAGCTGTATTCTTTAATAAGAACATACAGCAGCCACAAAAAAACCTGAAGACTTCTGCAAAGAACAAAGAAAGAAAACCAAAAGCTGGTGTCTTAAAATAACAAACAAAGCAAAACAGAATGAAAAGAACTTAAAACGTTTGTACACATACGATCTTATTTTCAACACCAGGGGTTCGATATGTATCGATTCTTTGCTGGTAAGCTCAAAACTATATTTATCTGTCTGCTCACTGAAACAAAAAAAATACATTTTTAGATCAGCAATAAATAAATGAAAATAATAAACACATAAATACGATTATAAGTAAATAAAATTAAAATAAAATACGTATTGTTAATTAAGCTCTGTTCCAAGATGTTTTTGGTAAATAAAAACTCATCTATTATTACTTCATCTATTGCTTTTTTTTAAATTAATAAATTTTAACTCAGAATGACGAAACTTCAGAAATATTAAGGATTTTTTGGATAGCTTGACATATTGGGATGAAATTGAAATTTGGATAGCTTGAAATATTGGTATGTGCGTTGTGGTGCATTGGATATCGGCTCGGAACGAGAAATCGAGGGAGCCGAAGTTCGAATTCCAGCCGAATTCATTGCATTCACTTACACGCAAATACCCTTGGGAAAGGTATTAATCCGTCTCTTCCCTCCAGTTATGGATTAAATAATAGGACAGATTGGGTTCTATAGCATTGGTCGGAAACCAGTCTACCGCAGAAAGCAATGGCAACCTACTGCGTGATAATATTCTGCCCAGTCAGTCATGTCTCTTTCAAGACATGATCGCCCAAGCGTGTATCACGTATGGCACTTAACTGACTGACTGAAATTACGCCAGTCGACTATTTCTATTTTCTTGTGTATTCTTTCTGTTTTTTGTTTTGTTTTTTTTTAATTACAAGCTGAACTTATAAAATAGGTTTGATGTATTCATACACTGTGCAAAGATTAAAAAGAAAATTGAAAGTTTCCGGTTATGCTGAAAAGCCTGAAATCGAGATGGCTTGTTCATAAAATCATCTGATTTTTCAAATTGTGAACCAATCACCCTGATCCCTGACTAAGGCTTAAGTAACGAGAGCTTTGAATGAGAAGATCGCAAATCCTTAGACCATGTCAGGGGATGAGAAAATTTGCCACTCTGCACGAAGTAGTGATAAAACTTCCGCCGTCACCTAAAAAATTACGATCGATAAATTAATCCCTTTAAGATATCCGGACGTTCGATATTGTTGCGCAGGAAAAAGATGCTTCACAGAATTGCACTGATCGGATATTCTAAACGTATATGCCAGTGTGCTTGTCTTTTACAATTTGTATGTGAGGAAAAAAAAAAAAAAAAAAAAAAAAAAGAAAAGAAAAAAATGAGTGAATTTTTGATAGACGCAAGTAACCCAGATTTTGTAATATCCAGTTCAAATAGTGTTTTGTTTTTACTTTGCTTTACGCCATAATCTTTTATCTAGAGACAAATCTAACAAATATAGAGCATCAAATAACTTGTATTTCATTGTTATACACACACACACACACACTTATGCATGAATACATAGATACATGTATGCACATACACACACACACATATATATGTTTGTGTGTATTTAGGCAGCACATTTTCTTTTAGGCTTGTCAGATTAAATAAACTGCAAATATGTCTGCTTATTTTTAATAAAATCTATTCGTACTCGCGAATAATCTTTCGCGTATTATAACTGACAAATGTAAGAAATGCTGTGTAACTTTTACAGTGGATTTTATTATTAATTTTCCGATATTTCCAAATACTTTCAATCTTCGTCCGAGATCATTCTGTGGTAACAAAAATAACCGCAAAACTCTGTTGCTAAAAGATAGTGTAAATTTTTCTTCTTGCTTCGAATATATATATATATATATATATATATATATATATATATATATATATAAATTCATAAATTATAACATGGATAAGTTACATGGATATGTTATAACATATTCATGTTATAATTTATGAATAAATAATATTATTAGCTCTACTTTTGTATTGAGCACTTTTTTAAAAATAGTGTTTCTTTGGACAAGGAATATTATTCCAACAATACTTATATATATATATATATATATATATATATATATATATATATATATATATATATACATATATATATATATATATATATATAATTACAAGTAGTACAAACAAATGGGTTAACAATCTACTGTTTGTAGCAATTTTCTTTTTGAACAGTGCTCGATACTTATTAGAGCAATATTTTTAGTAATATTATTATATTAAGAGTTAAAAAAAAACAAAAACCGATAACTGTCGTTCCCCGTGTTGTGTCAATGCCAAGGGCGAAATTAAAGTATCCTCTCCAGGTTTAGCGTATTGGTGCAGTGTGGTTGGATGCAAGTCTGGGCAATGTTATAAGGAGGACAGTCTGTTGCTCATGTATCAAGTCCCCGCTCTCCACCTCACATATTAGACCAAAGAAACGAAAGGGTCGTTAGAATTTGGTGCCTCGATTTTTACTCCTGAAGCCTTTTTCCATGACTGGATATGGTCACAAGGCAGCGGAAGTTTGAAATAAGGGTTTTCCTCATTTGGTTAACTACCTTTCCAGACTGACTAGCTTCACCTGTCCGAAGCAACTGGTTATAAAGTGCCAGTGACCCGACTTTTACCCCTTCTCCTGTCTGTAAAAGTAGTTCCTCGACGATCACGCTAGGGCTTATTTGAAGAAACATGACATGGGAGCATTTTATAGATAGTGGGAGCTTATCCTCACTATCACATCCGGGAATAACAACCTTGTATATTCAGTTATTTATTCATTAGGTTAATCGCGAATAGTTAGCATTACTGAAAATTTAAAGTAAAAAACATAATTTTTCTAAGAAAGAATATCGTAAAGAAATTCTATCGTATTGTTTTTTTAATCGTATTAAAAACCGTTAAGGCTTAGAAATTCTACCTTAGAAATTAGGCGTTAAACATAGTAACGCGTCTTTTCTAAGAGCGAAAAATTGTCTTTCTTTATACAAAAAAGAAACGTTAAATCATACAAAAAGTAAATAAGTTACCAATCATTTGTGTTACTTTGAAATTTAGCTTATATAGTACATTTAAATATTGTAAAGTTAAGGTGATGTAATGTAATTATTATATAATAATGTATCAGCATATATCAAATAAATAAAGTCTGCCTTCTTCTACCGGGCGCACATAGCCTAGAGGTAGAATCGCCGACTGATGCCCCTTAGGTCGGGTTTCAATCCTGGGTTAAAAGCAATCTGAGTCTAACCGTACTGATGAGCTGTGATACAGCGAAACAGATCTGTCTGCGGATAACTAAGTTGTATGTATATAGTTTATGTCAGCCAATGACGAGAATATTAAATAGATAATATGTATAACTCATAATATCCAATTATATTAAACTCTATACATAAATAATATAATAACATTAATAAATAATATAGTAATATTATAGAATAATACATAAGAGTCACTTTCCTTTAAGATTTTCTTTAAAGACATTTTTTCATTTCAGGAGAGAATGGGAACACGTCCGTTTACTTTGGCGGCCATTGTTCTCGTTGGTGGGAAAGATTCTCCAATCTCACTGGACAACTTTGGCACGCCTCAAACTGGGCAGCCCCTGACCAGTAAGGTGTTGTCCCGCCACGATCTGCCTTCTTCATTGAGTGCATGGAGATTGAGAGACATACGATAAGTGAACCGTAACATTTTTACCAAGCAACAAGACGTCCGGACTATGCTGACTGGCCTATCTGAAAACCTCCAGGATATCAGTGACTCCAGGAAAACTGCTGTTATCAATGGCGAGCTCAAGAGTCTTCATGTGGACATTGCTACACTACAGAAGAAACGTCTGGCAGACTCTGGATCATTGAAGGAGAAAGACTACGCGTTCTTCTGGTAGGGAAAGAGCTCGACCAAAACTTGCCAGTTAGAAACAACCTCCTGAATATGATTGAACCAGGTAGTAACGGTTCTGAGTGACTTACCACTCTCCGTCTGAACACTACAGCAGGTTCTGTTACCCTTGTCAGCGTGTATGCTCCGACATTCTCTGCCACACCGAATGAGTTCCACGACGAACTTGCAGCCATCATCAGCAGCATCCCAAACAAGAAAGAGCTTGATTGCAACTCGTAGTCCTCGTGCCTTGGACAGTTTGGTGTCGGCAAGATGAACAACAATGGCCAGAAACTACTCGAGCTATGCAAATATCCCAACCTGTGCATAACCAACTTCTTCACGACGAAGCCCCAGCACAAGCTCTCTTTGCGACAACTACACTCAGGGCAATGGCACGAGTTGGATTTAATCCTTGTCAAAAGAACGGCTATTATGAACATTCTTCACAGCCGCTCTTATCACGGTGTGGACTGTGACACAGACCGCTCCCTAGGGTGCTGCAAGATCAAGCTCCAGCCGAAGAGGTTACATGATGGCAAGAAACAAGGGAATCCTCGCATTGGTGTCAAAAAGATTAGACAATTAAACCTTGTGGAGCAATGTATGTCATTCGGCAGGATTCGAACCTGCGACCCCTATATGAATCGAAAATTGTGTTATATAGGCTTGATTAATACCTCGTTTTGACAAGAGGCTATTCGTGGTCGAGCGGTCTAAAACGTTGCCAGATCAAATGGTAGCTTCCCCTATGTCAACAGCGGTCGCAGGTTCGAATCCTGCCGAATGCTACACATTTTCGTAATAACAATTTATTGTAAAAAATCAGGCCGGTAGATATAAATATATAATGCTGTTTAATTAAAAAACAGAATATCTACTTAAATACGAGTATTGATAAAAATATAATGTTCAAACAATTCGTTTCAAATTCTCGGTTGTTTATAACCAAGTTTCGTTAAAATTCGTTAATTTCCGTAATATATATATTTTTTTTAATCATATCACCCCAAGCAAACGCCACTGATGCGCAGGGGGATATGTGAGAGTGAATAGATTGGAAAAGAGAAAACCGGAAATCACATCCTACACAGGAAACAAGGGATGAGCCTCTTCACTTGTTCAATAGACGTGGGTTGAGTGTGAACCGGGTGACAGTTTAGTCTATCTACTCCAATTGTTCATTTGTAAACAAGTTATTACGCGACCAAGGTTTCGACCATGTAGTGTCTTCCGGCGATTTGCAATAACTGATTTTACCTTTTTTTTTCTCTATCATCGTTTTTATTTGTCGGTTCTGTGTTTAAATGAGTGAAAACATCATAACGAGAGCTGCTCAGTTAAAGTAACAAATTCTTTGCGAAAAAAGAAACTCTTTACGCTCTATCGCCACCTCGATATCGAGCACTTTCTGATAAAAAAAAAACAAACAAAAAAACTGTTTGCCAAAATACCTTTTATCAGTAAACCTACTGAAAAACAACAATCTTTGCGTCAAACATTACCATAACTCAACACTATATATATATATATATATATATATATATATATATATACTATAGTCTTCCGCAGACAGATCTGTTTCGCTGTATCACAGTTCATCAGTACGGTTAGACTCCGATCGCTCCCTAACCCAGGATTGAAACCCAGTAGTTTCTTCAAGCGATTTTTAATAACTGAAGAAACCTCTCATGGTGGAAACCAAGAGAGTGAAATAACTCGTTTAAAAATGAAAAATATTCTAAAGCTCTACAATATAATTGTATAGAACACTTTTTAATACAAATGTGTACTAGTCTAACCCTATTAGGACCAAAAACTAATATCAATCTCTCTCTCTCTCTCTTTCTCTCGCTCTCTCTCTCTCTCTCTATATATATATATATATATATACACACACACACACACACACATACACACACACACACACACACACACACACACACATATATATATATATATATAGGAAAAACTACTAAAAAGTTGTAAGTTTAAAAATGTATTTTTCTGACAGTATTTATTTATTTAAGGTCTGAAATATCAAATATAATAATAGAAATAAATAAATACTGTCAGAAAAATACATTTTAAAACTTACAACTTTTTAGTATTTTTTCCTATACATATTATTAAGACAGTATACGTGGTTCATCAATATATATATATATATACGCAGAGAAAACAAAACAAAAAAAAACAAAAAACAAAGACGTGAATAATTCTAATTTTAAAACCAGTAGTTATCCCCCTGCAATCAAAAAATTAATTAAATTTGAAAATGATATGATTTCCATATTAGACCAAATAATTTTTTAAAAAAATCAATAACAACTTCCAAATACTATTAAACAGTGAAGTAGTAAAATTGTAGGAAATAACAAACAAAAAAAATCCTTATTAAAGGAAACAAATCTAGCAATATATATGAAACAAATCAAAAGATATACAGGAAAAGATTGATGAAGAAATCATCAAATCTTATTTTTAAAAAAAGCCCCAGATTCCTATATTAAAAATATGAACAAAGAAGCTAAAATTACTACACAAAAGGTTGGATTTAAGCAACAGAACACAAATTTTAACCGGTAAGCAAGCTTTCTTAACAATAAAAGACCACAAACAAGATTTTTCCAATAGCCCCTCGTACTGGCAATGAAAAACCGAAATGAGTAAATAAGCCATCAAATTAAAACATCATTTGTGACTCAGTGAAAATTGCTAAAAACTAAAATAGAATACATATTTTTAAAACTAATCAGATTTTCAAAAAGCTAAGAATTAAACAAAATTTTCAATAAAAAATCAATCAAACTGAGTTATAGTTGTACTAGTCATTTAAAAAATTACATAAAAAAACCCAACACACCAGAAGCCTAAATAACAACGTACAAAATAACATCATAAACAAGGAATGTAAATGTAGGGACAAAAATAGATGCCCACTTGACGAACTTTGTAGTAAAAAAGGAATCATTTACAAAGCAAAAGGGCATGACATAAATGTTCCAAGCAAAACATATTTAGGATCTACCAAAAACACTTTTAAAATTACATGGAATAACCATAAGTCTTCATTTAAAATGGAAAACCACAAAAATTCTACAAAACTGGCTAGCCAAAACTAATCCAACCCGATAGGTCAATGTAATTATATATATATATATACATATATATATATATATATATATATATATATATATAATGAAGCAATACTACATAATATAAAATATAATGAAAAAGGTTCGTATCATTTTTTTAAACCAGACCAAATGACCATATATAATAATTTTTCGAAATCACTTCTTAATCCGGATGAAAACGTTAACCCTTCAGTCACGTAAGTGCCTTAGGTGATGAACGTTTGGTCCATCATGTTTCGAAAAAGACATGACTGGCTCGGCAGATGATTTTCTCGCCTTAACTTGCCATTACTTTCTACGGTAGACTCTGTTGCATCTACTTACGCACAAATACCCTAGGGAAAATTATAAATACATTTCTTCCCTCTCCAGCTATGTGTTGAATAGCAGGACAGTTTGTATTCAATAGTCTTTGTTGGGTTCTATATATAGAACCTAATCTCTCCCGTTAAGCCATAGCTGGAGGGATAAGAGACGGATTTTATTATATTGTTATATTAATAATCAGTAATGGAAAGTGGAAGTTCAGTTTATTACTTCACAACAATACAAAATAGACCCCCCACTTCATGCCCAGTAGCAGTTTTACTTATGCTTCCAACTATTATATTCAGCCAGTCAGTTAAATGCCATACATGATACACGCTTGAGCGATCACGTCTCGAAAGAGACATGACTGACTGAGCAGATTTTCCTGCAATGGGTTGTCATTGTTTTCTGCGTTAGAATGATTGCCAAAAAGGTTAAAGAACCAAATCTGACCTGTTATTTGACCCATAGCTGGCGGGAAGAGAGGTATTAATACGTTTCTCAAGGGAATTTGCGCTTAAGTGAACGTAAAGAATTCAACTGGAATTCGAACTCTGCTCTCCAATTTCTTGTTCCGGGCGTATATCAACTGCACCACATCGCATGCCATTACTCATGTTTATTTCAATGTTTAATATGGTTATGGCAGTTAACAAATCATAAGCGTTTATATTCAAACTCAAAATATTTACTTATCTCATGAATTTGTTGGGGAATAGCCATTTCTTTAATGTACAGACGTGTTTTATAAAGATGATGAATAGCCTTCCTTCTCATGTTATAAAGATAAAATTATTTCCGGAAAACACAATAGAAAAGAAAATGTTCGATGAAATGTAATCATTTTCCTCAATTAATTAATTCAGCATTCTTGAAAATATATTTGGTAGTATTTATTATCTGTTTCAACATTATTCTATGTACACCGACATTGAGTTACATTGTTTATTTATGATATATTTAAGTTACGTATATCACAGGTATAGACTCACGACGACAGCGGCTAGACAGTCAGCGCAATTTTTTTTTCCAAAACAAAGGTGATTTTTTTAAAAATCATATCACCCCGAGCAAGGCGGTAACGCCACTGATGTGCAGGGGGCTACGTAAGAGTAAAAAGATTAGAAAAGATTAGAAGACGTGGGTGGAGTGTGAACCGGGCGATAGTTTAGTCTATCTACTCCAATTGAAAAAAAAAAAAAGAAAAGAGTAAAAAGATTGGAAAAGAGAAAGCCGGAAACCACATCCTAAACAGGGAACAAGGGATGAGCCTCTACACCTGTTCAATAGACGTGGGTGGAGTGTGAACCAGGCGATAGTTTAGTCTTTCTACTCCAATTGAAAAAAAAAGAAAGAAAAGAGTAAAAAGATTGGAAAAACAGAAAGCCGGAAACGACATCCTAAACAGGGAACAAGGGGTGAGCCTCTTCACCTGTTCAATAGATTTAATTTCTTAGGATATTATCAACCCTTATTCTCGCGTCAAAAATAACCATGCAAAAAAAAAAAAAAAAGAAGGAAACTTCTTTTTTGCATTATAACGCAAATCCTCAGTGTGGCCAGTAAACAGCAAATTATGAAAAATTATAAATCAGTGGAACCTCTATTTGACATTATCAGATTCTATAGGTTTAACATTGAACGTCTTGATGAAAGGTGATTGAAATTGAAGCTGCGGTGTACTCAAAGGTTGACCAGAGAATTTCTACATGGTCATAAGAAAAAGTTTAATAGTAATTGTGGAAAAATTTGAAAAACTAGTGGTGAGTATGCTAAAAAACACAATTCTATATCTTCTAAAACTTGTTTGATTGAATTTAGAGACTATAATCTACTACAGCTATTTTAAAGAGAAATACATTTATCTTTTTATAATAGTTTTAAAATACGATCTCTCGCACTTCCAGCCTGTGGAACTCCCTTCCATATACTTGCTTCCCTGACGGCTAGAATCTCCAAGAAATTAGATGCAACGTCAATTCCCATCTCTTGTCCACTTGACTCCAGTCCTTCTCTCATCCTTTCTCCATCACGTGTATCTTGTTCTTTTCCTTTCTCACTCTACCCTCGCAACTGTCTTTACACTGGTATCCCCATTCTTCGCTTGCCCTTTCTCTAACATCTCTTGTAATCTGTTTATCTTTCTCTTTGCTCTCCTCCTGCTTAAACTTTCACTCTTATCTTATGTAGATCCCTGAGCACCAGTGGCGGTACAGCCTTGCTTGGGGTGAAACGATTAACATATATATATATATATATATATATATATATATATATATAAGAAAAATTAAGACAGATACGTTATTTCATGGTGAATCGGAAGTTTAGGCCTATTTCAGGCGAACCATCGTCAGCTTCCGTCTTTATTTTAGAAAAGATTTTACACGAATGAGATTCACACACACACATATATATATATATATATATAGGAAGGTATATCTTATTTATGAACACACACACACACACACACACACACACACACCATATATATATTCATATATATATATAGGAAGGGATATCTTACTTATGAACTCTTGCACAAATGAGAAATTATATTTAAATACTCATTAAAGTACATATCTATATATATGTGGGGAGAGAGGGAGAGGTAGAAAAGCAAACAAAAACGTAAGAGAACGCAGATAGATAGATAGATAGATAGATAGATAGATAGAGAGAGAGAGAGAGAGAGAGAGAGAGAGAGTGTGTGTATGCATGCACTGTATATGTATATATGTGCCTATATGGGCATAGATGAAATATCTGTTCTTTTAGACACTCTCTTCTGAAATTTAATGAATAAAATAAAATAAAGGATCATGTGACTTGTTTTAGATATAAATCTAATTTAATCTAGAGTGTAATTTTAAAGATATGTTAAAAGTGAAAAAAAAAAAAAGAAGTTATTTTAAGCAAGAAAGGGAAAAATAAAAACATAATTTCTTTTGAATAAAACTAGGAGGATAACAAAATCTTACGATTTTAAATGGGATATTCACCAGAACGACGCAGATATCTAATTAATTAATCGGAGCACCTGCCGATTAGGGATGAAGAAGTTCATTACGATCACTCATCTCCGTGTGCATATGTCCCGAAGATAACTTAAGAACAATCGAACTGTTCCGGAAGAAACCTTCCTGATACTATGATCGAATAAATATATTGACGTGATTAGATTTGCGGATGTCTGACATTTTCTAGCAGTTCGGGTTCTGCATTCACTCTGTACAAATCAAATTTAAGTTTGTTGGCAGACTGCACGCTAGAATGTAAATACTAAATTTGGAGCTGGCCTTATCAGACACTTTCTGCTTGTTTTTGCCATAACGGCTTTTTCTTTAAGCGACACATTTATGCCAAACTTGATCGCCATTTTATTCTGCGCAAAATAGATAGATGTATTTTAGCACGTTCTTAGTTAAATAGATCATTTCAACTTTATGTGAATAATTTTCAGTTAGTACTTTGGCAATTACAAAACAAGCATTATTCTCAATTTCTTTTCAAACATGAATTTACACTCAAGGCATTTGAATAAATTTGGGCTCATCCATCAACACTTTCAGGGAAGAAGCATAATTTTTTTTTACCGTAAAGATATTTTTTATGTAATTTGTTAATTTAGTGATTTAAAGTTTATTGTGCGTTTTGGTGCAGTGGATATCGACTCGGAAAGATAAATCTGGGTGCTGAGTTCGAATCCTAGTTGAATTGCTTGCATTAACTTACGCACAAATACCCTTGGAAAAGGTATTAATCCGTCTCTTTCCTTCAGTTATGGGTTAAATAATAGAACCGATTGGGTTCTATAGCATTGGCTGATAACCAGTCTATCGTAGAAAGCGATAGCAACCTAGTACGGGATAATCTTCTGCCCAGTCAGTCATGTCGTTTTCGAGACATAATCGCTCAAGCGTGTATCACGTGTGGCACATAACTGACTGATGTCAAAGACGTTTAACTGTTAAGGAAGATACTTCATTGACAAAATACATCGTCTGTTGTTGAATATATTTAAACCCGCATTTGCAACGTTGAAGAAAATTTTAGGTTCAGATTTTTTTTATAATATGTGAAGTTCATCTTTTACAGTCAGTATTACGAGAATCCCACGAAAAATGCGGCACTGAAATCCGAAGTTTATTGAGATAGTGAAAATTGTTTTTAAAGGCTAAGCAAAGTATTAAAAATTAGGAAAATCTCGTTTGAAGCAATGTAAAAAGAACTTAACTGTTATGTAATATCAGATTTCCTATATATATATATATATATATATATATATATTTGTAATCATATCGCCCCAAGCAAGGCAGTTTACTGCCACTGTTGTGCAGGGGGAAAATGTTTCATAATTTTCTTACATAGTAACACACATTCTTTGAAAAAAAAAATAGATAAAAACTGTGGAGAAGGCAACGGGTAACCACGCCAATATATTTATTTTCCAAGAAGTCTTAGCAATTTTCAGATATGAAGAAAATAGAAACTGTGTGAATTATGAATCTTCTTCTATGTGCCTTGTCTCTTCAGGACGTAGGCGATCATGGCCTTCCTCTTTTCCCTATCCCTGATGGCTCTGAGCACGCCTATTACACCATGCAACCCTGGTTCTGTCATACACCTGATTAGATCCTCCAAATATGTTATCCGTTGCTTTCCCCTGTCACTTTTTCCCTCTATCTGGCAGGGTTAGTATCAGGTTCTCCAAGTACTCCTTTCTAATTGCATATCCCGTAGAACTTTAGCTGTCTCTTCCTGATGCTCAGTATTTATTTCCTTTTTCTTACCATCATTCCCAAAACCTCATCATTGCTCACATGCTCTATCCATGATATTCGCAGCATCCTTCTGTAGAACCACATTTCAGTTGCTTCAAGTTTGTGAATCTAAGTGTAATAAATTACCGTGAAGTCGAATTTAAGTAAAAAGAAATTATCTGGGAATTGATGAAGCGTGATCAGTAATTGATATCTAATAAAAGAAACATCTTCATTGAAAGTGAAAAGTGAAGTTTCTATAAAAAATAGAGGAAAAACAAAGTAGAAGAAATACTTATCTAAAGTCTAAAGCAATTTAAATTAGTAAATTTCTTGAGATAGAAAAGCAATAAAGACATAAAGTCGAAAGAAATAAGTAAAGCAAAAATTGAAGGAAAAAGAGAGGTAAAGGAATAAAAAAATGATATAAGAGAGATATAGGTATTAAATAAACAATCGTAATGCATCAAATAATAATAATAATAATAATAATAACGCTAGGGAGGAATGATTGGGGAGATAGCAAAACATGAAATGAAACCATAGCACAACACACCACGACCTGTCTTAGGTCTTCCCGCAGACTTGGTAAGTGCGACCATAGCAGAAATCGAATTATGATGAAAAATGACAAAATAATAATAATAATAATAATAATAATAATAATAATAATAATAATAATAATAATAATAATAACGCTAGGGATGTTAGGGAGATATTAAAAAACATGAAATGAAACCATAGCAACACACCACGACCTGCCTTAGGTCTTCCCGTAGACTTGGTATGTAGTGTGACCATAGCAGAAATCGAATTATGATGAAAAATGACAAAATAATAATAATAATAATAATAATAATAATAATAATAATAATAAGAAGAAGAAGAAGAAGAAGAAGAAGAAGATTACTGGGTGATGATCTGTGTCAAAGGACATGAAAAAAATATTCAGTAATAAGGAAATGGAATTTCAGGTGAGTGAATAAATTCAAATAAATCATAATATACCTACTGCAGCGTCAAAGAACCTAAAACAATGAAAATGCAGAAAAGATGGCAAGATAAGCCTCTTCGTGGTCAGTACTCTGGCTGTGTCAAACAAAACAAACCCTATACCCATCAGGGTTTAGGTAGTGCAAGATTAAAAGCTGAAACCAAAGGTTTTATTCTTGCTGCACAAGACCAAAGCTTTCTAAGAAGTACACATACTGAAAAATTAGGTCAACACAACATGCAGATTTTAATTAATATCCAGAAACAATTGAGCATTTTGTATCAGGTTGCACAGTATATTGTGTCAGGTTGTATCAGGTTCCACGGTTGCACAAATTGAATATAAAACTCGTCATGATAGAATGGGTCAATATATGCACTGGAAAATATGCAACTTTTACGAGAAGAAAACTGCAAGAAACTGGTATGACCATCACCCGGTCCCGAATACAGAGATATGATCTGGTAGAATTTTATGGGAAATTACAATACACACAAACAGAACCATAAAGTTCAGTTGCCCAACCATGGTGATCAATGACCACAGAAACAGAATGTACTTTATTATTGACATGGCAATCACTGCAGATTGTAATGAGTATTTAAATATCTTAAAAAAAAAACTATCAAAATACAAGGATCTTGAGGTGGAAATTATAAAATGTGGACTATGATGATATCAATAATACCCGTTGTAGTTTGAGCACTCGGATTGATTGGAAATGTTCTGGATAGATTCATTGAAAGAATTCCTAGTAGCACTTGCCTTAAAGAAATATAAAACATTGTGTTCACAAGTACAGCTCTCACATTACGAAGAGCTTTTTGTAACTGGTATCTTAGTTTCTTTCATTTACAAAAAACGATCACTGGAAGATGTCATGTAGTCATTTTTTAGCTTAGATCTCAGTTTGGGACACAGAAGAAAATTTATATATAAAACAAACCCAAGGAAATAATAATAATAATATTAATAATAATAATAATAACAATAATAATAATAATAAGTCTGATGAAATAAACATCAAAAGAGGTATATTTCAAGGTGACTCTTTGTGTTCTTTACTATTTTGCATATCATTAATAACATTACCCAGTCAAGTTAACAAGACAGAACGTGGTTATAAAATAGCCCAAAAGAAAATAAGCCATCTATTTTACATGGATGACTTAAAGTTGTATGCTAAGAATGATAATGAGCTGGAAGGTCTTCGGCAAACTGTAAAATACTTCAGCTAAGACACTGGAATGAAATTCAATTTGAATAAATGTGCTAAAGCTACAGTTTTACGTGGATCAATACAAGAAATATCCTCAATTAACTTAAACCCTGCTGTAACAATAAAATGATTGAAACCAGAAGAAGCTTATAAATACCTAAGTGTAAATAAGAGTGAAAACATTCACCATAAACAAATGAAAGAAATAGTGCGTAAAGAGTACTACAGAAGGCTTTGAATGATATTACAAACTGAATTGAATTCTCAAAACAGAATTATGGCCATTAATAGCCTTGCAATCCCAGTTGTCCAATATAGTTTCAACTATATAAACTATAGACTATATAACTATATAAACTATAAACTATATAAAGACTATAAAGAAAAGACCTTATTATAAAATAAAGATAAAACATAAGGAATTTGATAACTAAATTGGAACTTTAAAATGTGCATTGTAAAACTACTACAAACAAGAATATTAACAAGAACAAATAGTAGTTCATTTTTAGAGGACATTCAAAAAAGTTCTCTGTGTGTAATTGCTCATCAATTTAAGAATGTATTATTACTATAATAGAATTTTAACAGTGTAGACAGTAAGCATGACTTAACCTAAGAAAAGGTAAAAACAGAATGCATATATTTGCTTCCTTGCCTTAATAGGTAAAAGACTTTGCAATTGATTGTTTAATTAAACAGCAAATAATAATAATAATAATAATAATAATAATAATAATAATAACAAGAAGAAGAAGAAGAAGAAGAAGAAGAAGAAGAAGAAGAAGAAGAAGAAGAAGAAGAAGAATCTAGGTTGAGGTTACAAGAATGTCGAACGAACAGGTCACTAACATTGGAGGCGTTGGGGTTTGAACCATCGAACCTAAAAACCTTCATTAAGAGGATCGGAACAAAGCCTAGTATTCCATCGTCTCAGAAGTCTGCGTTGCTTGGCTCTGCAAATATTCTGCGAAAGTTGCTATCTGTTTAAGGACGTACAAATTGATGAAGAGCATTCATAATGCAAGCAAGTTTGGTTGAAAATAAAGAAAGACGTCTGGAAGAACCGATAATAATAATAATAATAATAATAATAATAATAATAATAATAATAATAATAATAATAATAATAATCATCTTGGAAAACTGCTACAACGCAAAGAAAAATCTTAATACTTCCTGGATAGATTATCGTAATGGCATTCGATAGTGTACCACATTCCTGGATCTTAAAAACTTTAAATATATACAAAGTATCACCCGTCATAATCAATGTCACCAACCAATGTAAGTCGATATGGAAAACAACCCTTTCCCTCAATCATATAACTGGAACCTATAAGTCTGGTGAAATAAACATCAAAAGAGGTTTATTTCAAGGTGACTCTTTGTATCTCTGACTATTCTGCATATCATTAATAGCATTAACCTGTCAACTTAACAAAACAGAATGCCGTTATCGAAGAGCTCAAAAGAAAATAAGACATCTAGTTTACATGGATGACTTAAAGTTGTATGCTAAGAATGATAATGAGCTGGAAGGTCTTCTGCAAACTGTAAAATGCTCAGCGAAGATATTAGAATGAAATTCAATTTGAATAAATGTGCTAAAGCTACAGTACTATAAAAGGCTACGACTGATATTAAAAGCTGAATTGAATTCTCAAAACAGAATTATGGCCATTAATAGCCTTGCAATCCCAGTTGTCCAATATAGTTTCAACATCTTAAACTGGACTCTAAACGACATCAGGCGAATGGATTCTAAAACAAGAAAGCTTCTTTCTAAGCATAAGATGCATCATCCACAGGCTGATGTAGACCGTCTATACATAACCCGTAAAAAAGGTGGAAGAGGTCTTATTCAGCTAGAATTTTCATAGAAGACAACAAATATTGGCTTACTAACATACATAGAAACAATAAAGGATTGGATGATACAATTAGTAAGGCAACATGAAGAATAAAGAAAAAATATTCAATAATAAAAGAAGGCAGTAAATACAAGCAAGATTTACAGTTAGTAGATTTTGTAGAAAAGCAAAACAGAAGCAAAGAACCAATTATTGCGGCAAAAAATATGGAAATGAAAGCCAAAGATAAAGCTCTTGAACAGATGAAACAGCGCTGGCAAGACAAACCTCTGCATGGCCAATATCGAGAACGTGCCAATAAATCCAATGTTGACAAAGTTAATACTCATCGATGGTTACGTGCATCTGGATTAAAGTCTGAGACTGAATGTTTTATTCTTGCAGCTCAAGACCAAAGTCTTTTCACTAGAAACTTTCAGGCAAATATTATGCATAATAATATGGATCCAAAATGCAGGTTCTGTGATAAGCACCAAGAAACAATAGACCATCTAATCTCCGGTTGTTCTGTACTTGCCCCAAATGAATATAAAAATCGTCACGATAGAGTAGGGCAATATTTACATTAATGGAAAATCTGTAAACAAACACTGGTATGAACATCGCCCAGCACCGGTTACAGAAATAGAAGATGTCACCATTCTATGGGATTACACCATCTACACAGACAGAAAAATTGAAGCAAATAAGCCAGACATTATTGTTAAAAGTAGAAAGAGAAAATTTGTCTATTAATTGATATGGCTTGTCCAACGGATTGTAACATAGCAACCAAGGAATTTGAAGAACTGTCAAAATATAAAGTCCTGGAAATTGAAATAGAGAAAAATGTGGAAATTGAAAACAAGAGTTGTGCCAGTGATAGTAGGTACACTTGGAATGATAAAAAATGGAACAAAACAACACATTGAAAGAATCCCTGGAAACCCCAGCTTAAGAGATGTACAAAAAATTGTCTTATTAATACAGCCCACACACGAAGGAAAACTTTATCTATGTAATGCTAGGGATGATAGCGAAGATAGAAAAACATGAAATGAGGCCATGACAACACTCCACGACCTACCTTAGGCCTTCCGGCAGACTTGGTAGGTAGTGCGACCATAGCAGAAATCGAAATATGATGAAAAATGACATAATAATAATAATAAATCACGGTTTGTAAAGGTATCATTTTGGCTCTGAAAGAATATAAAAATAAGTGTGACTCGATGGGTAAGAGGATCAATTGAAAGTTGTACAAATGATCAGTTTTTTTTTATCAAGAAAATTTATGTTATATGTATAGACCAGAAGCTATTCTTTATAGAATAAAATGCAAAATTTCTCTGGAAATTTGAATTTCAAATGGATTTTTAATCCTGACTAGAACCTGGACCAGGTAGTTATAAACAAAAAAGAAAAGAACATGTCAAATAATATATTCCTCTGTTTCTACAAGCCACCGAATAAATCTAGAGAAATGTTAAATGTTAGACAATTTTCTTGTCTGTGAAAGGAAAATGAAAAAATTGCAAAATGTAAAGGTGACCGTCGAACCAGTTTTTATTGAATGACTGGGATTAGTCTCAAAGAGAAAGAGAGCCCATGAGAAGTCTTGAGGGGATAGAGTTGGTGGAGAACAGAGACTCTTCAGAATAGTGTTACTAAAATCAGCAAGAATCCTGGTGTATTCCGAGGACCTGCTGTCACTTCGAATCTTTTAAGTAGTATCAGTTTGAAATTACTACTACTACTACTCATACTACTACTACTACTACTAATAATAATAATAATAAGAAGAAGAAGAAGAAGAAGAGGAAGAAGAAGAAGAAAAAGAAGAAGAAGAAGAAGAAGAAGAAGAAATGTCACAGATCTTTTCATATAAGAGGAAAACAAAATGAAACCATTTGTCTATATTTCTGAGAAGATGTAGTATTTACAGTGTTTATATTATTCCGACTATTGTCCTCATCTTTGTTTCCATTTGTACGACGTTTTGACCGATGTGCGCTCTGGCCTTCTTCAGGTCTTAGGAATTTCGAACAGAATCATTTATTACAATCACTGTCGTGTATTATGGTATGGAGATTCAGTGTATGTCATTTCGTCGAAGTGTAAACAACTTTGTTTTCACAGCGTTCGACATGTCAGATTTCGTGCCAAAGAAAATTTATTTGGGAAGAATTTTACTGCTTTACTTTATTCAAAACCAATCTGCAGCTGAAGCACACAGAATTCTAGTTGGGACTTATGGTGACCATGACCTTTTGCAAACAACATGCACAAGTTGGTTTAGACGCTTCAAAATTAATGATTCTGATGTTGAATGTAAGGAACGTTCTCACGCACCGAACAAGATTGAAGACGAAGAATTGGAGGCATTACTTCATGAAAACTCATGCCAGGAGCAAGCTGAACTTGCAGAACCATTAGGAGTTGATCACACAACAGTTTCGAAACGTTTGAAAGCATTAGTAATGATTCGAAATCAAGGACATTGGGTGTCGTACGAGTTGAAGCCAAGAGTTGTCGAATGGCTTACTGTCACGTGTATTCAGCAGTTTCAGCGGCAGAAAAAGAAAGGGTTTTTGCATCGTATCGTGACCGGTGAGGAATCGTAAATATACCACGATAACTCTTAGCATAGAAAATTGTGGGTTAAGCCCGGTTATCAGCGGCAAAACTGAATATCCATTCTACTCTGCATTTAATGGGGTTAGCTGGGTGTAGATTATTATGTGCTGTTCAAACCGACCAAAACCATAAAGAGAGATAGTTATCGACGACATCTGATGCACTTGAGCTGAGCATGAAGAAAAATCGGCTGTTACACAAGCAGAAACACGACAAAGTGAATTTGAAACATGACAACGCTAAGCAACATGTTGCAAAACGGTTGAAATCTTATTGGAAAACGTTTAAATGGCAAATCCTATCGCACATGTCGTATTCACCAGACATTGCCTCGTCCGATCATCATATGTTCCGATCGATGGCACAGAGATGAGCAGCACTTTCATTCTTATGAAGATGCCAAAAATATGGGTCGAATCGGGGTTAGTCTCTAAATACGTGTCGTTTTTCCGACATGGAATTCAAATGCCACCAGAAAGACGGAAAACAGTAGTGGCTAGCGATGGACAATGCTTTCAGTGATATGTTTCTAACTCAGTCAGTCAGGCAGTTAAGTGTCATCCGTGATACACCCTTAGGCGATCATGTTTCGAAAAAGACATGACTTACTAGGCAGAAGATTATCCCGCAGTAGGTTGCCATTGCTTTCTGCGGTTGACTACCAAGGCTATGGAACCCAATCTATCCTGTTATTTAACCCATAACTGGAAGGAATAGACGGATTAATACCTTTCCCAAAGGTATTTGCGCGTAAGTGAATGCAATGAATTCGGCTAGAATTCGAACTCGGCTCCACGATTTCTCGTTCCGAGCCGATATCCAATGCACCACAACGCACATCCATGTTTCTAACTAACTTATGTAAATAAAGCATTGCTTGAAAAATCAGCGAGAACATAGCCAAGGTCCTAATATATTCACCCAGGATAGAAGGAGTGATTCTCTGAAATAAAACAAAAAATATAGAGTTGTTATCTACTATGCTATTGTCTGAAGAAGGACTGTCAAATCACAAATAATAAAAAAAGTCATTCTTCGGCGTATATGACCGCCAGTGACCTGAAAAGGCTTGGTATTAAAAAGAAGTGTGTGTGTGTGGGGGGGGTGTCTAAATTGCTATGTAACTTGGATTCTCTGACTTTGCATGTTAACCTTTTTTCTTTTCTTTTTCTTTTTTTAATTACATCACCCCAAGCAAGGCGGTAAGGCCACTGGTGTGCAGGGGGCTACGTGAGAGTGAATAGATTGGAAAAGAGAAAGCCGGAAACCACGTCCTAAACAGGGAACAAGGGATGAGCCTCTACACCTGTTCAATAGACGTGAGTGGAGTGTGAACCGGGCGATAGTTCAGTCTATCTACTCCAATTGAAAAAAAAAAAAAAGAAAGTGAAAAGATTGGAAAAGAGAAAACCGGAAACCACATCCTAAACAGGGAACAAGGGATGAACCTCTACACCTGTTCAATAGACGTGGGTGGAGTGTGAACCGGGCGATAGTTTAGTCTATCTACTCCAATTGAAAAAAAAAATATAAACAAAAAAGAAAGTGAAAAGATTGGAAAAGAGAAAACCGGAAACCACATCCTAAACAGGGAACAAGGGATGAGCCTGTCTAAGAGAATGAGTTCCAAAACTCTGGAGAAAGCAAAATGTAAGAACTCGACTATCTTTCTTTTCTTTGCAGTTAACAAATAATAAAGAGAAATCTATGGGGAATCATGATTACTTACGTTTTCCCATCGATATTTACATACTTTTATAAATATATATTATATATATAGATATGTTGATATTATATATTATAGACACGTTGATTTATTTTTTTGTGTTGGTTGGTTTCTTATTATGGCAAATCAACCTCGGCGGGTCATTTATTGCCAACTACACTTTATTTATTGCTGGTAATACCTTTTTCTTTCAACAAGTATTTTGTGTTTAGTAATACATTTTTCTTTTCGAGTATCAAGATTCATTGGGATTTGTTTTTAAGCGAAGGGTCCCCAAGTCCTACCCTTGTTATTTAAACCATAACTGGAGGAAAGGGACGGATTAATACGTTTCCCAAGGGTACCAGTGCTTAAGTGAATGCAGGGTATTCAACTGGAATTTGAATTCGGCTAACTGATGTCTCTTTCCGAGCCGATATCACCACAACGCAAATCCGTCAGTATACGCTTACAGCACCTGGTAATCTCAAGCGGTCACCCATTTAAGTACTGACCAGGCTCAACGTTGCTTAACTGCGGCGATCGAGCGAGAACCGGTGTATTCAACGCAATAGGACGTAAGCCCTATTTTTGTGTATTTATGTATATATACGAATACACAAGTTGTATTCATGCATTCCCAAATTTTTGAAAAGACTTATCATCATTTATCTATACTTATCTATGTTGTAGATGTGCGTTATGTTGCAGCGGATATAGGTTCGGAATCGAGTTCGAATGCCAGTTGAGTTTGTTGCGTTCACTTACGCGCAAATACCGTTGGGAAAGGTATTAATCCGTCTCTTCCCTCCAATCATGGGTTAAATAACAGGACAGAAAGCAATAGCAACCTACTGCGGGATAATCTGCCCAGTCAGTCATTTTCGAGACATGATCGCCCAAAGCATCTATCACGTATGGCACTTAACTAATTGATCTATTCGCGCGCGCGCACACACACACACACACACACAAATATATATATATATATATATATATATATATATATATATAAAGCAAATCAAATGTTATTAAAGACAACATTTTGTGTCGATTAATTTCATTGATAGGCTTTCTCAAATTACGATGCCCTACCCTCATCAGCCGCCAAACCGGGGAGGTAACGTAGTTTAGGTGGTTAAGACAGTACTGCTATCTCTGGCACTACTAGTAGCTTTTGCTACCAGACTGAATATTGCTTTTTGTCGACACGTTAGTCACTTGCGATTTTTTTCCAACTGCAGGTCAAATCTTCAACATTGTTTTAAAAGCATTTCCTTTCGCTCGTTAACCAATACACAACGCGCTCGTATCGACCGTTATTTGGTCGCTTCTCTTCTTTCCTATACTCTCTTGCAACTAGCACACCTAGCCACTCAAAACAAATCACTGGCCCAACTCTGCAGGAGAAGCTGATCTTCCGGTTAATGAGACTCTTTTAAATGGTCGGTAAGTATTAATCAGAATTCCTGATGGAGATTTGACTAAGTAGCTCTTTCATTGCCTTTTGGCCACTCGATTCATGGCTGGCTTGGAATTTCTCCAGGGTGCCGATGCTCAGCAATGTGTTCCTGAACACTGCGGGTGTAATCCTGTATTCATAATCCCATCGTTAGAATTACATTCCATGAATAGAAACTGTGTTGCTTGCACCAGGTAAAACTCTCAGGCTGTCGAATTTCCTGCTGCAATCATACATTGTACCCGGTTTCAAGTCCCTGTCATTAAAATTTGGATCAGTCAGATGGGTGATGTATTCTCCCTCCCTGCTAGAAACACCCAGAAGGCATTTTGACGTGAGCGAAGAGTGTTGTGACGTAGGAAAAGTGTGACGTGTGTGTTTGTCAATTTATATTTATCTAAGATATATATTTGATACGTGTTTCGCACGTCCCCACACTCACTATTTCTACAAAAAAACTAGTACGTAAGTATGTACGAAAATTAATCCATGTAAATACTATATATATATATATATATATATATATATATATATATATATGTTTTTCATTTGTAAACGAGTTATTACGAGACCTAGGTTTCTACCATGTGGTGTCTTCAGGCAATTCAAAAGTTCTACAATATATTTGTATTGAACACTTTTTAATACAAATTTGTACTAGTCTAATTTTATTATGACCAAAAACTAAATAATTAAACAATATATATATATATATATATATATATATATATATATATATATATATATATATATATATAGTTACTGCATATGATCATTCTAAGTGAATGAATATAAAACAATAACAATTACCTACTGATTATCATTAAATAATCATATGCATATTTAAATGGATAAATGTATTATTCCATATAGTTACATATTCGCATATATGCATTTTCTCTAATTCATCAATGATTATTATACAGTGCGACAAAAATATGAAACTACCGTCCATTTCTTTAAAAAGAAAACACCTTAAAATTAGATATTTTTGTATTTTCTTAAGTAAAAAATCAAACTTCAGTAACTATTTGCTTTTATTTTGAAAAAAAAAACGCATTTTAATTATAAAAGATTATAATACAACATTATCATATCTTATTTACGTCATTAAAATTATCACCTGCTTAGATTATTGCTTTACAATGGCGTTCTATTCAGCAGTTGTTTTTTTTTAAGAACATTGATTGCAGTCCTTTCAAGCCTTCTTTAATCTCTGAAAAAGCTTTCTCTCACTCTTTGGGTGTTTTTTCGAATTCTTTTTTTTTTAATCGTTTCACCCCAAGCAAGGCATTCCACTGCCACTATTGCGCTTGGGGCTACATGGGGGAAGGTAAATAGAAAGAGTGGTTAGATATAGGAAATGTCAAAAAGGGGGTGATAGATAGTTTGGAGGATGGGAAGAGTGTTTGAAAGAATGGAAGCGAGTTATTGCGTTAGGAGGTGTCTATTGACCTTACATTTAAACTCCTGGGGATTGTAGCCGTCGGGGAAGCAGTCATGTGGAAGGGAATTCCACAGTCGGGAAGTACGAGAAAATAAACTGTTGGAGTAGAAATTGCGGTTACATTTTATCGGTTTCACTGTAAAAGGGTGGGATATCCCATACTATATCAGTGGGAGAGAGGTTAAGATATTGAGGCGGTCAAGTCATGATTTCCGACATTGTGTTCCTTTTTCTTTTGTTTTCTTTTGTTTTTTTTGACACGAAGTAATTTTAACGTAAGTTAGTCTTGTTGAAAAATGAACATTTTTCCAGTTAAGCGTAAGCCAAATAGTATATCATGTTGCAAAATCGAATGATATAGTTATTTTTTCGTGAATTCCTTTACTTGAATCAAATCTCCAGCCCTTTTGACGGGCTAAAAAGTCTACTGACTTATGGTACAAAAAATGTCTACTGACTTATGGTAAAAAAAAAAAAAAAAAAAATTCATCATGCAACATATCTATAATTTAGGAAAATGTAGTATAGACAGTGATATGCGCTGTGGTGCAGTGGATATCGACTCGGAAGGAGTTCGAATCCCTCGCATTTACTTAAGAAGAAATATCCTTGGGAAAGGTATTAATTCGTTTCTTCCCTCCAGTTATGGGTTAAATAATATGATAGATTTGGTTCTAAAGCCTTGGCCGGCAACCAATCTACCGCAAAAAGCAATGGCAACCTACTGCAAGATAATCTTCTGCCCAATCAGTTATGTCTCTTTCGAGACACGATCGCCCAAAGCGTGTATCACTTATAGCACTTAACTGACCGACCGAGTGTAGACAGACGAATATAAATTTGAACGTTTTGCCAGTAAGAGTAGTTTGGAGAGAGATTGACAAATAAAAGCAAATACGCTGTAGTCACTGAAATTTTAAAAAACATATCGAAATTTAAAGAAATGCAGAGCGGCCACAAACTTTTTGCCTGTAGTATATATATATATATATATATATATATATATATATGTATATATATTAAACAAATTTAATATTGAGTTATATAGGTGTATAGATATTTCAGCGAGAAAATTCTCGCTTTTTTGGACGACATTTTTAAAAAAAAATTGTTCTTTTTTAAATTCCTCTTCCTCCCTCACATCTTTGCCTTTTTTTATATATAAACTTACTGTATATGGATATGTTTTTGGGCTCCTTCAGGTATGTGACTTTTTTTACCATATTTAAAATAAAAATTCTTTTTTGATCGTTGCTGAAGAAGTGAGAATTTTTTGGCTGAAATAGCTATACAACCTATGTAGAATTCAGAATTTATTTAATATAATATACATACTCGGGTTTGTAAATAAATAGCACTATTTACATAGAACCCTCTACCTGGATCATTTTTGATATTAATAAAATTAATATTAATAGGATCTGGTTTTGGGGATTTCACCTACATGTCTTTACTTTTTTGTGTTTAATATGTATATATAGATATTTTCTAAACATATACTGTTAAATATAAGAGACAATGAATGTTTATTATGTTTAATCATGAGCCGTTCTAAACGTCGCATTTTGGGTTTAATTTCAGTTGAAAATGAAGACAAAAATTCTCCAACATTTGGATAATTTTTTATTAATTTGGTTCTAAGTTTTCGGCCATCTTCAGAGAGGTTATTAAGACGGTAATACATCCACCATCACCGACGATTTTATTTTGTGTTGACATAAAACTCCGCTAGGCAACGGCAATAGTTACCAAAAATAACAAACGCAGTTCTCAAATTTGCAATGCGGTTCTATGACGTCACACCGCGTGATAGCGCGAAATGACAACAGAACCATGTATTCAAATGCAATGTGATGTGCTATGACCAGATTTAAGCGTGATTTTATTAAGTGTGGGTTGTTTGGATTTAATGTACATGGCCTCCAATATCTGAAGGTTCTTTTTACTGTGTGTATGAGTGAGGATTATAGTATTGTTGACTAAAATCTGTCTGATATTACCTACATGTTTATGTTTTTCAGATAAATGTTGTTTAATTGCACTCTGATCAGAACGGCTCATGATTAAACATAATAGACATTCATTGTCTCTTATATTTGACAGTATATGTTCAGAAAATTATTTGCTGCCTCGATATACTATATATATATATATATATATATATATATCGTTCCACTGGAGCCATCTCAAAATGTATCAAAACCTAAACAAAAAATAATTGTATTGTGCATATTGGTATTCTGGAGATTCGAGAATTATATAAGTTTGTCAATGGTAATGTTAATATTAGATGTTTCCTTATAAGGAGACATTGAGCATACATTAACTGAGCAAGCATTGTTACTTGTTCTACACTTTTCTTTACTATCTGACCATCGGACTAGGATCAAATACTAGTATGTTTTCATAATCTCTAATGACAATATTAGCCGTCTCCTAATGAGGAAACATTCAGCATTCAGTGACCGAGTAGCTTATACTACTGTTGGTTGGAATACATACAAATTTTTCTCTTAAAACAATTTTTTAGATAAATACGTTCTTCATGTCCACTAGCTCGTATAGCAATTGCCATTGATAATAGGATTTTCTTCTTAAACTTTTATTTAAATTCGTGTGGAATTTTAATCCCACTGTTTAGATAAGGGTTAAATATCAGGATTGATTGGATTCTGTAGACTTGTGGCAACCAATCTTAAAGAAGGAAAACTATTGAGTCTCAAACTGTGAATGGGGCAACAGGCAAACCACCACTTCTTCTTCTATGTGCCCTGTCCCTTCAGGACGTAGGCGATCCTGGCTCTCCACGTCTCCCTATCCCTTGTGGCTCTTAGTATGTTTGCTCCTGTTGCTCCTGGCAACCCCCGTTCCGTCATCCACCTGATCAGTCCCTGCAAATATGTTATCCGCTGCCTTCCTCTGTCTCTCCTTCCTTCTATCTGTCCAGTCAGTATCAGGTTCTCCAGGCTCTCCTTCCTCATTGCATGTCCCAGGAACTTCAGGTGTCTCTTCCTGATGCTCAGCATCAATTTCCTTTTTGTTGCCATTCTTTCTAACACCTCGTCGTTGCTTGTATGCTCAGTCCACGATATCCGTAGCATCATTCTGTAGAACCACATTTCGGCCGCTTCCAGTTTTGTCCTCATTTTCGATGATATTGTCCAGCATTCACAGCCGTATTGAAGAACGGACATCACGTAGCAGTCTAGAACACTTTTCTTCGTTTCTATTGAGATCTTCCTGTGTGTTAGTATTTTGCTCATCTTCTGGAACGCGTCCTTTGCCATGCCAATTCGCCTTCGGATCTCCGTGCCGCACTTTCCATCTCCTGTTAGAACACTTCCTAGGTACTTAAATTCTTGGACTTGTTTGATTCTGTTATTCTCCACCTGTATTTGGCATTTTGGATTGTATCTTTTGCTGATGACCATGCACTCAGTTTTCTTAAAGTTTATTTGTAGTCCTTTCTTGTCACTCTCCACTGCTACTTTCTGTATGAGGTCTTGTAGTTTCCTTTCCCTGTCCGCAATCAGCACTGTATCGTCCGCATATCTTATGTTGTTCAGGTTGTGGCCTCCAATAACAAATCCTGGCGTGTCATCTAGTGTCCTCAAAATTCTCGCTGTATAGGTTGAACAAATCCGGTGAAAAGACACATCCTTGTCTTACGCCTTTTTCTATCTTTGTGTATCTACTGAGGTCATTACCTGTCCGTAGGCAGGCCGTTTGCTGCCAGTAGAGATTCTTGATTATTCTTATGTCTTTGCCGAAAATGTCGAGATTGCCCAGCATCTCCATCAATTCTTTGTGTCGTATTTTGTCGAATGCCTTAAAGAATATGTGTTTGATTATTATAGTCAACACCCTGATAGAACCAGATATTAAACCCCACTAACTATAGGTTAAATAGCATTTAGAAAATAATTTTCTAAACTTAGGATACTTCCAGTATATAAGAAGAATAAACCCGAATTTAAATATGAATATAAGGCAACGGGATGTGCGTTGTGGTGCAGTGGATATCGACTGAAAATGACAAATCAGGAAGCCGAGTTCGAATTCCAGTTGAATTCATTGCATTCATTTACGCGCAAGTATTACTGGGAAAACTTATTAATCCGTCTCTTTCCTCCAGTTATGGGTTAAATCATAGGACAGATTGGGTTCTATAGCCTTGGTTAGCAACTAGTCTACCGCAGAAAGCAATGGCAACCTACTGCGGGATAATCTTCTGCCCAGTCAGTCATGTCTCTTTCGAGACATGATCGCCTAAGCTTGTATCACCTATGGCACTTAACTGACTGACTGAATATAATAGTTGAAAACATGACTAAGACTTCTACTGGTTATGAAGTGGGGGATCAGTTTTATATTGTTATGAAATAATAAATTGATCGCCCACTAATTAATACTTAATAATATAATGCATGTCTTCTCTCTCTAGCTATGAGTCAAATAAATAGGACAGATTGGGTTCTATAGTCGTCGTTGGCAACCAGTCTACCGCAGAAAGCAATGGCAATCTTCTGCCCAGTCAGTCATGTCTCTTTCGAGACATGATCGTCCGAAGCGTGTATCACGTATGGCACTTAACTGACTGATATAAGGTAACGAGCATCCATAATGTTAACTATTCTGTGATAAATCGCAGATAATAAAAATGTATTAGTGGCGAATCAGGAACAATGTTCTAAAAGGATATGGCATTTCAAAAATGGTTTAAGTGGAACATTCAACTAGGCTCTTTTGCGTTGGGTGGTAGCCATTCTGGAGCAACAACCAGTGCAGAAGTTATTAGTAAACAACTCTTTTCTAGATATTATGACAATTAAAAGATATTATGACAATTAAAAGGTATTATGACTATTAAAAAGGAATCATGACACAAAATATTGAAGAAAAGAAATCTGTGGAGAACCATGATTACTAACGTCCTGATTGGATACAGCATTTAAAAAACTCACCTCCTTCATCATCGCCATCATCAATATCTACATTATAGTGATAAACATCATCATTACTTTGTTGTATCATCATAGTCATTGAATGAAAATTATAACTATTATCACCTTTTCTCATAAAACACGCTCCCTTCAATATTATTGTCACTAGTAATAGGAGTAAGAACAATATAATTTCGTCGTCATCAACGCTATCTTCATCACAACTATTAAAATCAACACAAATGTCTCCACCACCCTCACTACCATTACCACTGTCCCCACTAAGATATCAACAGTAGCACTAATAAAAGTAGCCTCAACGATACTGAAACATTAAAGCAGCTTTTCAAAGAGAATTTCACTGATATTTTTTTATTCGTAATTTCTATTTTTTATTCTTTTTTGTGCAATATTATTTATCATTGACGACATTGGCGATGTCGGCGTTGAATTTGTGTCAGCGTTGGGAGTCTGACTAGAACCGATTTAACGTCCATGTTTGTTCCCGCTCGAATCGCTTGATTAATGTTGATTTAGGATTTTTCCCGGGCCTGGTGGTCATGACAGCTGGAAAGAAAGATTCCCAAATGTTTGATTGGGTGGGGAAAAAGAGAAAGACGGAGAAAAAAAAAAAAGGATTAAGAATAAGTAAGTGGGTGTAAATGAGAGAAAGTTGAGTTGGGTAAACCTGGAAGCGGGATCATCGTGAAGGTATAATTTATATATTTTTTAATATCTTTATGTTTCTATGCCGCAATCTTTTTGTTATTTCTCTCTTTTTGATTTAATTTAATTCTTTCTTTTTCAGCATTTGTATCGCCTTTCCGCTTTTTTCTTTTTTCAAAGAAAAATCAACTGCCAATATATTTAACGCAAAATCGAATAGAAACTAAGAAAGAAAATATAAGGAAAGAAAGTGAACGAATAAGCATGGAAATACAATCAAAGACATTGAAAAAGAAAAAGAAAACGAACCAGAAAAAGAAATAGAAAATAATATAGGAAAGATGAAAAGAAAAAAAATAAAAGACAAAAAATATTCATTTTTTTAAATTTCCAAAAAATATAGGAATGTAGTAAAAAAAAGTCAGAAAATTAGAGAGAAAGAAAGAAAAAAAAAGAAAGAAAAAAAAAGAAAGAAAGGAAAAAGAAAGAAAGAGAAGAAAGGTAATGAAATATTTTAAAGAATTATTAAAAAGGATTATAGAAAGAATAATACAAGATTGAAACTCAAGGAAGGAAAAATAACGAAAAATTGCAAACGAATTATGAAGAAAAGCCCAAACTGTTTAAACCTTAAGAAGATAGGCAAACATTATGAAAAATGACTACCGAAGAAAATAAAATAAACTGAGTGAGGGAGAACAAAAAATCTAGTCGGCATAGTAGATGAAAGTATAAGTCTGATAAAAGATTGCGATAATATTTTCAAGAGAAAAACAGGAATAAATTGACAGTGAAAAATAACCATTGGAATTGGAAGAAGGGGGAGGTAATAAATGACTAGCAGGCAGATAGACAAAGACATATACAGACAGACAGACAGACAGGCAGGCAGACAGACAGGAAGACAGACAGACAGACAGATAAATAGATAGATATGAACAGATGAAGAGACAAACGTATATTAATAGATAGATAGATAGATAGATAGATAGATAGATAGATAGATAGATATGAACAGGCAGTGATAGATAGATAGATAGATAGATAGATAGATAGATAGATAGATAGAATGAGATGAGATAGATAGATAGATAGATAGATAGATAGATAGATAGATAGATGAACAGGGTGTGATAGATAGATAGATAGATAGATAGATAGATAGATAGATAGGTAGACAGATAGATAGGAAGAGAATGAGATAGATAGATAGATAGATAGATAGATAGATAGATAGATAGATAGATAGAACAGGGTGTGATAGATAGATAGATAGATAGATAGATAGATAGATAGATAGATAGATAGATAGATAGATAGATAGATAGATATGAACAGGCTGTGGTAGATAGATATATAGCTAGTACATGCATATTTGAATATATATATGATAAAACGAGGACGTATTAATGAGAAAGTTAAAAAAATGTTAAGAAGTAAATGACATAAACTGAATAATAAACTGGAAAAAAGCAAAATGTATGATGAAGTAGTATATTTTGGAAAGAAGAAAAATAAGTAGTGTGGAGTTAGTACTGAAAGGGGAATGAAAACTAATTACTGAAGAAGGGAGAATAAGTGATGACTTTCAAAGACTTTCGGAAAAGAATACAAGGTTGGGTTTAAGAAGTCCATGAATGAGGAAGGTATTTGGCAAGACAACGCTTTGGAAATATTAAAAAATCGGAATTGTATAAGATAAAGGTTCTAAAAAAAGAAGAAAAAATAAGAAAAGAGCGGGCAAAAATAGCAAGTCATAACGGGTTGGCGAGAACAGGAAATGAAGTCGGATAAAGAGACTAGATAATAAGAATGAAGACTGACAATAGGATCAAAGAGAAGAAAAAAATAGACAGAAAAAAGATGAATTTAAGAGTAAGAATCAAACAAGGGAATGCTATGACAAAAGTACCAAAAGTCGACAAGATACTCATTTTCATATGATAGATAGATAGATAGATAGATAGATAGATAGATAGATAGATAGATATGAACAGACTGAGATAGATAGATAGATAGATAGATAGATAGATAGATAGATAGATAGATAAGAACAGACTGAGATAGATAGATAGATAGATAGATAGATAGATAGATAGATAGATAGATAGAATAGATAGATAGATAGATAGATAGATAGATAGATAGATAGATAGATAGATAGATAGATAGATAGATACTGAACAGACCGAGATAGATAGATAGATAGATAGATAGATAGATAGATAGATAGATAGATAGATAGATAGATAGATAGATAGATATGAACAGACCAGATAGATAGATAGATAAGATAGATAGATAGATAGATAGATAGATAATGATAGTAGATAGATAGATAGATAGATAGATAGATAGATAGATAGATAGATGAACAGACCGAGATAGATAGATAGATAGATAGATAGATAGATAGATAGATAGATAGATAGATAGATAGATAGATATGAACAGACCGAGATAGATAGATAGATAGATAGATAGATAGATAGATAGATAGATAGATAGATAGATATGAATAGACTTAAGTAGATAGATAGATAGATAGATAGATAGATAGATAGATAGATAGATAGATAATAAGAATAGACTTAAGTAGATAGATCGATAGATAGATAGATAGATAGATAGATAGATAGATAGATAGATAGATAGATAGATAGATAGATATGAACTGACTGAGATAAATAGATGATCTGACTTAGATAGATAGAGATGAACAGATAGATAGATGACATGACTTAAATAGAGATGAAAAGATAGACAGATGACCTGTCCTAGATAGATAGATAGATAGATAGATAGATAGATAGATAGTGAGTGAGTGAGTGAGTGAGTGAGTGAGTGAGTGAGTGAGTGAGTGAGTGAGTGAGTGAGTGAATTAGTGAAAGAGGAATAGAGAGTTCATTTTGATGGAACAAGGCTCGAGATATATATTGAAGTAAAGCATAAAATGACCCTAAAAGAAAATCACGAGGAAAAGAAGAAGACTGCGCATAAAGAAGTAAGGATAAAGTGCCATAACATGTGGAAAAGTGAAACAATGACAGAGAAATACAAGCAAAGTGATAGATAGACTTAGAGAAAGAGCGTGGGGGAGAGATATTAAAAAATGTGAAAGGTCTGACAGCAGGAGAGAGATAGATAGATAGATAGATAGATAGAGAGAGAGAGAGAGAGAAAGAGAGAGAGAGAGAGAGAGAGAGAGAGAGAGATAGAGAGAGATAGAGAGAGAGAAAGAGAGAGAGAGAGATACGAATGAGTGAAAGTTAGAAACATTAGAAATTATGAAATTGAAAGAGATGCATTCTATGAGTGGTGAAATTCACATACAATAAATAAAAAGAGCGTATAAGAGAGGGTAGTATATGGCATTGAAAAGGGTTCTAAAGAGATAGATAGACAGAGGGAAAATAGATTTAACGCTGGGTTAAAAGCAGAGTGTTAACATGAATATGTATCAAAATAACATAAAAGTGATAAAATAAGTACAATAAAGAGAAAAGTACAATTTCGAAGATTAAAAGAAAAATTTTAGAAGAAGAAAAGATTATGATTACCGGAAAATAAATAAATAAACAAATAAACAAAAGATTCAAGTGATGCAGAAAACTATAATATATTAATGTTAGCATGAATTAACAAACATGCTTTGGCAGCTTGGTTATTATAAAAGAAAGAAAGAAAGAAAGAAAGAAAGAAAGAAAGAAAGAAAGAAAGAGAGAGAAAGAAAGAAAGAAAGAAAGAAAGAAAGAAAGAAAGAAAGAAAAAAGAAAGAAAAACTATAACATATTAAAAATAGCTTGAATTACCAAAGACTTTTGAACAGAATGATTTTAACGAGAAAAGAAAGAAAGAAAGAAAGAAAGAAAAAAAGAAAGAAAGCAAGCAAGAAAAAAAGAAAGAAAAAAAAGAAAAACTATAACATATTAATGTTAGCATGAATTAACAAACATGCTTTGGCAGCTTGGTTATTATAAAAGAAAGAAAGAAAGAAAGAAAGAAAGAAAGAAAGAAAGAAAGAAAAAAGAAAGACTATAACATATTAAAAATAACTTGAATTACCAAAGACTTTTAGACAAAATGATTTTAACGAGAAAAGAAAGAAAGAAAGAAAGAAAGAAAGAAAGAAAAAGAAAGAAAGAAACAAAGACTATAATATATGAACGTAAGCATGAATTACCAAATACTTTTGGCAGAATGATTATAACAAGAAAAGAAAGAAAGAAAGAAAGAAAGAAAGAAAAAAGAAAGAAAAACTATAACATATTAAAAATAGCTTGAATTACCAAAGACTTTTGAACAGAATGATTTTAACGAGAAAAGAAAGAAAGAAAGAAAGAAAGAAAGAAGGAAAGAAAGAAAGAAAAAAGAAAGAAAGAAAGCAAGAAAAAAAGAAAGAAAAAAGAAAGAAAAACTATAACATATTAAAAATATCTTGAATTACCAAAGACTTTTGGACAGAATGATTTTAACAAGAAAAGAAAGAAAGAAAGAAAGAAAGAAAGAAAGAAAGAAAGAAAGAAAGAAAGAAAAAAAATAAAAGAAAGAAAGGCTATAATATATGAACGTAAGCATGAATTACCAAATACTTTTGGACAGAATGATTTTAACGAGAAAAAAAAGAAAGAAAGAAAGAAAGAAATAAAAAAGAAAAAAAGAAAGAAAAAAGAAAGAAAAACTATAACATATTAAAAATAGTTTGAATTACCAAAGACTTTTGGACAGAATGATTTTAACGAGAAAAGAAAGAAAGAAAGAAAGAAAGAAAGAAAAAAGAAAAAAAGAAAGAAAAAAGAAAAAAAGAAAGAAAAAAGAAAGAAAAACTATAACATATTAAAAATAGCTTGAATTACCAAAGACATTTGGACAGAATTATTTTAACGAGAAAAGGAAGAAAGAAAGAAAGAAAGAAAGATTATAACATATAAAGATTTGTATTAATTATGAAAGACATTTTTATAGAATGATTTTAATGAGAAGAAAAGAAAGATTATAACATATGCAAGTTAACATGAATAGTAAAAGAGTCTTGGATAGAATGATCATTATAATGAAAGGAAAAAAAAAAGAAAGAAATTGTTAAATGAAAAATACAATAAATAGAATATTCGAAATTGCTAAGACAAAAGGCGTGAAATAGAAGATTGTGTGAAATGGTAACTACAGTGGAGAATATAGTTCAACGTCAAACGTAATGATTTTAACGAGAAAAAAAGAAAGAAAGAAAGAAAGAAAGAAAGAAATGGTAACTACAGTGGAGAATATAGTTCAACGTCAAACGTAATGATTTTAACGAGAAAAAAAAAGAAAGAAAGAAAGAAAGAAAAAAAGAAAGAAAGAAAGAAAGAAAGAAAGAAAGAAATGGTAACTACAGTGGAGAATATCGTTCAACGTCAAACGTAATGATTTTAATGAGAAAAAAAAAGAAAGAAAGAAAGAAAGAAAGAAAGAAAGAAAAAAAGAAAGAAAAAAGAAAGAAAAACTATAACATATTAAAAATAGCTTGAATTACCAAAGACTTTTGGACAGAATGATTTTAACGAGAAAATAAAGAAAGAAAGAAAGAAAAAAGAAAAGAAAAGAAAGACTATAATATATGAACGTAAGCATGAATTACCAAATACTTTTGAACAGAATGATTTTAACGAGAAAAGAAAGAAAGAAAGAAAGAAAGAAAAAAGAAAAAAGGAAAGAAAAAAGAAAGAAAAACTATAACATATTAAAAATAGCTTGAATTACCAAAGACATTTGGACAGAATTATTTTAACGAGAAAAGGAAGAAAGAAAGAAAGAAAGAAAGAAAGAAATTGTTAAATGAAAAATACAATAAATAGAATATTCGAAATTGCTAAGACAAAAGGCGTGAAATAGAAGATTGTGTGAAATGGTAACTACAGTGGAGAATATAGTTCAACGTCAAACGTAATGCTGAGAAACTGATAATCTTTTCGTGGTTTAACGACTCACAATTGATATTGATGATTGAAGTGATTTGATCTAAAGGAAACTGGATGAGGAATATAAATGAACGAAGACTATAGCTGCAGAATAAAAAAAAAACAAAAAACAAAAACAAAAAAAAAAAACACCGACAATGATTATGGGAAGAAGGTTAACAGCTGATAATAAATGATGGAAAATAGATTGTAAAGAAAAAGTGAGAATCTAACAAAGAAAAAATAATTAATGTTAGGAAAAAAAGATGGAAGAAAGTAAACAATGACAGAAATAAAAAAGAGAGAAAAGAAAGTAGAAATGAATAACGTGGTAAATGTAAAGATAGCAAGTAAATTAGTGAATATGAGTTAGAAAGAAGAAATAAAGAAAAAGAGGAAGAAAGATAATACAACATAAAGTAGAAAATATGTAAAAAAAAAAAAAAAGAAAGAGAAAAGTAAAGCAAAGCAAAAAAGAAAAAAAATGGAAAAAGATCAAAATGGAAAAAGCAAAGAAAGAGATAAAAAATGGCAGGAAGAAAACGAAAAAAAAAACGAAATTGAGAAAGAGGGAGAAAAGATAAAATAAAAAAATACGGTACTAAATTTTAAAAAAAGACTAAAAGTACAAAAGATGTGAGTGTGAGTGCTTACTGATAATGAAGAGAGAAGTATGGTATCATAAAAAAAGTAACATAAAAGGTAGCAAGCAAAAGAAGAATAGATTATTAGAAAGAGAGAAAGAGAGAATTGTAGAGAAAGAATGGATAACAAAGAAAATAACTCTAAAAAGAGAGACAGATATTGTAATTGAGAAATGGTAAAGAAAGAATTACAAAGTAATTGAAAGAAAAAACAAGAGAAAGAGCGAGAGAAAATGTGGGAACGGTTGGGTGTGACAAAAAAGGTCGCGTAATAAATATGGCCGATTCATGAAAATCAAATAACAAGAGTTAAAGAAAGGAGGACAGAGTGGCGCGAATACTTGACAAACAGCCAAAAAGCGGGTGAGAGGGGAGCACAAAAATGTACATAAAACACTAAAATAGGATGAAGCAAGAAAAATTAAGAATTAAAAACAAATCAAAATTTGAAAAAAAAATGTCAGAAAAAAAATATTATTTGCAAAGTGGAAAGAAAAGGCAGAACTCGAGATGAAGGGAAAACTTTAATAAAAGCTTCAAAACGAAATTCGCCGCAGGCTTAAAACTAACAGGAGAAGAAGAAGAAAAAAAAACAAAAAAACATGAAAAACCTAAAATATGTTCACAGCCAGAATATAAAATATGTTGCCTATAGTGTACTGACCAAAATAAAGTTTTAAAAATGTAATATCAAAATATGTATTAGGGTTAGTGTATGGTATTTATTATTTTATTATAATCATTATTTGTAGCCACTGTATTTTTAGCTTAGTATATAATAGCTTTTTCTAGAGAATAAGTGATAGCAAATTTTCTGGAGATATCAGCACTTTCCTGGGTATTTAGCCGTATTTAGCTGTTGTTTGGCTGAACTCGATGCTTGCTCAGATAAAAAAAATATCAAACTTTTCACAAGATTTACCGAGTGCTCCTCTAAATATAGATATTTATGTTCCATAAATTTTATTTTTAATTTTTGTAATTTTTCACAACCTTTTAGCTTAGCTGCAACAATGAAACCCAGTGACTTATTTTTTTCTTGATAATAAATAATTAGATCTGATCCTCTGGACTAGACTGAGTGATCCGTTTGAATATCAGGGATTTAAAAAAAAAACAAATTTTGGTTTATTCATACATTATTTGTTTACATGGTTACATTTCTATTGTTTGCATCGTTACTAATAGATCACCCTACCCACTCAATTATATTTTGTACTCATTAGATTTTCCTCGAGTAATGATCTGGGACCTACACTAGAGACTGAATAATAAAAGGACTCTTCAAGATTTCAGTATTTTCCTTATAGTTTTTTAACCGTAATGTTGATTCTCCATAAGATTTTCAATTCTTCTACCATTTTTATTTTGTTATTCTTCATAGTTACGATCGCTGTAACTGCCACTTTCTCGATCTACAAACAGTTCAGACACATATGCAGCTTATCTATGTTTTCGTTTAGTTTCAGTCTGTGATGCACAAGATTCATTATAAGACACCGTTTATCTCATTGTCAATGACGGCTATATAATATTTTCTCATTGTTCATACGGGCTATATAATATTTTCTCATTGTTCATGAGGACTATATGATATTTTCTAACCTGGACTTGAGGGTCTGTTTCAATATAAAAGACATTATTTTGGGGATTTCATTCTCTAACATAGATTATGTTTTGTGCATTTACCATTGATTTTTATAGTCAAATCTTAATTGCTAAACACTTCTTAGTGGATTACACTTCCCATCGAGTTATGGTAAGTTTATAAGCGTATCTTAGATTTTTTTTAATCATATCACACCGAGCAAGGCGGTAACGCCACTGATGTGCAGGGGGCTACGTAAAATTAAAAAGATTGGAAAAGAGAAAACCGGAAACCACATCCTAAGCAGAGAACAAGGAATGAGCCTCTTCACCTGTTCAATAGACGTGGGTGGAGTGTGAACCGGACGATAGTTTAGTCTATTGGCACAAAGCCGAAAGTATGCTACACCTAGTGAGGATCGAACCCCCTATTCAATCGTAATTGATCATTACACCATTTGTCATCCACTTATGATTTTGGAATTCTTTTTAAAATTTAGCATTCACGTATAATGTGTTTGATTCTTTCGTCTAAATCTCCTAGTCTTTTGTGTTGTGTGCTATGCACTTTTGACTTTATATAGTACCGATTAGTAACAATTGGCCATTAGTGACATTTTGTCTCTCCATTTTGGTTTATTTATGCATTCGCTTTGATTTGGTACTTGATACAATCATGAAGTCTTTTACGTAAGTCTTAAGATGGTCCTGGGCATGACGGTAAACTGCATCCGGCAGCAATGCCTCTGATTGGGAGGTTGCGAGGAGCATGGAACCACCTCTTAATTGCTGCTATTCTCAGGTCCACCCTGACCCGGAGTGGTAGCACCTGTTAGGGTCCCAGCTATGAACATATAGTTAACCCCGAAACTGGGGTGAAAACACTATGAAAGTATAAAAATACACTTTTATAAAAATATATGCATAGAAATAGACTTTTATAGAAAAATATACATTTTTAAGGAAAAATATTACCAACACTACATTTTAGAAGGAAAAATATTGCCATAACACATTTTGAAATCTGACTAAATCAACCTTCTCACTATAACCGAGCATAAAAACAAAACCTTAAAAGCCCACCTTTTTTTTACCTTAAATGATACACAGAGTTTGATATGCTATTAAACAAAGATCAAACACAAACTCAGTCTTAAGGTAACTTTTTTCTTAAAATGTTATTGAGTATATTTTTGTGTGTAGTCCACATTAACACAATCTTTTGAATTTAAGATAAATCGAGAATATTATTATTTAAAAAATCTTTTGGGTCTGCATTTGTTTATAATCACAAGTCGGTTTATAACCAATGACACAGGCCAAACGAAGTATGAGATTTTTTTAAATTTCAAATAAAACAGAAGACAAAAAGACTTAAATTAACAAAGGTCTTCACATGATATGGGTTGTGCTTGTTAGAATTATTCTTTGTATTTCATGGAGCGAGGGTGCATCAGGGATTTCCTTCATTGCTATTGAGTTTCTTTCTTTATCCGTCCTAAAGCTTCAACAACAACGAAAACAGTTTTAGTTTTTAAATGCCAAATTCTATTATTATTTTAAACAAATATTTTGTAGTACTCTGGTAATTGGTATAATGATTGTTATTAAAGGCCACATTACTTTAATTTCTATGACCAAATCCTTATATTTTGTAAGTTTGACAAATTCTTTTGAAGAGACGTTATTTTTATTAAACAGGATGACCATGTCCTACTTACAAGTTTTTTTAGACTTCTGTGGGTTTGTATAACACGCTCTATGTATGGTCAAGTACCGGTTAACTATAATGTTTTTACCTTCTAACACTGATATTTTTTAGTATTTGTGAAGTTATGATGTTGATATATCTTCCAATCGAGTTATTTGCCGATATTCAAATTTATTTCAGTTTAGAGTAAAGAAACCAGAGATTAGATGGGTAATAGTTTATTCAGGGTTTGTATAATTTTGGATTAGACCTGTTGAATAAAATGTGTGCATTCTTGGATCTTGAGAGATTTTGATTCTTAGCTGTTTGGATGAATCCATCTGTTTCTGGTTTCAATCCAGAGCTCCATAACCAGTGTTGGGTGAGATTTTTGTTAACATCAAAGTTTTGTGCTCGCAATGGGTATCGACAATGCAAGATTTTTTTTTACTTTAGTTTTCAGGTTTGTTAGTATTTTCTTTCTTTTTTTTTCTTTTTGCTTGATGTTCTTGGCTTTATTTTTGATATTTATTTCTTATTTCATCTTGTTTACACAAATCTTGTTTGAATTTTTTACTTTCTTTGATAATTCAGTGTAGCTTTTTGTCAGATTCGTGTTGAGGAGAAAGCTTTAGCATCATTTATCGGTTAGTCATTATTATTATTACGGTTTCTTTATTCCTAAACAAAGTAAAACATTAATGTTATATTACAACATATATTCGAGTATAGGACAAATCATTATGATAATTTTTAACACGAAAAATAGGGGTCGCACTATACACGGGTAATTTTTTGAAGTGGTTAAAACTCAAGCATTTTTGTTGACCAGTATCACAATTGGCACAATTCACAGGGAATTTTTTCTGGAGGGGTTAAAATCCATTCATTTTTGGCGACGGTAATCTACCTGAGTAGGCCTACATTCTCATGGTACGTGTAACTAACCTTAACAAAAAACCTAAATGAAAAGAAAACTATATTTAAATCTTTGTATTAAGTATTTCATGGCAAATGTTTTTCTTTTCACCATTTTGGGGTAGATGTGTTAACAAACAAACTGAAAACCATTAATTTGCTATAAAATATGTTCCGGTTCATGCCCAGTACTACAATATTTGACTAAGTTTGGCCTACTAGTATTACTCAGTAACTGGGGTCGCATCATACATATATTGTATGAAAGAAATATTGTTCACAAAACGTTTTTGCATGAGGGAGGCTTATATGCGAGTAAGTACGGTATTTTCTTTCTTTAATCATTTCATTCCAAGCAAGGCATTTTACTGCCACTGTTGTGCAGTGGGTTACATAGGGGAAAGTGATGAGAAAGAGTGGTTAGTTATAGGAAATGTCAGGAGGAGGGTAACAGACGGATGAGGATACCGAGGATGTGGGTGGAGTAGACGAAAAAAAAAAGCTTGTAAGAATCGATGCTAGTTAGTGTAATAGGAGATGTCTATTGACCTTACATTTAAATTTCTGGAGATTGTATCTGTCAGGGAAGCAAGTATATGGAAGGGTATTTCACATGTGGGGAGTGCGAGAAAAGAAGCTGTTAGAGTAGAAATTGCGATTACATTTTATCATTTTCACTGTAAAAGTTGGGACCTAGTTGCTAATCTAGTAGTTCGTGTAAATTCATACCTAGGAGGCACCAGTGATCTAAGTTCATTGGAGCAGAAGCTGTAAAAGTATTTATAGAAGAGACACAGGAAAGCCACGTCACGCCGGTGAGATAGCGACTGCAGCCGAGCTGCCAAGTCGGTATCGATCACATTACAGATTCTTCGTTGGATTTTGTCAAGAACCCTGAGGTGGATAGCAGGGACACCCGACCAGATGTGGCAGCAGTATTCAATACACGGGCGGATGGTAGATTTATATATGTGCAGGTTGGACTCAAATGGGAAAAACTTCCTAGCCCTGCACAGTGAACCGACCTTCTTAGCAATGGATTCGATATAGTCATTCCACTTGAGGTCCGCTGAGAGTGTGAGGCCAAGGAGGCGTAGTGTTTTACTCTCTGGGAGGCTAGCCTGTTCCATGCTAATGGGTGGGGGGAGGGGAGGAGCGATTTTCTATGATGGTTAATAGATAGCAGCTTCATTTTGGAAGCATTAAAATTTACGAGCCATTTCTTACCCCAGTCCACCACGGATTGGAGGTCTTTCTTAAGCTCGGCATCGTGGTTCGCTTTGTCCACTGCAGCAGATTTTTGATTGAGGTGAGAGTAAACAGTGGTGTCGTCGGCGTTCATGCCTACTTGGGATCTTATAGCATCGGTGGGATCGTTGATGTAGATCAGAAAAAGCGTAGGGCCTAGAATAGAGACTTGAGGGACACCCGCGTTCGTATGTTAGTTTTGGGAGGCATGTCCGTTTAATATTACCTTTATTGTGCTATTAGAGAGGAATGACTGGATTAGGTCAAACAATTGTCCAGTTATACCACTGCCCCGATGCTTGCGTAGAAGGCCAGCATGCCAGATTCTGTCGAACGCTTTGAAAATATCCAGGGCAACAGTTCGAGCTTCGCTATTATTGTCGAGAGCCTGGTATATATACTCACTAATGGTCGTTAGCACATCAGCAGTAGACCTGGTGAAGCGGAAACCATACTGCTTATCCGAGAAGAGTTTGTGGATAGTGAAATGTTGAACCACCTCGGCGTTGATAATAACATCGAACACTTTTTCCAAATTCGGTAGGAGGCTGATAGGGCGGTAATTAGCGGGGTCCGAGTGTTCTCCAGTATTTTTAAATATAAGAACTACAGAAGAAGAATTCCAACAAACAGGAAAGCAGGAAGCAGATAGGCAGTAGTTGTAGAGCTTAGAGAGGACAGAGGAGAGATCAGGGGCACATTTCTTTAAGATTATGATTGGGATTCCGTTTCCTCCGCTCGCTTTATGAGGGTCAAGCTTTGAGATTATGTTAGAGACCAGCGAGCGGGTAATGTGGACGTCATTCATTTGGGCCTCAGTTCTAGGTGGGAAGTCGGGTCTAAATACTCCAGACGAATCCTGTCTCGAATTAGTGGAGATTCTGTGAGCAAAGCATTCATTCAGCCTTGTCGCTGAAGAGGTGAGGACCTCAAATTCATTGATTAGAGGAGGTATTAAGGTTTTACTATTATTAACACACTTTTACAGAGTCGCCAGTAGTCTTTGGTGCCGAACTTACTGGATGCTATGCGTTGCTTCATTCTGGCAGCAAACAACATTATAGTAAAGTTAATTTCAAAATCTAATGATGAAATGTAGCTTATAACAAGATTGTCATAAAACACATGTTGATTAAAAGATGTAATTTGTAAGCAACGTTAGTAAAAAATTTCAAAAATACTTTTGTCTATATGCATATGTTTGTTTGAACATTATTTTTGATCGATACTCGTATATAAGTAGATATTCTGTTTATAATCAAGCAGTGTTATATATTTATTTCTACAGACCAACGATAAATTTTTGTTATGAAAATGAGTGTCATTCGGCAGGATTCGAACCTGTGACATCTGTTCAAATAGGGGAAGCCCCTAATAGATCTGGCGCGTCTTAGGCCGGTAAAAATAAATATATAATACTGTTTGATTATAAACAGAATATCTACTTAAATACGAGTATCAATCAAAAATAATGTTCAAACAAACCATTTCAAATTGTCGGTTGTTTATAAACAGTTTCGTTAATCTTCGTTAATTTCCATAATATGTTTGTTTATATATACATGTATATATACATGTATCTGTGTTTCTTTATTACTGTAAAAGTTATTTTAGTCGATACACATATTTGAGTTAATATCTCAAAAGCAACTGAAATACGTGTAGCCACTATAAGCAACATTTATAGTGATAAAGAAAAAGGGTCGGAAAAAATCCATTGAAAAATATATATGCGTATTTATATATGCATATGGCCGAGTGTTTGGAACGTTCACTTTCCGATCATAAAACCAGGGTTCGAATCACGGCGGTACCGTTTAAAAGTTTAAAAGTTCCTTTGAACCATGAGTAAAATTGGGCAGATGGAACTGTTCAGAAATAATCGATGGTTATGGTAGGTATGTACGTATAACCATAGTATGGATCATGAATAGATCGAGAGTTATTAGGTACTTTGTGACAGTAATACCACTGCACTTTGATAGAGTGTAGAAAACATTATTATGTACTTTGTAGGTAGGTAGGTAGGTAGGTAGGTAGGTAGGTAGGTAGGTAGGTAGGTAGGTAGGGCGTTAGAAAGGAAGGAAGGTAGGTAGGTAGGAAGGTAGGTAGTTGGTAGGTAGGTAGGTCGGTAGGTAGGGCGTTAGAAAGGAAGGTAGGTAGGTAGGTAGGTAGGTAGGTAGGAATGTTGATAGGTAGGTAGATGAGTATGTAGGAAGTTTGGTAGGTAGGTAGGTATGTAGGTAGATAGAAGAGTAGGTAGGTAGGTAGGTAGGTCGTTAGAAAGGAAGGTAGGTAGGTCGTTAGAAAGGAAGGTAGGTAGGTAGGTAGGTAGGTAGGTAGGTAGGTAGGGCGTTAGAAAGGAAGGTAGGTAGGTAGGTAGGTAGGTAGGTAGGTAGGTAGATAGGTAGGAAGGTAGGTTGGTAGACAGGTAGGTTGGTAGACAGGTAGGTAGGTAGGTAGGTAGGTAGGTAGGTAGGTAGGTAGGTAGGTAGGGCGTTAGAAAGGAAGGTAGGTAGGTAGGTAGGTAGGTAGATAGGTAGGAAGGTAGGTTGGTAGACAGGTAGGTAGGTAGGTAGGTAGGGCGTTAGAAAGGAAGGTAGGAAGGAAGGTAGGTAGATAGGTAAGTAGGTAGGTAGGTAGGTAGAAAGGTCGATAGGTAGGGCGTTAGAAAGGAAGGTAGGAAGGAAGGTAGGTAGATAGGTAAGTAGGTAGGTAGGTAGGAATGTTGATAGGTAGATAGATGAGTATGTAGGAAGTTTGGTAGGTAGGTAGGTAGTTGGTAGGTAGGTAGGGAGATAGGTAGATGAGTATGTAGGAAGTTTGGTAGGTAGGTAGGTAGGTAGGTAGGTAGGTAGGTATGTAGGTAGATAGAAGAGTAGGTAGGTAGGTAGGTAGGTAGGGCGCTAGAAAGGAAGGTAGGTAGGTAGGTAGGTAGGTAGGTTGGTAGGGCGTTAGAAAGGAAGGAAGGTATGTAGGAAGTTTGGTAGGTAAGTAGGTAGGTATGTAGGTAGATAGGAGAGTAGGTAGGTAGGTAGGTAGGTAGGTAGGTAGGTAGGTAGGTAGGTAGGGCAGTTAGAAAGGAAGGAAGGTATGTAGGAAGTTTGGTAGGTAGGTAGGTAGGTAGGTAGGTAGGTATGTAGGTAGATAGGAGAGTAGGTAGGTAGGTAGGTAGGTAGGTAGGTAGGTAGGGGTTAGGGAAAGGAAGGTAGGTAGGTAGGTAGGTAGGTAGGTAGGTAGGTTGGTAGGGCGTTAGAAAGGAAGGAAGGTATGTAGGAAGTTTGGTAGGTAGGTAGGTAGGTAGGTATGTAGGTAGATAGGAGAGTAGGTAGGTAGGTAGGTAGGTAGGTAGGTAGGTAGGGTTGGTAGGGCTTTAGAAAGCAAGGAAGGTATGTAGGAAGTTTGGTAGGTAGGTAGGTAGGTATGTAGGTAGATAGGAGAGTAGGTAGGTAGGTAGGTAGGTAGGAGGGCGTTAGAAAGGAAGGTAGGTAGGTAGGTAGGTAGGTTGGTAGGGCGTTAGAAAGGAAGGAAGGTAGGTAGGTAGACAGGTAGACAGGTAGGTAGGTAGGTAGGTAGGGCGTTAGAAAGGAAGGAAGGTAGGTAGGTAAGTAGGTAGGTAGGTAGGTAGGTAGGTAGGTAGGTAGGTAGGTAGGGTGTTAGAAAGGAAGGTAGGTAGGTAGGTAGGTAGGTAGGTAGAAAGGTCGGTAGGTAGGGCGTTAGAAAGGAAGGTAGGAAGGAAGGTAGGTAGATAGGTAAGTAGGTAGGTAGGTAGGAAGGTTGATAGGTAGGTAGATGAGTATGTAGGAAGTTTGGTAGGTAGGTAGGTATGTAGGTAGATAGGAGAGTAGGTAGGTAGGTAGGTAGGTAGGTCGTTAGAAATAAAATAAAAAGTACACTAGATGTAGATATCTACACTGTTCGTCCTTGTCAATATGGTGGTAATAGGTAACACGAGTTCATTCAGTCGTGTATCATCGCCGATTGAGTAACTTCACGGGAGACTCTCTGTTTGTGTTTGCGCAGTAGGGATCCTTATGATTTTGAATTGCATCAAAGCTGCGTATCCAGTTCTCGGGATACGAAAAATGACTGTAATATTGCAAGAAAAGGTTCATATGAATGAATGTCTGTGTGCATGTCTGTATGTTAACCATCTATCTAGCTATCTCAGTTTGTTCATATCTATCTATCTATCTATCTATCTATCTATCTATCTATCTATCTATCTATGTCTGTTCATATCTATCTATCTATCTATCTATCTATCTATCTATCTATCTATCTATCTATCTATGTCTGTTCATATCTATCTATCTATCTATCTATCTATGTCTGTTCATATCTATCTATCTATCTATCTATCTATCTCATTCTGTTCATATCTATCTATCTATCTATCTATCTATCTATCTATCTATCTATCTATCTATCTATCTATGTCTGTTCATATCTATCTATCTATCTATCTATCTATCTATGTCTGTTCATATCTATCTATCTATCTATCTATCTATCTCATTCTGTTCATATCTATCTATCTATCTATCTATCTATCTATCTATCTATCTATCTATCTATCTATCTCATTCTGTTCATATCTATCTATCTATCTATCTATCTATCTATCTATCTATCTATCTATGAAAACTATATTTAAAACAATAATAGTAATAATAATTTTGGAAGGCGAAGCAATGATTATAACCGATGTATTTCCTCATATAGCAAAATTTAAATAACAAAAGAAAACATTATAAATCTTCCAAAATATTAAAACTCTTCTTTCCTAATAGAAAACAAACAAATGCTCTAAAGTTTACTTTAAATGAACTTTTAAAAATACTATAGTCCAATACACTCAAAATAAAATAATGAATACAATATAATGTTTACACCAATCACTTCCATTTTTAAATAAAGAAATAAGAGAAAATTGAAATGAATAAAGCTTAAATATCTAAAAAATATGTTCGAAATAAATAAATATATACTAGAAAACGAAAGAAATACAATAACATCTAGAGGAACGAATCTTTTGAAAAAGATGTGATTTGTATAAAAAGAAAAATTAAATAATGTAAAATATAAAACGTGAAAAATAGTTTAAAATATATGTAAAGAAATAAGAATAAAAGAAAGAGAAAACGCGATAAAATTTCAATTATATATAAATTTAAAATACATAAAAATATGAAATTAAACTGAATAATTCGACAAAGAAACGTTAATTAAACGAAAGTAAGGCCTAATTCAAATAAGAAAAAATACAGTGAAGACTGAAATATTAAGATTAAACAAATATTTAAAAAAATGACACCTATCTAACTTTTCATTACAGGGACCTTTTAGACTAATTAATAGTACCAGATATATAATAGTGGGAAATGAAGGCAAAAAAATATATATATATTATAACAATTTTACATCTAAAAGATAGATGAACAATCAGCTTTCAGTTCAAACTGTCGACGTCTTGTGTATGAAAATGTGAAACATGGCTGAATTCTTTAAAAAAAAATTCGGATTCAAAATATTTTGAAATTACAAATTGCGTTAAAGTTTTCAAAAACAATAATAAAAAAAAAGTTACAAAAAAATAAAAAGCAACACCAATAATGAAAAAAACAAAAATGATTTTACAAAGATTAAAAAAAAAGAGAAAAGAAAAATAAGATATTTATCGGGAAAAATCTATGCTAAATATGTTTTGTGTGTATTTTTATGAGGTTTGTTACAATTTCTCATAGTCTTATTTGCTTACTGAGCAAATAACATTGCTTGTCAGTGACGGTATCTAATTATATTAATGCTACCATGGATGTAATGATTTATTTAAAGATTTACTAATGTATTTATTAAAAAAATCTGTAAAAATTCAAACTATACTGTTTCTTTTTCTTGATATTAAGAACGCTGTCAACATTTTTTATATCGAGTTACGTAGTTGCATTTAGGAAAAGCATTGAAATTTGTTTCCACCAACCTAAGCAAGCCCTTTTATTCCATTTGTTTCACACAATATTGCACTAGCCAACATGCAGCACTAAATTGTTTGGGTTTTACCTACTAGCTTTTAAAACAGGCATATGCAAAAATATTTTCATGCATAGGGATAAACTGATGGAGTTATTATTTAGAAGCAAACACTTATTTTTTAGCGATTTTTCTTTTAAGGAAATAGTATATATGCATACATTTCATGCAAAAATACAATGACACTTTTAATATAATGGATGTTTTACTGTTTTTACATCTCACGCTTTCCGACATGTAAAACACTTATTAAGTAGATGAATGTCAAATTTTACAGATACAGCACATTAAACAAACATTAAACAAGCAAACATATACGTATGTATCACCGAAAGTATTCTAATATATGCATATATATGGATTTATAGTCTCATATATATAAGCACATACAGTATAAACAAAAGTATAATTATAGGTAAATAACAGAGTAAATTCTGTTGTGTCAAAAGGTAGGGAATAATATATGAGTATGATTGATATGAAAACAAACTAAACCCAATACAAAAGAAAGCGTTTATATTAATGGGAGTGATCAAAAAATCCATTAGGTATTTAAGAGCAAAGAAAAGCTTTGCAACCTAGACTCGCAGGAGTAATGGCTAACTCTTTTTTGCATACACAGGGTGTTATGTTAATTTCAGTAATCACACACACACACACACACACATACACACACACACACACACACACACACACACACACACACATATTGCTGACTTTGTCACAAACAGTTTCTTCTTCTTCTTCTTCTTCTTCTTCTTCTTCTTCTTCTTCTTCTTCTTCTTCTATGTGCCCTGTACCTTCAGGACGTAAGCGATCATGGTTTTCCCCGTCTCTCTATCCCTGGTGGCTCTTAACACGCCTTCTGTTACTGTATGCAACCCTCGTTTCATCATCCACCTGATCAGGTCCTTCAAATATGTTATCCGTTGCTCTCCTCTGTCTCTTTTTCCCTCTATCTGGCCTGTTAGTATCAGGTTCTCTAAGCCATCCTTCCTCATTGCATATGCCAGGAACTTCAGCTGTCTCTTTCTGATGCTCAGTATTAATTTCCTTTTTGTTTCCATCCTTTCAAAAACCTCATCATTGCTCACATGCTCGATCCATGATATTCACAGTATCCTTCTGTAGAACCACATTTCAGATGCTTCAAGTTTTTCCTTCATCTTTGATGATATTGTCCAGCATTCACTGCCATATTGAAGAACTGACATCACATAGCAATCCAGTACTCTCTTCTTTGTTTCTAGCAAAATTTTCCCGTTTCTTAATACTTTACTCAGCTCATGGAATGCATCGTTGTGCTTTTGGATCTCAGGAATATAAATGTATAAAAACTGTTGTGACCACAAAAAGAGGGGCCAGTTTATATATTGATCGTAATATGTAATTGATCCCCCACTTTATATCCAGTATGTTTTTGTAGAGCCACATTTCGGTTGCTTCAAGTCTTTCCTTCATCTTTGATGGTATCGTCCAGCATTCACTGCCATATTGAAGAACTGACATCACATAGCAATCCAGTACTCCCTTCTTTGTTTCTAGCGAAATTTTCCTGTTTCTTAATACTTTACTCAGCTCATGGAAGGCATCCTTGTGCTTTTGGATCTTAGGAATATAAATGTATAAAAACTGCTGTGACCACAAAGTGAGGGGCCAGTTTATATATTGATTGTAATATGTAATTGATCCCCACTTTATATCCAGTATTCTTCTGTAGAACCACATTTCAGTTGCTTCAAGTCTTTCCTTCATCTTTGATGATATTGTCCAGCATTCACTGCCATATTGAAGAACTGACATCACATAGCAATCCAGTACTCCCTTCTTTGTCTCTAGCGAAATTTTCCTGTTTCTTAATACTTTACTCAACTTCTGGATCTTTACTAAATATTAATTTTACGACAACTCGAATATTTTATCTGTTTTCTGGAGATAATTTGAATATAAATTGTCTAATGCCTTCTGTCAACCAAACTTGCACAAATTAAAAACTGGTAAGCTATTACATTTAGTTCTAAATATATAAACAAACCAAATACACTACAAGCCATAATTATTAGGCCAACACAGTGTTTTAAAAAAATGATGTATTTTATACTATTTTTTAGAATTTATTGCCAAGTGAATAATTGTAAATGAAAATAGAATGGTTCTTTTGTTAATACTGAACAATAACATGTGCATCAAATGAATTTATAAATATTTAATAATTACCTATATTGCAGTTTCATCAATGAAAGAATGAAGAAAATTTAGGGTGATTCAGACGAGTTCATCTTTGCTTCCTTGCTTTGTAAAATTTTGCAAAGTAATAATAACAAAAGAACCATTCTATTTTCATTTAAAATTATCCACTTAAAAATAGTATGAAATACAGAATTTCTTTTTAAAAAATTGGAGTGGCCTAATAATTATGGCCAGTAGTGTACATACATACATATTTAGTGTATCGAGACAGCAGATAATTTTCTAAACACACACATATATATATATGTATATTTTCTAAACGTATGCTGTTAAATATAAGAGACAATGAATGTCTATTATGTTTAATCATGAGCCGTTCTAAACATCGTATTTTGGCTTTAATTTCAGGTGAAAATAAAGACAAAAATTCTCCAACATTTGGATAATTTTTTATTAAGTACTAAGCTTTCGGCTCACATGAGTCATCGTCAGAGAGGTTACGAGGACGTTAACATAAAAACATCCACCATCAGTAACGATTTTATCTTGTGTTGACATAAAACTTTGCTAGGTAACGATAACAGTTACCAAAAATAGCAAACGCAGTTCGCAAATTTGTAATGCAGTTCTATGATGTCACATCGCGTGATAGGTCGAAATGATAACAGAACCATATATTTGAATGCAATGTAATGTGTTATGAGCAGATTTAAACGTGATTTTAATAAGTGTAGGTTGTTTAGATTTAATGTAGATGGCCTCTAATATCTGAAGGTTCTTTTTACTGTGTGTATGAATGAGGATTATTATATTTAACAGTATATATTTAGAAAATACACACACACATACATACATGCATACATACAAACATACATACATATATACATACATATATACATATATACATACATACATATATACATACGTACATACATACATAATGAGGATACCCGTCTACTGGGGCGGCCTGTGGTTTATACTGCAACTATGCTGAGCGGACCTTAGTTACAGTTTCTGGGGGAGAGCGCGTAAATATTAGCATGGACAACAATCTGAACAACGTCAGAACGCTCATACCGTCGGTCACGATGACTTGTAACTTCGCGCTAGCACCCCAAAGGGGTCCGTCTACCCAATTTTCACTCACTTCATGGTTTGAGGGGTATGGTTTTCTTGTGATTACCTTTTACAGACCGATAACATTAAGAAATCACTTTTCTGAAAAATCGACATAGGTGAGATTCGAACCACTCGGCCACGCGATCACATACATACATACATACAGACATACATACATCTCTCTCTCTCTCTCTCTCTCTCTCTCTCTTTATATATATATATATATATATATATATATATATATATATAAAGGATTAATACAAATAGAATTGGAGATTTGTTAATTCAGCACCTCGACTCCATGGTTTCGTACAAGAATTTTTCCGTAAATTTTTCAGTCCCCTCGTCAGAAGATTACAATAAATGACGGCCTTTTTTCTCATTTTTTCAATATACATAGCGAGAGAAAAGTAAAATACCGTTGATTTATGTAGATTAATTTGTTTTGTACAAAGGAACAAATGATTGGTGCAATCCTATGTAGAAATTACCAATAGTTTTTATTTTTACATCATCCGCTTTCGACTATTTTCTGAAAGACGATGTGATAATATCTATCTATCTATCTATCTATCTATCTATCTATCTATCTATCTATCTATCTCTTATTCTGTTCACTATCTGTTATGTATCTATCTCAGTCTGTTCATATCTATCTATCTATCTATCTATCTATCTATCTATCTATCTATCTATCTATCTATCTATCTCAGTCTGTTCATATCTATCTATCTATCTATCTATCTATCTATCTATCTATCTATCTATCTCTTATTCTGTTCACTATCTGTTATGTATCTATCTCTGTCTGTTCACATCTATCTATCTATCTATCTATCTATCTATCTATCTATCTATCTATCTATCTATCTATCTATCTATCTATCTATCTATCTATCTATCTATCTATCTATCTATCTATCTATCTATCTCAGTCTGTTCATATCTATCTATCTATCTATCTATCTATCTATCTATCTATCTATCTATCTATCTTATGAGAAAACAAGATAATAAATTATATTTACACTTGTATAATCCTTCTCTCTTTGGCTATATATGATTCTGTCTTTATCTGTCTGTCTCTCTCTTCATAAACCCTGAAAAGTGAACGGACAGGTCCGCCTACGAAACTCCGGATTCCGAACGCTGAAGGTAATGTCAATTAACTAAGTGACAAACTTTTACTTACTAAGTTATTTTAGTGGATACCCTTATTGGAAACAGACGGCCCATCCTGTTCCATTTTTTATTTGTATTTTATTTTATTTTATTTATTTTATTTTATTGGCCTTCTTACTCGAGAAATCTTAATAATGAAAATGTGCTTCCTCGCAGAACAGCGTCTGAAGTATTAAAAATGTTAGATTAAAAATAAACCGTTCTTTTTATTCTTTATATTCAAAATTTTTATTCTTTATATTCAAAATTTTTATTCTTTATATTCAAAATTTTATTTATATTTATATTCGTTATCATTTATATATTTATCATTTAAACAGGTTTCATTGAATAACATTTGCATTTTGTGTCTACTTACTTTCATACTGACCAGTTCTAGTTGTCTGATGTTCTTGGTGTTAAAATCAAATTCATCAAGGAAGGTGAAAATTATAACAACAATATCAGTCAGTTAAGTGCCATACGTGATACACGCTTTTGGTGATCATGTCTCGAAAGAGACGTGAATGACTGAGAAGAAGATTTCCCCCAGTAGGTTGCCATTACTATCTGCGGTAGATTGGATGCCGGCCAAGACTATAGAACCAAATCTGTCCTGTTATTTAATCCATAACTAGAGGGAATAGACGGATTAATACCTTTCCCAAGCATATTTATGCGTAAGTGAATGCAAGGAATTCAACTGGAATTTGAACTCGGCTTCCCAATTTTTCGTTCCAAGCCGATATTCACTGCACCACAACCCACATTCCCCGCAGTAAGTTGTCATTATTTTCTGCAGTAGACTGGTTGCTAACCAAGGCTATAGGATCCAATCTACCCTGTTATTCAACCAATAGCTGGTGGTAGAAGAGACGGATTAGTACCTTTCCCAAGGGTATTTGCGCACAAGTGAATGCAACGAATTCAACTGGAATTCGAACTCGGTTCTCCGATTTCTCGTTCCGTGCCGATATCCACTGCAACACAACGCACATCCATGAATATTAGTTAAAAATCTTCATTCAAATCTAATATTTTTCTACTCAGTAGCAAACCTCGGAATAATTCGAAGCCTTTAAAACCTACCAAAATAACTGTTAGAAAAATACAATAGACTAACCACAACGCAATACAATAGATTATCTACAATGCATCACTGACATGTACATATGAAACGGGGAGCAAAAGCACAACGCCTGATGATGGTGTTTAGCATGAAACAGAATGTCACCTCTGGGTGTTGATTCAATGCCTCCCCCGCCACACACACACATACATACATATATATATATATATATATATATATATATATATATATATATATAGTCATCCGCAGACAGATCTGTTTCGCCGTATCACAGCTCATCAATACGGTTAGACTCCGATTGCTTTTTTACCCAGGATTGAAACCCGACCGAAATGGCGACTATACCCCTGGGCTATGGGCGCTCGGTGGAAGTAGGCAGACTTTTAGCGCATATCATTATACGCGCCCAATAGCTAGAGCGCTCTAATTCATTTCACTGAATGGGTGATGCGTACATGCCAGAGTAGCTACTGTTTATCAAAGTCTACTATTTTTCCAGAGTGCTCAATCAGGGTGTGAGAGCGTAAGTATTGTCATCCGCAGACAGATCTATATTGCTGTATCACAGCTCATCACTACGGTTAGTGTATCGAGGCAGCAAATAATTTTCTAAACATATACTGTTAAATATAAGAGATAATGAAAAAATTTTCCAACATCTGGATAATTTTTTTATTAATTTGGTTCTAAGCTTTCGGCTCACATGAGCCATCTTCAGAGAGGTTATTTAGACGGTAATACAATGACATCCACCATCACCGACGATTTTATTTTGTGTTGACATAAAACTCCGCTTGGCAACGGCAATAGTTACCATAAATAATAAACGCAGTTCTCAAATTTGCAATGCGGTTCTATGACGTTACACCGTGTGATAGCGCGAAATGACAACAAAACCATGAAATCAAATGCAATGTAACGTGTTATGTCCGGATTTAAAGGTGATTTTATTAATTGTTGGTTGTTTAGATTTGATGTACATGGCCTCCAATATCTGAAGGCTCCTCTTACTATGTGTATGAGTAAGGATCACCGTATTGTTGACCAAAATCTGTCTGATATTACCTATATGTTTACGTTTTTCAGAGAAATGTTGTTTAATTGTACTCTGATCAGAAAGATGACATGTAAGTCTACGGGAGAGCGTGGTTGTAGTATGTATATTACGGAAATTAACGAAGATTAACGAAACTTGGTTATAAACAACAGACAATTTGAAATGAATTGTTTGAACATTATTTTTGATCCATATTCATATTTAAGTAGATATTCTGTTTTTAATTAAACAGTATTATATATTTATATCTACCAGCCTGATTATTTACGATAAATTTTTATTACTAAAACGTGTGTCATTCGGCAGGATTCGAACCTGCGACTCCTATGTGGATAGGGGTCGCAGGTGGATATCAATAAAAAATAATGTTCAAACAAATCATTTCATATATATTATATATATATAATTTATATATATATATATATATATATATATATATATATATATATATAATTTAATTTGTTTTTATTTAAAATTAATTTGATTTACATTGCGACTTGGAAATTTTAAACTTTCGTGATTTAAAGCTTTAACTCGTTATCTGGCAATATTCGACTTACTTTGATGAAAAATGTAAATCATTTTCAGCGTTGTGATCCAGTGGATATCGACTTGTAAAGATAAATCGTGGTACCGGGTTCGAATTCCAGCTGGTTACCTTGCATCCACTTACTGTTTCGAAAAGGTATTAATCCGTCTCTTCCCTCCAGTTATGGTTTAAATAATAGGACAGATTGGGTTCTATAGCCTTGGCTGAAAACCAGTCTACCGCAATGGCAACCTACTGCAGGATAATCCTCTTCCCGGACAGTCGTGTCACTTTCGAGACATGATCGCCCAAAGCGTGTATCACGTATGGCACTTAACTGACTGGCGTTGAACATTGCCTGATGATGAGACAAAAGATTTAAATCTCGAAACAGAAATTTTCGTGTTGGAATGTAAATTAAGTTAATTTTAAATAAAGAACACACATATATATATATATATATATAGAGAGAGAGAGAGAGAAAGAGAGAGAGAGAGCATAGTTTCTCTCTTTTCCGTCAGTATTAACCCTAACCTTTAATAAGCAGACGTATTGTTTTCTATTTTCAAATGTAAATCATTTTCACTAAAATTATTGAACATTGCCTGATGACGATTTCAAAGCTTTAAATCGCGAAACTTTGAAATTGCCGTGTCGCAATGTAAATCAGATTAATGTTAAATAAAGAACAAATTTGATCAAAATTATATGACGCCCTACGATTTATGTTGTATTCAGCGCTTTTTAAAAAGTAAATGCTGGAAAACTATGGACCTACTGGTTTTCTTCATATCTATCTATCTATCTATCTATCTATCTATCTATCTCAGTCTGTTCATATCTATCTATCTATCTATCTATCTATCTATCTATCTATCTATCTTAGTCTGTTCATATCTATCTATCTATCTATCTCAGTCTGTTCATATCTATCTATCTATCTATCTATCTATCTATCTATCTCAGTCTGTTCATATCTATCTATCTATCTATCTATCTATCTATCTATCTATCTATCTCAGTCTGTTCATATCTATCTATCTATCTATCTATCTATCTATCTATCTATCTATCTCAGTCTGTTCATATCTATCTATCTATCTATCTATCTATCTATCTATCTCTGTTCATATCTATCTATCTATCTATCTATCTATCTATCTATATACATATATATATATATATACACACACACACACACACACACACACACACACACACACACATATATATATATATATATATATATGGAGTAGTATATAGAATATCAGAGAGGCTCAAATCTATCCATTTAGCTATTTGTTTGAGTAATTCAGGAGAACTGAAAAAATATGAAGGCACTAACTAATGAGTTTTGATTTTTGTAATAGGCATCGTTGTAGGCTAATGATTAAAACAGTCTCTTTTTATAGATCTCTCTAGAAAAAAAGTTTGAGATTAACTCTCATCGCAGTCTTTTACTTTATTTCCTCTCCATTGTGCCAAATAATGGTCGAAGAAGACTACTTTTTAATCTTATGGGGTTTTAATAATGGCAAATCCTACAATCTTTAAAATTAATACTGGAAGAAACGTTTGCACTAAATAAGAAATCAATTTTAACAATTCTTTTGTCAAATAATGGCGTCAATATTTTAATAAGTTTTTAATATGTATACGTTTGAAAGCTAAAATATAAATTTGTTTCGAAAACAATTATAAAATTATATATATACATATACATGTATATATATATATATATATATATATATATATATATATATATATATTTTATAATCATATCGCGCCAAGCAAGGCATTTTACTGCCACTGTTGTACGGAGTGTTACATAGAAGGAAATTTATGAGAAAGTGTGACAGGTTATAGGAGGTGTCAGGAAGTGGGTAAGAGAAGGATGAGAATACTAATTAGAGTGGAGTGGACTGAGAAAGGAGCATGAGAGAGAGGATGCAGGTTAGTGAGATAGGAGATGACTATTGACTTTATATTTAAATTCTTGAAAATTGTAGCTGTCGGGCTATCTATCTATCTATCTATCTATCTATCTATCTATCTATCTATCTTATAATCAAGCAAGGCATTTTATTACCACTGTTTTGCAGGGGGTTACATAGAAGGAAATGTATGAGAAAGAGCAACAGGTTATAGGGGGTGTCAGGAAGTGGGTAAGTGATGAGAATACTAATGAGAGTGGTTTGGATGGAGAAAGAAGCATAAGAGAGAGGATGCAGGTTAGTGAGATAGGAGATGACTATTGACTTTACATTTAGATTCTTGGAGAGTATAGCTGTCGGGGAAGCAAGTAAACGGATGGGAATTCCACAGGCGGGAAGTGCGAGAAAAGAAGCTGATGGAGTAGAATTTACGTTTACATTTTATTGGCTTCACAGTAAAAGGGTGGAACCTAGTTGATATAATATCAAATACTTATGCCCACTGGAATAAGTTGTTTATTTGAGTATATAACACATGAAAATATAAGTAAAAATGTGCTCATATACAAGACTGGAGTCACCAGAAGGAAAAATGGTTTTGCTTGCAAAATGAATTTAACACCATTCATTAAATAAAAAATACTACTTCTCAGGACAAGTTATACAAAATGACGTAGAACAAAGGAAGACATTATTATATTATATTTTAGGCTTATTTAAACTTATTTATAAATAGAACTCTGTGTGTGTGTGTGTCCGTTACCTATAAACTCCGAAACGGCTGAACCGATTTTCTTGAAAGTTTACACAGTTGTACTATAAGCGTCTGCGAATGTTATTAGCTAGGTTTTGTGTCGAGGTACCCCCGATAAATATCGAAAATCGATAATCGAAAAAATCGGGTTATAGAAGGAGTGGTCTGATTTTAATCAAATTTGATACACTCATAGACAAAGACATAAGAAACGATATTCAGAAGTTTCAAGGTTGCAGTTCTTATAATAATGCAGAAAATCGATAATATATATATATATATATATATATATATATATATATATATATATATATATATATATAAAAGATAAGATGTTTGTGTGTGTGTCTATTTTTCTGCATGTATGTCTATATTTTTTTCAGCCCTTTTATTTTAGTTTTTGCTTCGGGTTTGGCTCTAAGTACATATAATTGTAGCTCTTAATCTCAGCCATGATACCATTTACTCAGAGGACTTATGTAGCCTTCAAAATTCAGTTTTCGACGAAAAAAATTCTTTGATATCGATACCAGGAAATCAAAATTTGACTTACATCCATTCATATTTCTTTCAGTCTACGGTTTCGCTTTAACTGGAAACAACTATTGCTTTTTAGTCTTTCGTGTCAACGTCTAAAGAGCCTGAGCTCCTGGACCATGGATTAGTTTTAAAGCTTTCCTTACACCCGAGTAACGCCGGGCTATACTGCTAGTTGTTTATAAAGACTCATTCATGCAAGTAAAAGCTTATTTTCTTAATTATTTATGTTAACATTAATTTCAGTATCTTCTTCATACGATATTCAAAATTAAAATAATTGTAAAGCCATGAAAATTGAAACAATAATTCATAACGAAAAATGTCTTATTCGATTATAGCAGTTATAACAAATCAGAAATTATTAATTTCAATAATAATATTAGTTATTATTTTAATATTAGTTATTATTTGCAATAATAATATTAGTTATTATTTTAATATTAGTTATTATTTGCAATAATAATATTAGTTATTATTTTAATATTAGTTATTATTTGCAATAATAATATTAGTTATTATTTTAATATTAGTTATTATTTGCAATAATAATATTAGTTATTATTTTAATATTAGTTATTATTTGCAATAATAATATTAGTTATTATTTTAATATTAGTTATTATTTGCAATAATAATATTAGTTATTATTTTAATATTAGTTATTATTTGCAATAATAATATTAGTTATTATTTTAATATTAGTTATTATTTGCAATAATAATATTAGTTATAAAGACGGTAGAAATATCAATCTATTATAGAATCAGAGGAGAAAAAAAAAAGAAATTAAAAAAATAATTAAATATATATAATAATTTTTGCTTTTAATCGTTTTACCCCAAGCAAGGTGGCACCGTCATTGATGCACAGAGGCTACATAAAAGAGTAAAAGTTTAAGCAGGAGGAGAGTGAAGAGAAAGATGAACCAGTTACAGGGGGTGTCAGAGTGGATAAGAGATGAGAATAGACATTGCATTTAAACATAAAGAATAAATAAATCGAGTAATGAAAAAGTAAAACTTTTATTATCATTATTTATTATCATCATATTTCAATTTCTTCTATGGTCACACCCCGTACCAAGGTCTGCGGGAAAAACCAAAGCAGGTAGGTGTGTGTTTTTTATGGGTACATTTCATGATTTGTTTTTCTATCTCCCTTAACATCGCTAGCGTTACACGAGCAAAGTTTTTCTTAGTGTGTGGGCTGTAATTATAAAGACAATTTCTTTTGTTTCTTTTAAGCTGGGATTTCCAGGAATTTTTTCAATGTATTGTTTTGTTCCTTTTTTTATCATTCCAGGCGCACCTACTATCACGGTACTATTCTTGTTTTCAATCACCACATTTTTTTCTATTTCAGTTCCCAGGTTTTTATAATTTGATAGTCTTTCAAATTCCTTGGTTACTATGTTACAATCCACAGAACAAGTCATATCAATTAGTAGGCAAGTTTTTTTCTTTTCGGCTTTTGAAAATAATGTCCGGCCTTATTTGGCTTCCAATTTTCTGTCCGAGTAAATGGTGTAATTATTATTATTATTATTATTATTATTATTATTATTATTATTATTATTATTATTATTTTCTTTGATATCTGTTGGAGACACATTTCCTTCGGGGTTTCAATCAGAGACTAGAAATGGCATCATGACATTTTCCAATAATTATTTTTTTTAAAAAGCAAAAAACAAAAACAAACAAACCTAAGATCACACAGATTTTACATTTTTGTAAATTTGTGAGCTGTACTTGTTTGTACAATAGTTTCTATTTTTTTAAAACATGAGCTAACAGGAATGATTTCACTGAGTCTATCGGAATGTTTTCTGATCAATTCTTTAAACACAACTAGAAATATTGATGCCCTGTTTTGCCATATATTTTAGATTTCCATTTCACAATTCTTTTATGTTGATAGTTTTCTTAAAGGTCTTCAAAGATACATTGTAATCTGCATTGGTGGCAATGGTGTCTTATTCTAACAAATTCCTTACAATTATTTCTGAGGGTTTTTCTGTCGTAATCTGTATAAATACTATTAATGTTAAGTAGTACCATAGAAGAAATTGAAATATGATGTAGTACTCACCAACAGAATCCTTCGTAGTTTAAATTCTACCTTTACAATAGCCAGATCAGGCAAAAAATGAACTACTGTTGTCTTATTTGTAAAATATTTGCTCATTTCTCTCTTTTCAGTTTTGATAGCGTTTCAAAATCATCAGTCTTTGTTTCGAAGAATTGTTTACAACCGTCCAATCTCTCTCACTCTCTCTCTCTCTGTCTCTGTCTCTGTCTGTCTGTCTGTCTCTCTCTCTCTCTCTCTCTGGTGGAATGTAGCGAGGCTCTCACTGCTCTATCACTTCTACCATGGAAAGTGCATGCGTTGGTTCCACTAGGTCTAATCTTCACAGCCAGAACCAACATGCGACTTACAGGATAGTCAACCATTCACATTTCTTTTTAATGTAACCCGCATTTCTACTCCAACAGTTTCTTTTCTCGCACTTCCACCTGCAGAACTCTCTTCCATTTACTTGCTTCCCTGACAGCTACAACCTCCAAGCATTTAAATGCAATGTCAGCTGCTGTCTTCTATCTTCTTGAATTCTATTGAGAACTGCTTTGCTTAGGATGAAATTATCTCTGTACCCACTCTTTTCTCTTCTCTGAAAGCTACAATCTCCAAAAATTTAAATGCAACTTAAATTTCCATCTTATATCTTCTTGAATCCCATTCATCTTTTATCCTTTCTTCAATACTCCTTGTACCAATTCTTTTCGTTCACAGTAACACCGTCCATACTATTGCCTGGGGTGAAATGATTGAAATAAAAAAAAACAACAAAAAACAAAAAAAAAACATTCCCTCCGTATTTCACCGGCAAAAAGTAAGTTCTACTCAAGGAGCTTTTTCCTGCGTGCTCAGTAGAACAGACTCCCAAGAGGATGTTTCCCCGATCGCTACGATCTTAACCTTGAACAGTTAAGAGTAAACCGTTATCTTTCCTTCCTATCCATATAAACAACCCCTTAACGTAACCTACCTAAAGTGAATCCTAGGCCTTCTACACGATAAACCATAATGCGAAATAGTTGATTTTCTAGCGTATCGTTAGTGCGTCTATCAACATTTTTATACTCTTAATATTTATGGAATAATGATTATGGTTGTATTTAAATATCATCTTCTAGTGATAATAATGATTATGGTTGTATTTAAATATCATCTTCTAGTGATTCCTCCTTCTAGATCCTTACATTTGAAGAGTTTATATTTTTTCACAGTATTTGTTATTTTTCATCAGATAAAATGTATATTCTTTAAAGACTTTTATGATTATTATTTTGTATAGTGTATCAATATGTATAACGGAACTAAGTCACAAAAAAAACTTCTAGATCTGTTTGTGGCTTGTGCATGGGTAAGTTACATTATTATTACCACTATGTCGATAAAGATCATCACGCTAATGGTCATAAGAAATAAATGATGATTGTGATGATGATTATGACTATGTAGTGGATGTGGGGCAGGAAACCAATTTCCTCCCAACTAGCGTTGCTTGGAACAATTACTCAATAATTTCCAACGCTCTGAAACATGTCGCTCTGCTTCAATTGCCCGGAAGATATATCCTTAAGGGAGATGCCTTTGCTTTGCAAAAAAATGAAAATGTAAAAAGAAGAAAAACACTCCTAAACACACAAAGAAGCACTGTCAATATCTATACCCCTCTACAACTACCCAAGACCTCATTCCCAACCCCGTCTTTACCTCACCAATCCTTCGATAGATCTGCATTTCCAACTCATTATAAAACCGAATGAGAGAAGATAGGCGTAGTTAGTTAGTTATCATCATTGCCACGATAACTTTGTGCACTCGTGTATGCTAAATCACTTGCCCGTACCCAGTGTCACGTCTGTGTCACGTCCGTCACATTGAGAGATTTTCAGGGCTTATCCCTTTGTTCGTTCGACGTTAATCCTTGTCTTCTGGTGTAGAGTCGAGTTGGAGGTAGGGGTTAAAAGACATCCAATGAGACTCTGATAGCTATGTGGGTGGAACTGAAGTAATGACGCAGCCAAGCCAGCTATCGTATTTCAGAGGTGAAAATCCAACAATCTGACCCACGAGAAACGAAGAATATTGTTGGATGTGTACGTGTACGCGCAAGCGTGTGTCCCAATGCATGCGAACAATGTTGATATGTGTGTTTCTGTATGTCTATACTGGAGGCTATTTCTGTGTGTATGCGTATGAGAGTTTAGGGAGAGTATTCGTTTGTCTGTAATACTGTGTGGTATGAAGATGCGTATAAATACACCTGCTTCGAAGACAAGTGTTTTATGAGATTGAGTTCTTGCATGTACGTATATAAGTAGGTGAATATTAGTCTATGTCACCCACACATGCATTAGCATATCTACACTGAAGTGCATATATATCAATAATCCGATTATATTTCTTTTTAATATATATATATATACATATATACATATATATATATATATATATATATATATATATATATATATATATTTGCTCTGTAATATTTTATTACATGGAGCTCTCTTCCTGTATCATTTTTTAATATTAAAATAAATTTTTAATATTAATTAGGATCGGGTTTTTTGGAATTTACCTTCCTGCTTTTTTCCCTTGGATTGAAGTATCTGAATTAATATATATATATATATATATATATATATATATATATATATATATATATATATATTATATTATATTATATTTAATGGATACACGTCTTTGAGTAGACGTCATTATTTTTAAACTATATTTCGTTTACTGGTTTCAGAGTATATTTGTGGTGCAAGGCGTGCATTGTGATGCTTTATTTGACTTGTCCTTTCAGGACATAGGTGATCATAGCACTCCACATTCCTGGTGGTTCTTAACACGCTTTCTCCTTTTACACCACGCAACTCATGTTCTGTCATCAAACGGCTCAGGCCCTTCAAATATATTATTCGCTGCTTTCTCCTGTCTCTTTTTCCTTATATCTGGCATGTTTTCCTTCTGTCTGACCTGATAGTATCAAGTTCTCCAAGCCCTTCTTCCTCATTGCATGTCCCGGGGACTTTAGTTGTCTCTTCTTGATGCTCAGTATTAATTTCCTTTTCGTTTCCATCCTTTCCAAAACTTCATCATTGCTCACATGTTCGGTCCATGATATCCGAAGCATTCTTTGCAGTCAACGAGAAACAGGAGAGTCGTTGCATTTTTTTTTTTTTTTTAATCATGTCATCAAGGCATTCCACTGCCAGTATAGCGCAGAGGGTTACATAGAGCGATTGGATATAGGAAATGTCAGAAGGAGGGAGATAGACGAGTAAGGAGGTACATAGGAAGAGTGCATGAGAGAATGGGCGCGAGTTAATGTGTTAGGAGGTATCTATTGACCTTACATTTAAACTCCTGGAGGTTGTAGCCATCGGGGAAGCAAGTATGCGGAAGGGAATTCCACAGGCGGGAAGTGCGAGAAAAGAAGCTGTTGGAGTATAAATTGCGGTTACATTTAATCGGTTTCACTGTAAAAGGGTGGGACCTAGTGGCTAATCTAGTATCTCGTGCAAGTTCATACCTAGGAGGCACCAGTGATCTAAGTTCATCAGAGCAGTAGCCGTGAAGGTATTTATAGAAGAGGCACAGGGAAGCCACGTTAGGCCGGTGAGAGAGTGACTTCAGCCGGTCTGCCAAGTCGGTATCGATCACATTACCGAAACTTAAGCGCAAATATGAAATTTCATCACTGTTGAGTAGAGGAAACCAATATGTAAATTACTTTAGACCGATTCAGCCACCCTAAAGTAAGGTTATGATTAACCTAATGAGGGGAATCACTTCTTTCTTTAAGAATTTTTTCGTATCCAAAAACCTTTTGGGACTGAGTCTGTCCAGTGCCTGTTGGGCAATATAGTAATTTCTTTTATACTTGGGCAAACAAATTTAGAAAGATACAAAAAATATTGGGGTGTGCGTGAAAGTATAAGAAGCTCAGTTTAAATTCAAACGCGATAGGCTCAAATAAATGATACAAAAAACTATATTCTGGTTAAAACTTATTCAGAATATATAGAGACTAAAACACAGCGTGTGTTCGCGAGCACATACACACACAAATATTAAATGAATAGATAGATAGATAGATAGATAGATAGATAGATAGATAGATACGAACAGAATGCAATAGATAGATAGATAGATAGATAGATAGATAGATAGATAGATAGATAGATATGAACAAACTGAGATAGATAGATAGATAGATAGATAGATAGATAGATACGAACAGAATGAAATAGACAGATAGATAGATAGATAGATAGATAGATAGATAGATAGATAGATAGATAGATATGAACAAACTGAGATAGATAGATAGATAGATAGATAGATAGATAGATAGATAGATAGATAGATAGATAGATAGATAGATAGATAGATAGATAGATCGAACAGACTATGGTATATAGATACATAGATCTGGAAAACTGAAATAGACTCTCTGAACAAGGCAATCGTAAAAAAAAATTTTCTTTACATTGCTGTAATAAATTCTAGATTTGTAACCGTTTCATTATGCGTTGAGTTTTCATCTCAATATTTTTGCTCTGAATCCATTGAGCTTTCTATTTCTATCTTAATTGATATTTTATATTAATTAGATAAAATCTTTTGGATTAACATCTCCGTTTTTACGGGTTGCCATTCTCTCCTAAATATATTTATAACGAATGATGTGGTTGCGGAAATTGTCTAACAGCTATGACTGAGATATGCTGCTTGTGTGACATGGTGTAATGTCCTGTGGTTAGATATAGAATCTTCCTGCAACCACCTTTTTGATACGAGGCAGCATTAACTTCTAAAGGCGCTTGATGTAGGTCTCCGTGTTGAGTGTGAGGCCCTCATCAACTAATTCTAGAGTTCTTTTCTTCTCAGAAGGAATAAAATGTGATTTTTGTGCTGTCGTTCCTTCGGAATCACTATTAGACCCGTTTAGCTTTTTCCGAATCAGTTCTCTGAAATGTTCGTATTAAAGCTTCCCGCGAATGCTATCTATAAATTTCTGACGGATTGAAATGCGTCTTAGTGCTCTTTTTCTCGCTGACGGTACCCAACTAACCATACTATAATGTGAACTCGAAAAAACGAAAAAAAAAAAAATCGGAAACAGACAACGCGCAGGCGCAAAATTAGACATTTCTGTGTGTGCGTATGCCTATGTGCATGTACGAACATGCGTATCAGTTAATGTATTTATGTATATGTCTAGGTATGTACACTACCTGTCATAATTATTAGGAAACACTAGTGTTTAAAAAAAATGATGTATTTAATACTATTTTTTGCCAAGTGAATAATTGTAAATGAAAATAGAATGGTTCTTTTGTTAGTACTGCACAATAACATGTACATCAAATTAATTCATAAATATTTAATAATTACCTATATTGCAGTTTCATCAATGAAAGCATGAAGATTATTTACGGTGATTCGGACGAATTCATCTTTGCATCCTTGCTTTGTAAAATTTTGCAAAGTAATAATAAAAAAAGAGCCATTCCATTTTTATTTAGAATTATCCACTTGGCAATAAATCCTAAAAATATTATGAAATATATAATTTCTTTTAAAAAACTAGGGTTGTCTAATAATGATGACCGGTAGTGTACATGAAGTCTTTTCTTCATTCATAAGAAAATTGTCTAACATTTACTACCCTGCAGAAGGTGTACAGAAAAAATATAAAATGAAACAAAGTCTTAAAAAATAATATTAAATACATCATATGTATGGACGTATATGCTAGTATTGAATGTAAATAATTGTATATATTGCATGTGCATCAAATGAACTGTTCTGGTGTCCGGTTTTTTGTGCTTTTTCCCCTATGCTAGTCTCTTCTTATTTGCAGGCCGAATCAAAGTCTTCCTGGCTGCCTTGTAAAATTTTGCAAAGTAATAATAACAAAAGAACTGTTTTATTTTCATTTGGCAATAAATACTAAAAGTAGTTTGAAATAGATCATTTCTTTTAAAAAATGCGAGTTACCTAATAATTATGGCCTGTAGTGTATGTAGGATGGAATATATGAAAACTATACAAAATAAACATTTAACATTAAACATCCAAATATTTTTCAATTAATCGATCATATATATATATATATGTGTGTGTGTGTGTGTGTGTGTGTGTGTGTGTGTGTGTGTGTGTGTAGCGGGTGTGACCCGTTAATGTTTCTTATTTGATATTACTTTTTATAATCTAAACATTATGTTTAATATATAAACTTTTCTATATTTATTATATATATTATCTTTATGTTTTGTATACGTTTTATTTGTAGATGGGAACCTCGAGGTGATACAATGTCCAGCAAGTTTTACTGGTTTCACAATATATATATATATATATATAGTGTTTAATTGCGATAATGTTTAACACCAAGGTTGTTGATTTACATTGGTTTTACTGATAAAATGTATTTTGGCAAGTAGGTTTTTTATTGTCAAGTCATCGATATTGAGGTAGAGATAGTGCGTTTATAAGTACTTATATATATATATATATATATATATATATATATATATATATATATATATATATATATATAGTCATCCGCAGACAGTATCACAGCTTATCAGTACGGTTAGACTCCGATTGCTTTTAACACAGGATTGAAACCCGACCGAAGTGGCATCAGACGGCGGTTCTACCCTTGGGCCATGGGCGCACGGCAGAAGGAGGCAGACTTTTTTAGCATGTATATTGTCATTATACACGCCCAATAGCCAGAATGCTCCAATCCACTAGTGAATGAGCGATGCGTACATGCCAGAGTAGCTACTGTTTTTTAAAGTCTCACATTCTTCCAGAGTGCTCAATCAGGGTTTGAGAGCGTAAATAGTCATCCGCAGACTATATATATATATATATATATATATATATATATATATATACTGTGAAACCGGTAAATTTCCTTGAAATAAATATTGTTAAAGACACTCCAGTTACTTTTTGAAGTTCATTTTCATATATATTTTTACCTGTGTCGGATATATAATAAAACCTTATTATAACACACACACACACACACACACACACACACATATATATATGTATATATAATATGTATATATGTATATGATAAAATAATGATGATAGATAATGCGGATAGCTATATATATAGAGAGGGTGGTATGAATGTAAATAAGTATTTATTTGTGTATACACGCAGGTACACATCAATATATAAATATTAATCAGGTGTTAATAAAACTGTTATATATATATATATATATAATTTTAAATATTATCCCACGTCTATAGCACGACTCGGAGTTTCATGTTGTACGCAATAATCAGGTGCATATTATAATCTGACAGTTCCAGAATTTTGAATCTTTCGTTATCGCATTGTTCATTTTAGTTATAAATTATAATGCTGGGTTAATATATATATATTTTTTAATTGTATAATTTAATTTGATTTATACTAAAACTTATACATGAAATTGCGAAGTAAAATCTCAAAATTAAAGCAATAGTAGTATATTTTTAGGGGAAAATTATATATATATATATATATATATATATATATATATAATACTCTGTGTGTGTGTGTGTGTGTGTATGTGTGTGTGTGTGTGTAAACTTTAATTTACAGTTAATTTTTTTACAGTTAATTTTTTCTTTTTTATCCGACATTATTTTTTTATTAATCTAAGCTTTATGTTTTTCATATAACATCTTTATATTTTATATATTTTTTATATATTTTTATATTTTATATATACACTATTATACTACGGACTTGCGTTGCGTTTTGGTGCAGTGGATATCGACTTGGAATAAGAAATCGGTGAGCCAAGTTCGAATTCCAGTTAAATTCCTTGCATTCACTTACGCACAGATGTCCTTGCAAAATGTACTAATCCGTCTCTTCCCTCCAGTTATGGGTTAAATAACAGGACAGATTTGGTTCTGTAGCCTTTGCTGGCAACCAGTCTACCGCAGAAAGCAATGGCAACCTACTGCGGGATAATCAACTGCCCAGTCAGCTTTTCAAGACATGATCATCCAAGCGTGTATCACGTATAGCATTTAACTGACTATCTGTGGATGGGCACGTGGTATAAAGTTTACCAAGTTTGTGTTGCTTGAATCATTACAATTAAGTCAGTCAGTTAAGTGCCATACGTGAAACACGCTTGGGTGATCATGTCTCGAAAGAGACATGACTGACTGGGCAGAAGATTATCCCGCAGTAGGTTACCATTGCTTTAAGTAGTGAGTTCAATTCTCACTGGTTGCCCTGTAGTTTTCTGCTAGATCTAAGCCACGCTTAGATTATCGCTATATACTATCTGTAGATTTGTTGAAGTCAATTCCACCGTTAAAAAAGGCATATCTACTTAAACGCGTGTACACACTCAATATAACATTTATGTACATATATATATATATGTATGTAATTGTGTGGGTGATACGTATCGTATTTGTCTAAAAAACAATTATCGGTAAGAAATTAATTTATAAATTTATAAATTATTTTATATCCAGTGTTCTATTTTCATGATCGCTTTTCCTTAATCATTTTAACGACTTTTTATTGGATAAAGCTTTCAAATAATAACATTTAAAATCAATTTCATTTTTTCAAATTTTGGCCTTATAAACAATCAACTGTATTTCTTCTAGTTTATCTGAGGAACATAATTTCTTTTTTTTAAATAAACGATTATTTCTTTTTGTTTCTCTATTGCTTCTAAACAAACTAAGAAATCTTATGAATTAATTTTAAAAACGTATTTTTCAGCAAATAATTTTCATTTGCCATATTTAAACTATTAATGAACTATAGTGTAGCTGAAGACAATTACTTAAAAGATATTTATTTTGCATTAAGAAATTTGAATTTGTGTAAGATATCGAATTTATACAATTCAGTACATAAGTTTATTTATATAGATACTGATAATCATTATTGACTTAGAATATCATTTTTAATGTGCTTTTGTAAAATTATTCCAAGTATTATACGAAAATGTAATTTTGAAAAAAATTCTAAAAAATAATTTTTTGAAACTAATCACTTTTGTTTCTAATTAATATTATGGATAATTTTTATATCTAAAATACTTGCCAATTATAATTTATATTAAATAACATTTCTTCTTATATATATATATATATATATATATATATATATATATATATATATATATATATATATATATATATATATATATATATATATATATATATATAAAATAGACAATAAATTTCACGGTGCGTTGTGTTGTAATGGATATCGACTCGGAATGAAAAATCATAGAGTCGAGTTCGAATTCAAGTCGAGTTCATTATTTAAATTAACGCAAAAATAACCTTGGATATACGTTGTGGTGCAAAGGCTATCGGCTTGTAATGAGAAATTGGAGAGCCGAGCTCGATTACAGGTGAATTCGTTCCAATCACTTATGCGCAAATACTTTTTTCCCTCCTGTTATGGGTTGAATAGCAGGACAGATTGGGTTCTATAGCCTTGATTGCCGCAGAAGAAATGGCAACCTACTGCGGGAAAATTTGCTTAGTCAGTTATGGATCGAAAGAAACATGATCGCTAAAGATTGCATCACATATAGCACCTTGTTTGTCTGACTGACCCTTGGAAAATTATGACGCGTCTCTTCTTCCCAAAATTGTGGGTTGAATAACAGGACAGATTGGGGTCTTATAACTTTAGTTAGCAACTAGTCTACTGTAGAAAGAAACGTCAACCAACTGCGGGAAAATCTGCTTAGTCAGTCGTGTATCAGAAGAGACATGATCACCCAAGTGTGTATCATGTATGGCACTTAACTGACAGATTAGAATAAAATGATTGAATAGCAGAAGAGATTGTGTTCTATAGCCTTGGTTTGGCAACCAGTCTACTGCAGAAAGAAATGGCAACCTACTGTGGGAAAATCTTCTGTCTAGTCAGTCATGAATCGAAAGAGACATGATCGCCCAAGATTGTATCACGCATGGAAATTAAATGACAGAGTTATGAATAAATTTCAATATTATATCATTGTTCTTTACATTTGAGCAGTAATATTTCAAAATTAATTAATGCTCACATTTTTAAAAACAGGTAATTATAATAAGAATTTAACCATAGGTTTTATCAGGTAGACTGTTATGTGATATCTGTCCTCCTATATGGCACCGAATGCTGAATGATCTCATCAAAGATGAAGAAGAGACTCAAAGCAATAGAAATGTGGTTCTACAGAAGGATACTGAGGATACTATGACCAGAAGCAACAAGGTTTTGGAAAGAATGCAAACAAAAAAGAAGCTTAGACTCAGGAAGAGACAGCTGAAGTTTCTTGGATACATAATGAGGAAGAAGGGCTTGGAGAATCTAATACTCACACAATGGATAGAGCGAAAGAGAGACAGGGGAAAGTGAAACATATTTCATGGGCTTGAGCA
>JBBBDQ010000273.1:4415000-4417500 GCA_037127315.1 Ascarosepion bandense | reverse complement strand
GGTGAAATACAAAAAGAGTTTATCAGTAATGTTTCTGGCAATCAGAAAGTTTGGGGGATATCAACGTTAATAAAGTGTGACTGTGCAAAGGAAGGTAAACACTCAGAATAGATGTATAGAGAATTTTATTCTTATATTTATTTTTTACCTTGCTGAGTTACGCAACTTTCAAAAATTTTCCTATAGCACTTTATTAAATAAAATACTGCTAATCGAAGCAGTTTTTCCAAAGAGTAATAATCATAGAAGTAGTAGACGTTTACACTCCGTTGAATGGCTATTTCAACATAAAAATTCTCGTTTATCGGCAACGATCAAAAACAAAAATTCATCGATTCAAATATGGTACAAAAATTTACATACCAGAAGCCCAAAATATATATCCATCTGCAGGAAGTTAAAAAAAAAATAAGGGAGGGGGGAAGAAAATTATTTAAAATTTATCGTTCAAACATAAAAAACGGACAGAAATAGAGATTCATGATATATATATATACCGCCACGGTAGGGATGGACTTATATTTTCAATTCAATTCACTTTATTGTTAATAGCTTAAATGTTCTATGTTTACTGTGTGTTAATATTTACTCTTTGATAATGGCTTATGTGAGCCGAAAGCTTAGACCAGATAAAAAATTCAACAAATACTGTGATTTTTTGTTGTCTTTCAATGATATCACCATCAAGTATATCAGACGGTATGAACGGATCCTACAGAAAATTAATAGACAAAACTTGTCTATATTATTCAATGAAACCTGCATTAATATATATATATATATATATATATATATATATATATATATATCATCATTTGATAAGACACAAGAAGTGTCGAAGCAAAATAGCTACTTTTGTAGTGATATTATAACATATCCATGTTATGATTTCTGATATATATATATATATATATATATATATATATATATATATATATATATATATCCTTCCCGTATATGAATTTTTGTAACATATCTGAATTAATAAATTAATATCCTTGTTGATGGAGCGAGAGTTTTCTCGCTGAAATAGCTATTCAACAAAATGTAATTTTCGGAATTTATATATATATATATATATATAATGAAATTCATAGAGATTATGGGGAAACTGTTTTTTGATAAACATATTTCATCAAACTTGTTTATGCGACTTTAAGATATTATTTTTAAAATATTACAATACTTTATTAAATTAAGTGCTGCTAATTCTAGAAAGAATCGCCAAAGAATTTTAGAAGCAGAAGTAGTAGCAATGACACTGTTATATACAAATAATCTCCAAAGATTTAATGAATTTTAATTTTGTGATTATCATGCCGGTTATCGAATTCATCTACAAAACATTCTAAACTTATTTCCCTCAGCTGTCGGATTTGTACACCTAGGCGTAGTGTAATGGTTAGAAATCTTGTCTTCCTAGAACCTATCACAATTGGGTAGTGAGTTCGATCCTCACTGAGTGCCCCAAACTTTCGGCCTTGTGCCACAGCTAAGCAGCGCTTAGAAAATCAGCTCTCAGCGCTCGAATGTAGTTTGATATCAGCGCAATTTCTTTCCGCGAATTTTTGAAAAGCTTTTATTGTATGAAGAACTGATTATTGGAACTGATTATTGGAAGTGTTGCAGTTATAAATCACAGATAACATGAACTATTGAACATCAGCTATTAACGAACTCTACGAGATTTAACTATGGTTTAAGTAATTTAAAAATTACAGGCCAAGCAAGACAGAAACGGTATTAGTACGCAAAATGTTACATGCAGTGAAAGAGACGGAGTATAAAGAGGATTGGGGAAAGGTAAAAAATGAACAGGATTCTCAGAAGATAGAAGATTGTGACTGACATTACATTTAATTTTTTGAAGATTGTAGTTATCAATGATGCAGTGGATATCGGCTCAGAACGAGAAATCGGAAAGACAAGTTCGAATTCCAGTTGAATTCCTTGCATTCCTTGAATTCCTTGCATTCACATCCGTCTCTACCCTCCAGTCATGGAATAAATAACAGGATGGATTGGGTTCTATGAACCTTGGCTGGCAACCAGTCTCTCGCTGAAAATAATGGCAACCTACTGCGGGATAATCTTCTGCCCAGTCAGTCATACAATATCGCCCAAAGCGTGTATCACGCATGGCACTTAACTGACAGAGTTATCAATGGATGGAAATAAACAGAAAGGAATTCCACAAACGAGAAATGCGAGAAAAGAAACTGTTCTAGTAGAATTTGTGGTTGCATTTTGCTATTTTAACAGTAAAATGTTGGGACCTAAATGGAAGCAAGTTTAAAATCATGTAACCGAGGCACCAGGGGAAAAGCACACATCAGACTAATTGCCATGAACATATTTGTAGAAAAGACAGTGGGAAGCCACGTCACGTCGGTGAGAAAGTGAATGAAGGCGAGATGCCAAGTTAGGGTCGACTACATGAGAGATTCTTTTTATTTTCAAGTTTATTAAAATATACATCAATTGCAATGTGAATTTAAGG
>JBBBDQ010000273.1:4365000-4412500 GCA_037127315.1 Ascarosepion bandense | reverse complement strand
CTATAATTCATGGGTATGATTTAATGTCTTAACCTATCGAACCGGGTGACTGTGTGGATCTGAAGACGTATTCAAAGTCATGCGCATTCTTTGAGTGAATACTGATAAAGTATTCTATTTTCACACAACAGATTGCTTGCAAGGTAGAATTGATGGTACAAAGCAGGCCAAATGCACATGTAAACACACACAGATACAGACAGACACAGAGACCCACGTGTTTATTCAAACGTATTCATACGTGAACTAGCACGTCTATCCTCTGACGTGCACTTACACAATTATACAATCGGTTTTCACATGCACCCACACACTATATACAAGTAAGCATGCACATAATGATTGTACAACAACTTACAATGTAGCACATGTCTATACACTACGGATACGCATAAAATTATCTTATGGTAAACATATCGTATATAAATAAAATAAAATGGACGTGGAGGTGTCACTAACGGTTACAGAAGCTAAAATGTAATCTGTAAGCCGAATTCAAATTCAAAGCCAGTCTGATGCGTAACACTGGTCTTAGGTATGTACGTATATATATATATATATATATATATATATATATATATATATAAATATTTGTGTGTGTGTGTATGTGTGTAAGGATTGTTGTACTGAATAGAAAGAAAAAGAAAAGAAGAAATAATAAAAACAATAATGATAGCTTTAAAGATTTTAAAAACTTATCAAAATACAAGGCTGTTGAAGTAGAAATCTAAAAAGATGCAGCACATGAGGACATCGATAATTCAAGTTGTAGTTGGAGCCCTCGGATTGATTGGAAAAGGTTCCAATAGACTCATTGAAGGGATTATTGATAGCTCATGCCTTCAAGAAATAAAAGTTGCATAAAATACAACATGTTATCAAAATCCAAGGCAGTTGAAGTTGAAATCTAAAAAGATGTAGCATATGAGGACATCGATAATGCTAGTTGTAGTTGGAGCCCTCGGATTGATTGGGAAAGGTTCCATTAGATTCATTGAAGGGATTTCCGATAGCTCATGCCTGAGAGAAATACAAGTTGCATAAAATACAACAAGTTATCAAAATACAAGGCAGTTGAAGTAGAAATCTAAAAAGATGTTGCACATGAGGTCATCGATAATTCTAGTTGTAGATGGAGCCCTCGGATTGAATGGAAAAGGTTCCGATAGACTCATTGAAGGGATTCCTGATAGCTCATGCAATAAAGAAATACAAGTTGCATAAAATACAACAAGTTATCAAAATTCAAGGAAGTTGAAGTGGAAATCTAAATGATGTAGCACATGAGGACATCGATAATTCTAGTTGTAGTGGGAACCCTCGGATTAATTGGAAAAGGTTCCGATAGACTCATTGAAGGGATTCCTGATAGCTCATGCAATAAAGAAATACAAGTTGCATAAAATACGACAAGTTATCAAAATACAAGGCTGTTTAAGTAGAAATCTAAAAAGATGTAGCATATGAAGACATCGATAATTCTAGTTGTAGTTGGAGCCCTCAGATTTATTGGAAAAGGTTCCAATAGACTCATTGAAGGGATTCCTGATAGCTCATGCCTTAAAGAAATATAAGTTGCATAAAATACAACATGTTATCAACATACAATGCTGTTGAACTAGAAATCTAAAAATATGTAGCATATGAAGACATCGATAATTCTAGTTGTAGTTGGAGCCCTCGGATTGATTGGAAAAGTTTCCGATAGACTCATTGAAGGGATTCCTGATAGCTCATGCCTTAAAGAAATACAAGTTTCATAAAATACAAGAGTCTATTGGAACCTTTTCCAATCAATCCGAGTGCTCCAACTACAACTAGAATTATCGATGTCCACATGTGATACATCCTTTTAGATTTCTACTTAAACAGACTGGTATTTTGATAAGTTGTTGTATTTTATGGAATTTGCATTTCTTTAAGGCATGAGCTATCAGGAGTCCCTTCAATGCGTCTATCGGAAACTTTTCTAATCAATCCGAGGGTTCCAACTACAACTAGAATTAGTGATGTCATCATGTGCAACATTTTATGAATTTCCACTTCAACAGCTTTTTTACTTTAATAACTTATTGTATTTTAAGCACCTTGTATTTCTTTAAGACATGAGCTATCAGGAATCCATTCAGTGAATCTAGCGGAACTTTTTCAAATCAATCCGAGTGCTCCAACTACAACTAGAATTATCGATGTCCTCATGTGCTACATCTTTTCAGATTTCTACGTCAACAGCCTGGTATTTTGACTTGTTTTTCTTTAAGGCATGAGTTATCAGGAATAACTTCAATGATTCTATTGGTACCTTTTCCAATCAATCCGAGGGCTCCAAATACAACTACAATTGTCGATGTCCTCATGTGCTACATTTTTCAGATTTCTACTTCAACAACATTGTATTTTGATAACTTATTTTATTTTCTGCAACTTGTATTCCTTTAATCCCTTCAATGAGTCTATCGGAAACTTTTCCAATTAATCCGAGGGCTCCAACTACAACTAGAATTATCGATGTCCTCATGTGCTACATATTTTTAGATTTCTACTTCAACAGCATTGCATTTTGATAGCTTTTAGTATTTTATGCAACTTGTATTTCTTTCAGGTATGAGCTATCAGAAATCCCTTCAATGAGTCTATTGGAACCTTTTCCAATCAATCCGAGGGCTCCAACTACAACTAGAATTATTGATGTCCTCATAGTAGAAAATCAAAGTAGAAATCTAAAAAGATGTAGCACATGAGGTCAACGATAATTCTAGTTGTATTTAGAGACATCGTATTAATTTGAAAAGGTTCCGATAGACTCATTTAAAGGATTCCTGATAGCTCATGTCTTAAAGAAACACAAGTTGCACATACAGGTACAGCTCACACATTACGAAGAGCTTCATGTACGTAAAACATGTGTGATCTTAGGCATGTTTTTCAAAGACATTTATTAAAAAACTTCATGTTTTCATTTCTGACCTTAGATCTCTGGGTGGGACACGGAAAAATATGTATATAATAGAAATCAAAGGAACTGGTAATAATAATAATAATAATAATAATAATAATAATAATAATATAAACAAATTAATAAGCAATTAAATAAATCTAAAAAATAAACTTATTGAACGGTTCACTTGTTGACCATACTCTAAAGAACGACAACAAATTGTACTCACAAGTACATCTCACAACTTTCGAAAGAATTTTTTGATATAAAATATTTGTGATCTTACGTTGTATTTGTTTTTGCAAAAATGTTTACTGGAAAATAACATGATGCTATTTCTGACTTTAGATTTCTGGTTGGGACCCGAAAGGAAAAGGTAATAATAATAATAATAATAATAATAATAATGATAATAATAATAATAATCGCCCGTCATCATCAATTTCATCAAACAGTGCATGTCTATATGGAAAACAACCCTTTACCTCAATCATATAAATGGAACCTATAAGTCTGATGAAATAAACATCAAAAGAGGTATATTTCAAGGTGATTCTTTATCTCCCTTACTATTCTGCATATCATTAATAGCACTAACCAGTCAACTTAATAAGACAGAATGTGGTTATAAAATAGGACAAAAGAAAATAAGCCATCTATTTTACATGGATGACTTGAAGTTATATGCTAAGAATGATAATGAACTGGAAGGTCTTCTGCAAACTGTAAAATGCTTCAGCGAAGACATTGGAATGAAATTTAATTTGAATAAATGTGCTAAAGCTACAGTTTTACGTGGATCAATACAAGAAACATCCTCAATTAGCCTAGACCCTGCTGTAACAATAAAAGAATTGAAACCAGAAGAAGCTTATAAATACCTAGGTGTAAATGAGAGCGAAAACATTCACCATAAAAAAATGAAAGAAATAGTGCGTAAAGAGTACTATAGAAGGCTACGAATGATATTAAAAACTGAATTAAATTCACAGAACAGAGTTATGGCCATTAATAGCCTTGCAATCCCAGTTGTCCAATATAGCTTTAACATCTTAAACTGGACTCTAAACGACATCAGGCGAATGGATGCTAAAACAAGAAAGCTTCTTTCTAAGCATAAGATGCATCATCCAAAGGCTGATGTAGATCGTCTATACATACCCCGTAAAGAAGGTGGAAGAGGTCTTCTTCAGCTGGAATTGTCATACAAGACAACAACTATTGGCTTACTAACATACATAGAAACAACAAAGGATTGGATGTTACAATTAGTAAGGCAACATGAAGAAAGAAAGAAAAAATATTCAATAATAAAAGAAGGCAGTAAATTCAAACAAGATTTACAGTTAGTAGATTCTGTAGAAAAGCAGAACGGAAGCCAAGAGCCGACTATTGCGGCAAAGAATATGAAAATGAAAGCCAAAGACAAATCTCTTGAACAGATGAAACAGCGCTGGCAAGACAAACCTCTGCATGGCCAATATCCAGTACGTGCCAATAAATCTAATGTTGACAAAGTTAATACTCATCGATGGTTACGTGCATCTGGATTAAAGTCCGAAACTGAAGGCTTTATTCTTGCAGCACAAGACCAAAGTCTTTTCACGAGAAACTTTCAGGCAAATATTATGCATAATAATATGGATCCAAAATGCAGGTTTTGTGATAAACACCAAGAAACAATAGACCACCTAATCTCAGGCTGTTCTGTGCTTGCCCCAAATGAATATAAAAATCGCCACGATAGAGTTGGGCAATATTTACATTGGGCAATATGCAAACATTATGGAAAAGCTGTAGGCAAACACTGGTATGAACATCACCCAGCACCGGTTACAGAAATAGAAGATGTAACCATTCTATGGGATTACACCATCTACACAGACAAAAAAATTGAAGCAAACAGGCCAGACATTATTGTTAAAAACCAGAAGGAGAAAACTTGTCTATTAATTGATATGGCTTGTCCAGCGGATTGTAACATAGCAATCAAGGAATTTGAAAAACTGTCAAAATATAAAGACCTGGAAATTGAAATAGGAAAAATGTGGAAATTGAAAACAAGAGTTGTGCCAGTGATAGTAGGTGCACTTGGAATGATAAAAAATGGAACAAAACAACACATTGAAAGAATCCCTGGAAACCCCAGCTTAAGAGATATACAAAAAATTGTCTTATTAAGTACAGCCCACACACTAAGGAAAACTTTATCTATGTAATGCTGGAGATGATAGGGAAGATAGAAAAACATGAAATGGTGTCCATAACAACATGCCACTACCTGCCTTAGGTCTCCCCGCAGACTTGGTTGGTAGTGAGACCAAAGCAGAAATCGAAATATGATGAAAAATGACATAATAATAATAATAATAATGAAATTCTGTTTTACTATTTTAATCTCTCTGTTTGTTCTTTAAATGAAGCTAATAAATAAAATCATCCGTTTTATATTTCCTTTGGCTGTCGATATTTCGTAATAATTTTTTTTTAACTATTATAATTTTCTTAAAAACAAAAAACCAAACAATACAACAGGAAAAAAATTAAATCCGATGAAAAACAATTTCTACGGTATTATTTTATAGAAAGACTTCGTATTTATTTATATATTTATTTATTGATTTAATTTACTTATTTAATTTATCTTATTCTGATAACTCTATTTTTGACCAACGACTTTATTGAAAAAATAAATGAATATAAAGTGGACGAACAAATTATTACATTTTTTTAAAAAATCTCACAGCACAAATAAACTTAAACGTATGTCAACTTTTTTCCATTAATTTTTTTTTTCTTTCTTTAACAAAATACTCTAGTAGTGATGTTTTGTTTCGTTGAGCCGTTGCTACGCCAAAGTTTGTTTTTTTTAACAAGCGTCTTTCTCTTTGAATTCCGATCGCGTCTATGTCAGCTGTCGCTTGGCAGCCCATTTAGGAGAAGGAAAACTCTGAACAACAACCCGCAACTCAAGGTGTTAATCGTGCCGAGGAGTGAATGGCTACTGCGTTATGAGGTCACAAACGATTCCCTACAGGCTTCGGGACCCTGTTTGTAAAAGACCGTTACCCAACGTGCCGGGCAACTTTGGGTGGACTTTTGGACCTGTGCGTCACTCGTGGGAAAAACATGAGAAATACAAATAGAAATAAAAAGTCCAGTATGGCTCTTCCAGTGGATAAACAGGGAGCCCGTCCTTCAGGAGGGAACCTACCTGAGGTCGAAAAATCTGCCATAGGAACAAACTCCTACACAAAGAATGAATCTTCAGGTCCCCACAACCAGGATAATCCCAATGATGGCCCTGAAAAGTCTCCTGCTAGATCTATAACCGTATATTTAAAGAAAGAAAAAAATAAAATGGTCGCTATGACTGCATTTCATAAAGCGTTACTCAAACCTCAAAAAACAACACTCGCTAAACGTATGACATTTAAAAGTTTATGACATTTAAAAGTTGGTCAAGCAAATAGAAAGTATATTGACGAAAATAAATTAGCCAATGTACGAAGGTACATTATTCGTAATAACCGATTGACAGAGGCTGAAATTAATGAGATAAAAAGAATTGCAACCAGAATAAACGAATCAACAAAATATGAAAATGAACAGGAATCAGAAATAAAAAGTAATAACATCAAACAAGCCACAGGTCATAATGTAGAAACCGTGATACACACAAATCACTGTGAAGATAATGTTGTAAGTTTAGAAGTGATGGAAAGGTGTGATCTGAGTCAGTTAAAAGACGAAAATAAAACGAGTTCAGAACACATCGAACATAATTATTTGACGGAAAATAAGAACAGTATACAAGAAGCCAAGGAAGAAATCAAGAACCATATAAGTCAAATACAAAATATTTCAATGGAGGAACGTGAACAGCTCCCAAAATTACAACCAACAAAGCATAACATCCGAACCATTAAACTCTACAATGCAGCACTCAAATTAATCTTGGATGAAGACACTCATACAAATCTCAATGAAGCAATATATGAATCAGCAATAGCAGCAACAAAAAATTGAAAATCAAATTAAAAACAAGGCAGACTCGCAGACATGAAGATCCACCTTGGAAAAGAAAAATAGAGAAAGAAATCGTACAACTTAGAAGTGAACTATCAGTACTGGATGAACTGAGTAGAGGAATAAATATAAGAACTAGGAAATGCAGAAGAGTCGAAAGAAAATACAACATTAAGAAAGTCCTATAAACTAAGGAAAAAATAAAGCAAACAATACAGCTGAAGGCTCAAAGAATAAGACGCTATGAGAAAAGATCAAGATTCTACAGACAAAACATGATTTTTCAAACCGATGCAAAGAAATTTTAAAGGTAAATAGGTAAAAAAATAATTAAAGTGACAGCCCCCCACCAAAACAATGGAAGAAGTTATACAGTTCTGGGAAAAAATATGGGTTTGCTCTAAAGAACATAACAAAGAAGTAGATTGGATTGCACAAGAGATAGAACGAATCAAAAATAAACCAGAACAGACATGGGCTGGAATTACAGAAGAGGATGTTAGATGTGCACTGAAAAAAGCACACAACTAGAAACTTCCAGTTATAAAGAAAATTTCTAATTTCTCACTATATTATTTAAATGCAGCACATAAAAAACTAGCCAAAGAACTTCAAGAAATGATTAAAGATCCCACTAAAGTTCCTGCATAGATGACCAAAGGAATTACATTTCTTCTACCCAAGAATAGTGACACAAACAACCCGAAAAACTACAGACCAATTACATGCCTTCCGAAAACATACAAAATATTAATATATGTTTTAACAAAACAGACATATTTATTCTTGGAAAGAAATGACATATTACTGCTTGAACAAAAAGGGTGCACACGTGGCTGTTACGTATGTAAAGACCAATTGCTTATTAACAGAATGATCCTGGAAAACTGCTACAATGCAAAGAAAAATATTAGTACTGCCTGCATAAATTATCGTAAGGCATTCGATAGTGTACCACATTCCTGGATTTTAAAGACTTTAAATATATGCAAGATATCACCTGTCATCATCAATTTCATCAAACAATGCATGTCGATATGGAAAACAACCCTTTACCTCAATCATATAAATGGAACCTATAAGTCTGGTGAAACAAATATCAAAAGAGGTATATTTCAAGGTGACTCTTGGTCTCTCTTACTATTCTGCATATCATTAATAGCACTTACCAGTCAACATAACAAGACAGAATGTGGTTATAAAATAGCCCAAAAGAAAATAAGCCATCTATTTTACATGGATGACTTAAAATTGTATGCTAAGAATGATAATGAGCTGGAAGGTCTTCTGCAAACTGTAAAATGCTTCAGCGAAGATATGGGAATGAAATTCAATTTGAATAAATGTGCCAAATGTACAGTTTTACGTGGATCGCGACAACAAACATTTTCAATTAGCTTTGACCCTGCCGTAACAATTAAAAGATTATAACCAGAAGAAGCTTATAAATACCTAGGTGTAAATGAGAGTGAAAAAATTCACCATAAAAATGAAAGAAATAGTGCGTAAAGAGTGCTATAGAAGGGTACGAATGATATTAAAAACTGAATTGAATTCTCAGAAAATAATTATGGCTATTAATAGCCTTGCAATTCCAGTTGTCAATATTATTTCAACATCTTAAAGTGGACTCTAAACGACATCAGGCGAATGGATGCTAAAACAAGAAAGCTTCTTTCTAAGCATAAGATGCATCATCCAAAGGCTGATGTAGACCGTCTATACATACCCCGTAAAGAAGGTGGAAGAGGTCTTATTCAGCTGGAATTGTCATACAAGACAACAACTATTGGCTTACTAACATACATAGAAACAACAAAGGATTGGATGTTACAATTAGTAAGGCAACATGAAGAAAGAAAGAAAAAATATTCAATAATAAAAGAAGGCAGTAAATACAAACAAGATTTACAGTTAGTAGATTCTGTAGAAAAGCAAAACAGAAGCCAAGAACCAACTATTGCGGCAAAAAATATGAAAATGAAAGCCAAAGATAAAGCTCTTGAACAGATGAAACAGCGCTGGCAAGACAAACCTCTGCATGGCCAATATCCAGAACGTGCCAATAAATCCAATGTTGATAAAGTTAATACTCATCGATGGTTACGTGCATCTGGATTAAAGTCTGAGACTGAAGGCTTTATTCTTGCAGCGAGATACCAATATCATTTCACTAGGAACTTTCAGACAAATATACATAATAATATGGATCCAAAATGTAATTTCTGTGATCAACACCAAGAAACAATAGACCTTCTAATCTCAGGATGTTCTGTATATGCTATAAATGAATATAAAAATCGTCACGATAGAGTGGGGAAATATTTACATTGGACAATGGGCAAACACTAGGGAAAATCTGTAAATAAACACTGGTATGAACATCACTCAGAACGGTTACAGAAATAGAAGATGTCACCATTCTCTGGGATTACACCATCTACACAGATAGAAAAATTGAAACAAATAGGCTGGACATTATTGTTAAAAACCAGAAAGAAAAAACTTGCCTATTAATTGATATGGCTTGTCCAACGGATTGTAATATAGCAACCAAGGAATTCGAAAAACTGTCAAAATATAAAGACCTGGAAATTGAAATAGAAAAAAATGTGAAAATTGAAAACAAGAATCGCTCCAGTGATATTAGGTGCACTTGGAACGACAAAAAATGGAACAAAACAACACATTGAAAGAATCCCTGGAAACCCCAGCTTAAGAGATATACAAAAAATTGTCTTGTTAAGTACAGCCCACACGCTAAAGAGAACTTTGTCTATGTAATGCTAGGGATGATAGGGGAGATAGAAAAAAACATGAAATGGAGCCATAACGACACACGACTACCTGTTGTAGGTCTTCCCGTAGAATTGGTAGTGCAACCATAGCAGAAATCGAAATATGATGAAAAATGACAACATAATAATAATAAATACATAAACGTCTTAATCTTACATCTTTTCTCTAGATGAAGATCACTTGTGAGGGGACCCTCTTTGTTTCACAGTTCAAATAGGGCCTTTCACGTGTTTTAATACTGCGGGCGTTTTTAGTACAATTTATTCTTGGCTTTATAAGAATTCTTATCGCCTACGTCCTGAAGGAAACAGGGCACATAGAAGAAGAAGAATGTTAAGTGCTACTTCTCATTAACAGTGTTTATATGTTTGGGACAGAAATATCATCGCACATATACCTCCCAGAAATAATAGTAAGACATTGGCTAGAGGAAGACACCAGAGCCATTAACATATTATTATGTGAGAAATATTTGTGGGGGGTATTTCTGCTGCACCCACTATTTCGTCTTACTTGCGAATGAAGTAAATTATTTATCGATATCAACACTAATTAGAGAGAATAAGCATTATAGAGTAAAAACTGCATATAAAAAAATGCAGCTAATAATTATTCGTAGGTCTTTCATTGCTTGTAGTTTGAGTTCAAGTGTGAAAGAGACTATCAGCACTATAATCCACCGCAGACATTATTAAAACACACACACACACACACACACACACACACACACACACACACACACACATATATATATATATATATATATATATATATATATATATATATATATTTTAATTCAGAGGGAAAAAAGCAGGAAGGTAAATTCCAAAAAAAACGGATCCTAATTAATATTAAAAATTTATTTTAATATTAAAAAATGATACAGGAAGAGAGCTATTTTGAATCATGTCACCCCAAGCAAGGCATTCCACTGCCACTATAGTGCAGGGGGTTACACAGGGCGATAGACGAGTTAGGATGTACATAGGGGAGAGTTTGAGAGAATGGGAGGGTTAGTGTGTTAGGAGGTGTCTATTGACCTTACATTTAAACTCCTGGAGGCTATAGCCGTCGGGCAAGCAAGCATGCGAAAGGGAATTCCACAGGTGGGAAGTGCGAGAAAAGAAGCTGTTGGAGTAGAAATTGCGGTTTCACTGTAAAAGGGTGGGACCTAGTTGCCAATCTAGTATCTCGTGCAAACTTACACCTAGGGGGCACCAGTGATTTAAGTTCATCAGAGCAGAAGCCATGAAAGTATTTATAGAAGAGGCACAGGGAAGCCACGTCACGCCGGTGAGAGAGTGACTGCAGGGGTTCAGCTAAGTCGATATCAATCACGTTACAGATTCTTCGCTGTATTTTGTCAAGAAGCCCGAGGAGAATAGTAGGGGCACCCGACCAGATGTGGCAACAGTATTCAAAACACGGGCGGGTGGTAGATTTGTATAAGTGCAGGATAGATTCAGGCGGAAAGAATTCCCGGGCCCTGCACAGAGAGCCGACTTTCATGGCAGCGGATTTAGCAATGGATTCGACGTAGTCATTCCACTTGAGGTACGCTGAGAGTGTCAGGCCAAGCAGGCGTAGTGTTTTACTCTCTAGGAGGCATACCTGTTCCATGTTAGTATGTATAGACTGTTGCACAAAACGGTGAACAACAAAATGTATGTTAAATTACATCTGAATTTTGTTCTTATACATCAAGTTCTGTTTTAATAACACTAGCACTTAATGTGCACAATTATATATATATATATATATGTGTGTGTGTGTGTGTGTGTGTGTGTGTGTGTGTGTGTATATATATATATAGAGAGAGAGAGAAGCAAAAAGAGAGAGAAAAAGAGGATAGCGCTTTAATTGATGCTAAGTTTTTCTTGTTCTAAAAAATATAGGTGTATTTCGTTTTTATCAATTTATTTAATGTTTAAATAACTAATTTTACTTCATTTCCTGTTTAAATATTTATTTTTTTAAATGATTATTTTAAAATAATATTATTAATAAACAATAATAATATTATTGATAAAACAAAACGAATTGGCTACTTTGTAGTGATATGATAACATCCGTTAAAAAATTTAAATAAATATTTTTCGCTCTAGTTTGTATTGAGTACTTTTATAAAATATTGTTGATACGGAATTTTATTCCATCCATATCAAACCTATACATATATCCGCAGACAGATCTTTTTCGCTGTATCACAGCTCGTCAGTACGGTAGACAGCCGATTGCGTTTTACCCAGGATTGAAACACGACCGAATTGGCGTCAGTCGGTGATTCTACCTCTGAGCTATGGGCGCTTGGTAGAAGGATGCAAATATATATATATAGTGGATATATTAGTAGACACAGACGTGAACACCGAGTAGCGACAGACTGTTTCACGTAATCTTCAGGCAATATTTTTGGGTAGTCACTCAACTATTTATATATATTCTGGTCACTGGGCTATTACATAAGGCAAGGTCAAGTATATGCCCATACTGCTCCATTGACCAACATATATATATATATATATATATATATATATATAGTTGATTTACCTCACAATTGATATAAGCTGATCAAGCATGAATGAATGTCCCCACATCCTGTTGGCATCAATGGCTAGTCTTATATTTACACACTTTTATTATTTGCGCATAAATACAGGATGCCTTAAAACTATTTTATATCACAAACACAGAAACAAACATATATACACACACATGTATATGTACATATATAAAGAGTGTACATACATACAGATAGACGGCGTGAACATAGGCAACAATACTGCATAGTGACTATAATTTTTATGCTAGAAGCGGCATTCCATCCACATATATATATAGTGCTGATTCCTATGTTCCTTATCTATCTATCTATCTATCTATCTATCTATCTATCTATCTATCTATCTATCTATCTATCTATCTCCCCCCCCCCTCTCTCTCTCTCTCTCTCTATAATTGGAATTAATGTGCAGAAGTTTGTCACTTGAGTCACTTGAGAGAATTATGTCGACTTCGAAGTTTCGTGAAGGCATTATTATGTATTGTTCATTGTTTATGATGTCTTCATTCCTGAAGGCTTTTCCTTCGTCTGCATATATATATATATATATATATATATATATATATATATATATATGCATGCATTTATATGCATTATATATATCATGCATTATATATGCATTTATATGTATTTATATATATATTTATATATATATATAGATATATATGCATATATATATGTATATATATTTATATATATCTATTTATATATATATATACATATATATACGCATATATAAATATATAGATAGATATTTTATATATATATATATATATATATATATATATATATATATGCATATATATATATATATATATATATATATATATATTTTCCCGCTGTAGTTTGCCATTATTTTCTGTGACAGACAAAGGTTACAGAACCGAGTCTGTCATGAGAGACTTTATCAAAGCAGTAAATCCCCCAGAAGACGAAACGAGTCGCCAAAGTACAGTTTTTCCTCTGTTTTTTTTTTCTTTTTGTTTCTTTTGTACAGACACGCTGCTTTTAACAATATTTACGTACATATAAATATACACACACACATATATATATATATATATATATATATATATATATTCTCAACATTTTATTAATAAGTAACAATAACAAATTAGTCTTTAAATTCAACGCCCAACACAGCAACAAACACGGTTTAATCAATTACTATTTTTACCACACACACACACACACACACACACACACACACACACACACACACACACAAAATAAAAAAATATAAAATCATGTTTAATAATAAGATTCTATAGAGTGGTTAGTATAATAAAAAAGAAGAATAAAAGTAAAAGGAAGAAAGAAGATACGTAAGTGATACGGAAGTCTATAAAATATGAACGTTAGCATAATTTACTAAAGTCGTTTGGACAGAATGAAAGGAGATAAAGAACGAAAAAGACATTCGTGTAATACGGAAGACTATAATACATGAACGTTTGCATAAATTATCAAAGACTTTCGATCAAAATGCTTATTATAAAGAAAAGAAACTAAGAAAGAGATCGTGATATTGAAACTTTCAGAAATAACGTTATACATCGTCAGTCAGTTAAGACTCATACGTGACACACACTCGGATGATCATGTCTCGAAAGATACACTACTGACTGGTCAGAAGATTTTCCCACAGGTGGTTGCCATCACGTTCTGCTGTTTACTGGTTGCCAATAAAATCTATAGAACTTAATCTATCCTGCTTTTCAACCCTTAGTTGGAGGGAGAAGAGGTGGATGAATACCTTTCCCAAGTGTATTTTCGTGTAAATGAATGCACTGAATTCAACAGGAATTCGATCTCATTTCTCCGATTTCTCGTTCCGAGCTAATATCCACTGCACCACAACGCACATTACACATGATATCTTTACATAAAAAAGAAACACCTCAAATTTTTATGACTAACTCATTGATGCAAATACGAAATTAGAGAAATTTTTGTTCGATTTTCTTGTGAATATTTAAATGTGCATATTAATTTATTGCCTAAGGTATTGATTTTGGTAGTATGGTGGCAAAAAAACAAAACAAAAAACAAAAAAAAACAATAAATAAATAAATAAATAAAAATTATAAATAAAATAAGGCCAAATTCTCAATTTTAAATGATGAAATTTTTTTTTTAACAATTCATTGCGTTTGACATAACATTCCATACAACGATAGGATTTAGAACCATCGTTTTACTCTAAAGAAAACGGAAAAGTATAATGTATGATTTATTCGGAAAAAGAAAATCTAATATAGTTATAATTAAACATTTCAGATATCCACACGCACATGTTCAGAGAGAGAGGGGGGAGAGAGACGGAGAGAGACAGAGACAGAAAGGCAGAGAGAGGGACAAAGAGACAGAGAGAGAGAGAGAGGGGAATAGTGTGATAAATAATACCGCAAATGTTTGTATACTGAGAAAACAGAAGACGTAGAAGGAAGCAGTTAAGGATGATGGATGGACTTGAGGTCGTTCAAAGGAAATAAGAATTGTTTGAGATTGAAATGAGAAGAAAGTTAATCCCTACTTCAAAATGTTTCTCGAGGTGGGTTTTTTTTTTTTTTTTTTTCTTATTCTGGGTGGTGATGCTACTCATATTTGAAGGCGAAGAAAGGCATCTGTGAGTGACTCACTAGTGCCAATTTCTGACACATTTCTCGTCAGAAAATCTAAACCCCAACGCTTCGAAAAGTACTAGCACCTCCAGATTGGTTGGCATTCGGACAGGCAGACAAAATGGCGAACATCTTGTTCGGCGCGCGTACATTCCCGCGTTATTGTAAATTAGAACAGACATTAACATTCTCGCTTAAATTTATTCGCAAAATCAGACAAATTTTCTCTCTATCTATTTATCTATCTCACTCTGTTCATTTGTATGTATTTGTCTTTCCGAGGAGGTGCTGAAAATTGTCGAATTGACCAAAAAGCTCTTCAGTCATTTACCCCACACAAAATTTCTTATAATTAAATTTCAGAAGGAGTTTCGGATCTTAAATTAGGCATTAGTTTCACATATATAAACTTTTGATGTGTGTTGCTGTTCAGTGGATATCGGCTCGGAACGAGAAATCGGAGATACGAGTTCGAATTCCAGTTGAATTACTCTTATTCATTTTCGCGAAAATACCATTGGAAAAATTTTTTTAAAGTATTATTCTGTCTCTTCCCTCCAGTCATGTGTTAAATAACAGGACAGATTGGGTTCTATAATCTTGGCTGTCAACCAGCCTACCGCAGAAAGTAATGGCAACCTACTGTCGGACAACTTCTTCCAAGTCAGTCATGTCTCTTTCGAAACATGCTCGCCGACGCGTGTATCACGTATGACACTTAACTGACTGACTGATATTAACTTGTAATTTTGTATCGAAATATTAACAACTACTTTTATAAGAGCAAAAAGATAAAAAGAATGAGGAGATAGTTTAAGGAAACATGAAAATTTTGAAAAAAAAACAAAACAAATAAAAACGACATACACATGCACTCTTACACAGATACACACGGACCTACAAACATGCACAATAGGAAAAACTCAACCTAAAACCTGTAATAAGAGATTCGAACTAGCACACGAACGACTTACATCAATTTTAGTATAAAAATAATGAAAAATGTGAGAAACAACTGTCAATCGGTGAAAATCTTCTAACGATGGACTGAACAATTACAAAAAATTCGTCTACGAAACTCTAAAGTCGAGGTGCTGAATATAACATCAATCAGCTAAGTGACAAATTTTAATCGTAGTAATCTTATATATATATATATATATATATATATATATATATATATATATTACTACTACTTCTGTTACTACTATATTAAAAAGTACTTTTAGGGTATATATATGTCCCATTTCATAAACTGTTTTTTTTTTTGGTTTACCGGTCTGTGCGCAATTAATTAAAAAACGTGACGTCTGGTAGGATTAGAAACTGGGCACATTTTTTTAACATTTGAAAAAAAGAGACGTTTATTCAAATACGGTTATCTAATGAAAACAACTTTTAATATAATAATAAAATATGACGGATTAAAAACACAAAAATCCATATATATATATATATATATATATATATATATATATATATATAACATAGTGATGATCCACGTATACTGTCTTAATATGTATAGGAAAGAATAGTACATTTTGAAATTCAAAACCTTTTTTATTAATATTCTTTCCTATATATATATATATATATGTGTGTGTGTGTGTGTGTGTGTGTGTGTGTGTGTGTGTGTGTCTGCAAAATTTTATTTGGAATCTGTTTCATCCATAAGAACTTCATCGAACTGAATTTATTGACGTGATTAGAATAAACGAGAGACGCAGCTGGTTTAAAAATTTTGAAAACATATGAAAAATGCTATTTCACGTTTAATAACAATTTTAACAAAGAACAATTGGTATTACCAATGGGATTGCCTCTCAGTAGAGTGTTGGCATGCACCTTCTTAGAATTTCTCGACTTTGGTTTTTACCAAAATAATTTACCTAAACAATCAACTTACTTCTGATATACTGATGATGCTCTATTAATATATCTCCGTGAAACTGATTTACCGGATCTTACAGATAAAATAAATAAAGTCGAACATACAATAGAATCTATATACGAAATTTACATATGTATGTTATGGTGCAGTGGATATCGACTGGGATCGAGAAATCGGGGGAGCCAAGTTCGAATTCCAGTTGAATTCCTTGCATTCACTTACGCACAAATACCCTTGGGAAAGATATTAATCCGCCTCTTTCCTCCAGTGATGGATAAACTAACAGGACAGATTGTGTTCTATAGTCTTGGCTGGCAGCCAGTCTACTGCAAAAAGTAATGGCAACTTACTGCGGAATAATCTTCTCCCCAGTCAGTTACGTCTTTTTCGAGATATGATTGCCCAAAGCATATGGCATTTAACTGACTAACTGAAATATGTATGTAAATTCTATTGTAGACTTTACCTTTGTAAGGCATCATGTTATGCCAAGTTGACAGCAGTTTAAATATTAGTGTCTACCGAAAATCAACTAATAAAACTGACCTAATAAATTCCGTTTCTTCTCGTAACAAAATAAAATCTGGATGATCATTGGATTCTTCTTAAAAGCACTTAGAATTTGCAGACCTCGATATTTACACGAAGAAGGGAATATAGAGAATACTTTCAAGACCCCACAATACACTAATAGTTTCATATTTAATGAGAAACAAAAATCTCATAAAATGTTCCAAAATATAAAAGCTGTTCTTTCCGACAAACTGAAAAAAACAAAACATATATATATACATATATATATTATTCTGCCGACGAACTCTATCACATTTACCGTCGAAAAAATATATCTAAACTCAACATAAAATTTGTCAAAACTACATCTAAAACAATATTAATAGTAATAATATTGGAATTACAACGAGAATAACGTGTTTTCTGAATCTGTTGAAAACGTAACTTTTTTCCCTTATTGAAATTTTATTATTTTTACTATTTTAACGTAAAGATGAATTTTTTTCGCATTATTATTTAATTTATTTGTTTGTCCTTTAAATGATCCTGAGAAATTAATCAACTAATTTTCTTATTATTCATATTTCCCTTATTCATATTTCGAAATATTTTTTTAAACTACGATGGTTTTTCATAAAAACAAACAAACAAAAAAACAACACGACAAGAAAAGAAAAACAAAAAACAATACGATGAAAAACACAAATCGATACAATTTCTACGATATTCTTTCTTAGAAAAAACAACGTATTTATTTATTCTTTCGACAACGGTATTTTCTATTTCATTACTGAAAAAATAACTGAATATACATATAGGTGAACAAATTATTATTTTTAAATTTCACAGCAGTAATAAAATTAAACGTATGTTAACTTTTTATTTTCCATTAATTTTGTCTTTTTGACAATTATTTTCGTTACAAGGACTAGTGGTGGTAGTAATACATTGTTTTAAATTAACAACTCATCTGATTAAGAGTAAAAAAAAGAAAAAAGAGGAAAAAGAGAGAACAAAAGAAAAAAAAATATTACCATCTCTACATTTCTCTCTCTCTCTCTTTCTCTCTCTCTCTCTCTCTCATTTTTTTTAGCATAATACTCTAGTGTAGTGATGTTTTGTTTCGTTGTGCGGCTGTTTCTTCCAAGATTTTTTTATTTTTTTCTATTTTTAACCAACGTCTTTCTCTTTGAATTCTAGTTGCGTCGTTGTCTACTGTCGTTTGGTAACCCATTCAGAAGAAAGAAAACTCCGAACAACAACTCGATAGAACAGTCATACAAGAGAGCAGCTATTGGCTTACAAACATACATGGAAACAACAAAGGACTGGATGATACAATTAGTCAAACAACATGAAAACAGAAAGAAAAAATATTCAATAATGAAAGAGAGCAGTAAATATAAACAAGATTTACAGTTAGTAAATTCTGTAGAAAAGCAAAATAGAAGCCAAGAACCAATTACTGCGGCAAAAAATATGAAAAAGAAAAGCCAAGGATAAAGCTCTTGAACAGATGAAACAACGCTGGCAAGATAAATCTCTGCATGGCCAATATCCAGAACGTGCCAATAAATCCAATGTTGATAAAGTTAATACTCATCAATGGTTACGTGCGTCTGGATCAAAGTCTGAAACTCAAGGCTTTATTCTTGCAGCGCAAGACCAAAGTTTTTTCACTAGGAACTTTCAGTCAAATATTATACTTAATAATATGGATTCAAAATGCAGGTTTTTGTGATAAATACCAAGAAACAATAGACCATTTAATGAATGTTTTATACTTGCCCGAAATGAATATAAAATTGTCACGATAGAGTAGGGCAATATTTACACTGGACAATGTACAAACACTATGAAAAATATGTAAACAAACACTGGTATTAACATCACCCAGCACCGGTTACAGAGATAGAAGATGTCACCATTCTATGGGATTACACCATCTACACAGACAGAAAAATTGAAACAAATAGGCCGGACATTATTGTTAAAAACCAGAAAGAAAAAAAAAACTTGCTTATTAATTTATATGGCTTGTTCAGTGGATTGTAACATAGCAAATTAAGGAATTCGAAAATTTATCAAAATATAAAGACCTGGAAATTGAAATAGAAAAAATATGGAAATTGAAAACAAGAATCGTGCCAGTGATAGTAGGTGCACTTGGAATGATAAAAAATGGAACAAAACAACACATTGAAAGAATCCCTGAAAACTCAAGCTAAAGAGACATAGAAAAAATTGTCTTGTTAAGTACAGCGCACACACTAAGGAAAACATTGTCTATGTAATGCTAAGGACGTTATGGGAGATTTAAAAAATTGAACCATAACACACCACGACCTGCCTTAGGTTTTTTCGCCAACTTGATAGGTAGTGCGACCATAGCAGAATAGAATTATGATGAAAAATGACATATTAATAATCAATACAAAACAAAATATCAAACCAAAACTTAAGGGAGAAATTTACTGTATCAGCTTCAAGGATTACCAGAAAGAATATTTTGAAGAAACTTCAAGAAGTTTAAATAAGATATTGTATAAACACAAAATTACAAAAAAAAAAAAAAAAAAATCAAACAAAACGCATTGGTTGTTTACCGTAATGAAACTGACCACAATTTTAATATAGGTAATGCTACTCTAATTAAAAGGGAAAAAATTCACTAAAACGAAATTTCTAGAAAGTGCTTTAATCGCTAATTTAGACTTAGTAAAATTGTTTGACCATTTATGGCAGATGGGACACTTAATAAAGATGATAGATAGAAAGAAAAAGAAAAAAGTATATAAATGGATTTGTGTAGATTGCGACAAAAATTGATTTTAAAAATTTGAAGCGGCCAGCCTCTCAAGTTCATGTGTCTAGTCACAACAACGACAAAAAATCCAAATCGATAAAGAACTAACGAATGAAACACGTCACAAATAAACATTTTTCAATTTTGTCTTACAGTTTCCCCAATAGTGTTTTTGATATATAAAATATATATCGTTATCTCATATAAATATATATGAGATAACGTGTGTGTGTGTGTATGTGTGTGTGTGGGAGGGGGGGTATTCGTCTCCAAAAACAACGTAATTTCTACGGATTTAATGAATTTTATTCTCAATGTGACACTATTTCTCTTTACTCTAAGTGTTATTTTGCTCAGTAAATCATCTTTGATTAGACGCCCTGTTTTTTTTAATTTAAACTGGATGAATTATGTTCATTGACCTGCGCATTTAAAGGTTTAATAAATAAAATGGCAAGGCTCAGAATTGCGTCTCCTTTTTATAAGGGAAACCACCGTCTGATCCACTGTATTTTAGACCAACCTGTCACAGATGTGCTCAAATCCAGCACCGTTCAAATATGCAACTTCTCGTTTAGATTTTCTCGAAAACCAGTAGATTTATTTTAGACTGTTTACAAAAATAGAGCGTTCATTCAAAGAGGGTATCGACTGAAAATGTATTTTGAATATATATATATATATATATATATATATATATATATATATATATATATATATGTGTGTGTGTGTGTGTGTGTGTGTGTGTAATACACAACGCTTCATCAATTGATACGAATATATATAAATGAACACTGTGGCCAACACCGAGCAGTAACAGTGTATTTAATTCTGTAGCGCAATCTTCAGGCCCCCACCACACACACACATGTATATATATATATATATATATATATATATATATATATATATATATGTCAGACTAAAAAAAATTGCAAACATTGTGTCTCCTTAATTTAATAAAAGAAGAACGTTTACAGTAATTTTTAGCAACAGTTTTGTGATTATTTTTTGTTACCATAACTAACACCCTTGAACATGATGTCAGAAGGAGACTGAAAGTATTTGGGAACATCGGAAAATGAATAATAAAATCATCTGTCAATGTTACAACTCATTTCTTACATCTTTCTATTAAAATACACGAAAGATTATCCGTGAGTATGAACGGATTTCATTAAAAATAATCAGACACAATGTTTGCAACTTATTTAATCTGACATGTCTAAAAGAAAATTTACTGTCTCACTGCACAAATTTTATATATAATCATATCGTCCCAAGCAATATATTTTACTGCCACTGTTGTGCAGGAGGTTACATAGAAGGAAAGTTGTGAGAAAGAGTGACAGGTTATAGGGGGTGACAGGAAGTGGGTAAGAGAAGGATGAGAATACTAATTAGAGTGGAGTGGACTGAGAAAGGAGTATGAGAGAGAGGATGCAAGTTAGTGAAATAGGAGAGGACTATTGACTGTACATTTAAATGCTTGGAGATTGTAGCTGTCGGGGAATCGAGTAAACGGAAGGGAATTCCACAGGCGGGTAGTGCGAGAAAAGAAGCTGATGGAGTAGAATTTCCGTTTACAGTTTATTGGTTTTTCAGTAAAAGGGTGAATATAAAATATCCCACATAGAGTGCTGACGACAAATAAACTTTGTTTGGCACCTTTCGGTACAACGATAAGGTAAACATGTATATTTATTATCAGTAGTAGTAATATCAGTATTATTCACGAATTTTTAAAATATTCATATTCCTTCTGTTTTTGTTTCCTCATGTAAACAAAGACAATTTATTTACAATATGGATCAACACCGACACATTTCTAATTTATTTGTATAAACAACATTTTTTTGCATATTTAAACAATATATTTATTTTTATCTACTGGCCTGAGTAATCGTGTAATCTTGTTAGGAAAACATGCATTCTCCAGCAGGATTCGAGCCTGCATCTCCAAGGTGAAACCGACATTAGATCTGACGTGTCTTAGACCGCCCGACCACTTAGGATTCACAATCAAACAAAGTCCAAATAGAGTTTTTCAAAACACATTTTTCATTATTCTAATGACGGTTTTCTTCTTTCGGATATAGGATCGAATCCTGACGGAAGGCGCATATTTTTCTAACAAGATTTTTCGATTATTCAGGCCAGTAAATTTAAATAAATATTCTGTTAATTATACTAACCAAATAAAATAAAACAAAGTATTTACTCAAATATAAGTATCTATTAAAATAATGTTTAAACAAAAAAAATTAAATATTTATTCAGAAATTATAACATGGATATGTTACAATATCACTACAAAAGTAGCCATTTTGTTTCGACATTTCTTGTGTCTTGTCAAGTGATGTGGTTATTTTAAATTGAATTGTTTTAAAAGGCTAGAAACAAGCAAGACCCCTTTAATCAGGGAGGATTTATTGTATGTACAATGTGGACCAATCAGAGTAAAGCAACTTCTAATTTGGAGAATATGTGGGCAGACTAAAATTAATCTTGGTGGGCATTTCTATTAAAATTTGATTAAATTGAGATATTGTTGGTTAACTATTATATCTACCTTATTTTGGTTGCGAAATTTTAAAAAAAAATTTAGTTTAACAACTTAGTAGATTGAGAAAGTTATTCATATTTTAAACGAGGAAGAGAAAGAACGCATACATAAATAAACCTACAAACATTCACACATGGAAAAATACACGTGTATATTCACAAACATTAGCAAACAGACACATATACAAATTAATACACTCACGCATATATACATACACAAATTACAAAATTTAGCCTTTATCGACTTGTCAGTTTGTCCGTTAACTTTTAAGCAGACAAAATTGCTACATATTGGCTCCATCTTAGGTCCTACACTCTTCCTGATATATATTAATGATCTCCCTGATTCCATAAGAACCCAAATAGGTTTGTACGCCGATGACACCACAGTTTACTCTCGCCTCCAACAAAAATCTGGTGAAGGCGTCAAAGCTAAACTCGCAGCCGAGATTGAAAAAGACCTCCAATCCATATTGGACTGGGGTAAGAAATGGCTAGTAAATTTTAATGCTTCTAAAACGAAGCTACTGTCAATTAACCATCATCGACAATCTCACCTACCTCCCATTAGCATGGACCAGGCTTGCCTCCCAGAGAGTAAAACACTACGCCTCCTTGGTCTCACACTTTCAGCGGACCTCAAATGGAATGACTATATCGAATCCATTGCTAAATCCGCTGCTATGAAAGTCGGTTCTCTGTGTAGGGCCCGTAAGTTTTTTCCGTCTAAATCTATCCTGCACATTTACAAATCTACCATCCGCCCGTGCATTGAATACTGCTGCCATATCTGGTCGGGTGCCCCTGATGTTCTCCTCGGGCTTCTCGATAAGGTTCAGAGGAGGGTCTGTAATGTGATAGATACCGACTTGGCAGACCGCCTGCAGTCTCTCTCCCACCGGCGAGACGTGGCTTCGCTGTGTCTCTCCTATAAATACTTTCACGGCTTCTGCTCCGATGAACTTAGATCACTGGTGCCCCCTAAATACGAATTTGCACGAGATACTAGATTAGCAACTAGATCCCACCCTTTTACAGTGAAACCGATAAAATGCAGCCGTAACTTCTACTCCAACAGTTTCTTTCCTCGCACTTCCCGACTGTGGAATTCTCTTCCAAACGATTGCTTCCCCGACGGCTACAATCTCTAGGAGTTTAAATGTAAGGTCAATAGACACCTCCTAACACACTAACCTGCTCCCATTCTATCAAGCACTCTTCCCATCTGCCCGACACTCATCCTCGCTATCCTTACTCATCTATCACCTTTCTCCTGACATTCCCTATGTCTAACCACGCCTTCTCTTTACCTTCCCCTATGTAGCCCCATGCGCAATAGTGGCAGTGGAATGCCTTGCTTGGGGTGAGATGATTAAAAAAAAAAAAAAAAAAGTCAAGGCGAATTCATAACGCTACCGGCCTTGGATGAATTAGGTCGGGATAGACATAATCATATTTCAATGTATGAACATATAAACAGAAATAAATATATACTTACGCAAAACGTCATACATATACATATATATGCTAAGCTCCATATCGTTCATATGAAGTTATCACTGTGGGCCCCTGTTGTTTAGCTCGCGTGTGCGTGTGTCTCTGCGCACATCAATGGTTGTACAAGTGTTAATTTATGTCTGTGTTTGTATAAAAGGCGTCACGACAAAAAATATTCCTCCCACAGTTCATCCCACCTTCACAAAAATTCATCAATATACGCATCTCTGAATATATGCAGTATTTAAAAAAAAATTAAAACAGAAACCCAAGACAACATCTATCTATCTATCTATCTATCTATCTATCTATCTATCTATCTATCTATCTATCTATCCGTACATAGGTATATGTATGTACGTATGTATTTGTATAGATGGATAGATACAAGAGTTAATTCAAAAATACAATAAAACTATAAGCTGACCGTGTTATATAAATTTAACAAAACTTGTTTGCATATGATATATATATATATATATATATATATATATATATATTGAGGAAACAGAAGAAATATGAATATATTTTTAAAAATCGTGAATAATACTGATATTACTACTACTGATAATAAATATACAAATAGACAATGATTATATATATATATATATATATATATATATATATATCGGTGTATGAGTATGTTTTGAAGGCTATCACAATGCGCTTAGTAAAAGGTAAAATAAAAGGAAGGTAAAGAAGGTGTTGGGTATTACCTATTAATTATTCATTAATATTTCTAGATCAAGATCTCATCTTCAGAATGGTAGGAGAGCTTGATTTCACGTTCGCTCGAGGTCCGTGCCTACAAAACTTACCTATGCACCTAATATACACAATTTAGCAAATTACTAAACTCCATATCTATCTATCTATCTATCTATCTATCTATCTATCTATCTATCTATCTATCTATCTATCTATCTATCTATCTATTTCAGTCTATTCATATCTATCTATCTATCTATCTATCTATCTATCTATCTATATATTAAAAGCAGAATTATGGTTTGTTCCAACGAGAGAAATTGGTACGGAAGGGAAATATGTGAAAAGCTGTGAAGGTTTTGTTTAAACTGTAGATTTATTGTCGCTATAATTATAATTATTACTTGCTTTTTGTATAATGTATTAAGTGTCCATAATGGTATTTGTGTCGCTACACGTGTTTTGAGTCTAAAGTTGACTCTCTTCAGGCGAATGAACTTGTGACTTCACATGTCGAGATCCGTTTGTTTTATTCGACTGAAGAGAGTCAACTTTGAAATCAAAACACTTGTAGCAACACAAATACTATCATGAACACTTAATATATAATACAAAAATAAAGTAATAATAACAAAAATAAATCTACAGTTTAAACAAAATGTTCACGGTTTCTCGCACGTTTTTCTTTTATATACGTTTATGTGTAAAGTATACACCAAGGAATAAGACAGATAGATATGAACAGACTGAGATAGATAGATAGATAGATAGATAGATAGATAGATAGATATGAATAGACTGAGATAGATAGATAGATAGATAGATAGATAGATAGATAGATAGATATTAGCAGACTGAGATAGATAGATAGATAGATAGATAGATAGATATGAATAGACTGAAATAGATAGATAGATAGATAGATAGATAGATAGATAGATAGATATGATATGAATAGACTGAGATAGATAGATAGATAGATAGATAGATAGATAGATATGAATAGACTGAGATAGATAGATAGATAGATAGATAGATAGATATGAATAGACTGAGATAGATAGATAGATAGATAGATAGATAGATATGAATGTATATGTGTGTACACATATATAAATATATGTACACAGACACATACATTAACATATTAAAATCCTCTGTGTGTGTGTGTGTGTGTGTGTGTGTGTGTGTGTGTGTGCGCGCGCGTGCGCGAGATAATCATTTTTTTAAAATACGAAAAGAATGGCGAGGAAAAAATGATGCAAGACAGACACATTTCCGAAAGTAAAAAATAGCTGATTTTTTATTAGAGAACTGACGTAAAGATGTCTTAAGACATAACACTATCAGCAATGCTTCAGAAAAATAGTATCATTTTCCATTTTTGGAATGTTTTGAAAGTCTCCAAGACAAAACATTATCAAATGCCATAGCCCTTCGTGACGTAGTCGTTCATGACTCTCCACTGATTCTTTTTCTTCATTATTTGTGAATTACCAAAAACTACTCACTTGAAATATTTAGCGAATTTAGAAGATTTCGGACAGTTTCTGCATGTTTTATATGTTTGTTTATGTGAGCGAGTGAGTGAATAAGTGTGTACGTATGTTCATGCGAGTGTAAATGTGTGCGTTTGTGTACGTGTCTTTGTGACTGTGTTAGAAAGATATATAAAAATATATATGCGTACAAAATGTCAGAAAGCGTATCACTAAATTTTGTAAAAGTGTTCAAGTTCTTACTTTTGACATACATAAATACATCCTGAAAGGCGAGATAACACACACACACACACACACACACACACACACACACACACACACACACAGAGGGAGAGAGAGAGAGAGAGATGCGCACTGCAGTAGGTTGCCATTACTTTTTGCGGTAGTCTGGTTGCCAGCCAAGGCTTACCAACCCAATCTGTCCTATTATTTAACCTATAACTGGAGAGACGGATTGATACCTTTCCAAGGGTATTTGTGCGTAAGTGAATGAAAGGAATTCATTTGGAATTCGAACTCGGCACCCCAATTTGTCGTTACGAGTTGATTGACAGACAGACACTCACGCACGCACGCACGCACTCACGCAGACATATCCCAACAGAATTAAATTGTTACGAAACTATTTATGAAATATATATGGCAATTTGAAATGGTCATAAATACTTTAATATATATTGAGATAGATAGATAGATAGATAGATAGATAGATAGATAGATAGATAGATAGATAGATATGTATGAGCAGACTTAAATAGATAGATAGATAGATAGATAGATAGATATGAACAAAATGAGATAGATAAATAGATAGATAGATAGATAGATAGATAGATAGACATGAACAAAATGAGATAGATAAACAGATTGATAGATAGATAGATTGATAGATAGATAGATAGACAGATAGATAGATAGATAGATAGATAGACATGAACAAAATGAGATAGATAGATAGATAGGTTTTTACAAGTCAAATAGCGACAATTTACCCATCGCACTCTGCAGATTTGTTATGCATATCTATCTATCTATCTATCTATCTATCTATCTATCTATCTATCTATCTATCTATCTATCCACTACCGGCCATAATTATTAGGCTACCCCAGTTATTTAAAGAAAATGATGTATTTCATACTATTTTTAGTATTTATTGCCAAGTGAATAATTCTAAATGAAAATAGAATGGTTGTTTTGTTGTTATTACTTCGCATAATTTTACAAGGCATGAAAGCAAAGATGAACTCATCCGAATCACCCGAAATTTTCTTCATTCTTTCATTGGTGAAACTACAATATAGGTAAGTATTAGATATCTATAAATTAATTTGATGCACATGTTATTTTTTTATTTATTTATTAATCATATCACCCCGAGCAAGGCAGTAACGCCACTGATGTACCGAGGGCTACGTAGGAGTGAAAAGGTTAGGAGAAAGCCGGAGACCACATCCTAAACAGGGAAGAAGGGATGAACCTCTACACTTGTTCAATAGACGTGGGTGGAGTATGAACCGGGTGATAGTTTAGTCTATTTACTCCAATTGAAAAAAAAAAACAAACAAAAAAACAGAAGAAAAGTGAAAAGATTCGAAAAGAGAAAACCGGAAACCACATCCTAAACAGGGAACAAGGGATGAGTCTCTACACCTGTTCAATAGACGTGGGTGGATTGTGAACCGGGTGGTAGTTTAGACTATCTACTTCAATTGAGAAGAAGAAAGAAAGAAAAAGGTAACGGTGGTGAGTTAACTAAGTTTTAACTTAGTTAATGTCCGGTCAAAGAAATTTCTTTGAAAAAAGGTAAAGAATACTCGTTCAAATAACCATGAAAGTATTTTAAAATTAGCCACAAAAAATAAAACAAAATAAAATCAAAGCAAAATTATAACTTACTTTTAAGAATATTTCAAAGCTGATCCTAAACCAAACGTACGTGTACTAACGCCAGTAGAGACTGTGCAGTATTAACAAAAGGCCCATTCTATTTTCATTTACAATTATCAACTTGACAATAAATACTAACACATAGTATGAAATACATCATTTTTTTAAAACACTGTGATGGCTTAATAATTATGGCCAGTAGTGTAGGTGATCATGACCTTTTACACACCCCTATGCGTTGAAGCTATTAACAGTTTTTCTTTTGATATCTCACCTAAACCCTGTTTTGCTATCCTCTTACTCAAGCCTATCATGTATGCTTCGTATTTTCTCTCTTTCCATCTATCCGTCCTGCAAGTATTAGATTCACCAAGCTTTCCTTCCTCTTTACGTATCCCAGAAACTTCAGCTGTCTTTTCTTTTTCTATATATTTCCTTCTCGTTTCCACCCTCTCCAAAACCTTGTCTTTGCTCATCTATTTGGTCAATTATATCCTCAGCATTCTTCTATAGAACGAATGAAGAATACATATGAAGCCCGTATTTCTCCATCTAACAACAAAGACAATTACCGGACTTATATTGGCATGTCCGCGGGCCCTTTCAAACAGAGACTTTACAACCACAAGTACTCGTTTTCGAACCCTAACCAAAGATTCCAGACGGTACTATCACGTAGATTTTGGAAAATGAAGGAAGAAGGGCAGGACCCTATAATCAGCTGGAAATTAATAGGCTCAGCTTGTACCCCTAAAAGTTTTCGTGATAGGTGCCGTCTATGTTTATTGGAGAAGATTCTGATTTTGAAGTATCCTCATCAGGACTTACTTTTGAATCTTAGGAAGGAATTCATTAATAAGTGCCATCATAGGGCGGATTTTAAAATTTTAATTTTAAATTTTAATTTTTCAATTTTAATTTTTTTAATTTTTTAATTTTTAATTTTTAATTTTTAATTTTTAATTTTTCTTTTTATAATTTTTATGTATATGTGGATGTTTGTGTGTGTATGTGCATATTTGTATATATGTGTGTATATATGTATATATGTATGTGTGTATATATGTATTTATGTGGGAAAATTTTTTTTAGCTATTTAAATGCTCTTTTTTATAATATTCATTAATTTTTTATATTTTTATATGTATGTGTGTGTGTACATATGTATAATGTATATGTGTGTGTGTGCATGTATATGTGTGCATGTGTGTGTACACATATATTGTGTGTGTGAATTTTTGTATATGTGTGTACACATATATATGTGTGTATGCGCATGTATGTGTATATACGTATATAAGTGTGTATGAAATTGAATGTATGTGAGTGTGTGTATGTGTATGTATGTATATATGTATTCATAATCGAAGAATTGTGTGTGTATGTGTATGTATGTATGTGTGTACTTCTATATGTATGTATAATTGTAAATGAAATTTTTTTTTTTTTTACCTAGCGATGTCTTTATTTAGTTTAAATCAAATGACCTAATTTTTTAAAACACTTTTATTTTAAATCCTATATCTTTTTATTCCCTTTAAAAATAATTATGCCTTTTTAAGTAAAGGCCTTTTTCTAATACTTCATCGCTTTTGGGAAGTTAGGTTTTTGAATATGTCCAGCGTCTGTAATATATAAAAAATTTTTTCTTTCTTTTCTTTTCTTTTTCCCTCCCTTCCTTCCTTTATCTCTCTTATCTCCCACCTTTTTTCCGTGTTGCTTAACCTTACATCAATTCAACACGGCCGTCCGTTAATTTTAAGTTACAATTCTCTTTCCTTTTTTTGCGAACCCAGACGATGTCAATTTTTCTTTTCTTGTTTATTTGATTTTATTTTGTTTTATCTTTTTCTTTTTTCTTTTTCTTTTTTATTTTCTTTTTTAATTTCTTTGCAAATCTATTTAAAAAGGAAAATTAGACTGATTTTTCTCCAGTTTCTGAAAGGATTTTTCTGTTGCTGAGGTGATGTGTTATCCCTCGTGGGGATTTTCATATCGAAATGGTCATTCAACATCATTGAATTAATCCTTTTTTAATTTATATTTGCTTTGTAATATTTTATTACATGGAGCTCTCTTCCTGTATCATTTTTCAATATTAAAATAAAATTTTTAATATTAATTAGGATCGGGTTTTTGGAATTTACCTTTCTGCTTTTCGCTTGGATTAAAGTATCTGAATTAATATATATATATATATATATAGTTTATTCATTTCTAAACGCGTTTTTACGTGACCTAGGTTTCTACCATATGGTGTCTTCAGGCGATTTGCTATAACTGATTTTACCCCTTTTTTAATTAAATTTTTTTTTTTAAGAACGCTCAAGTAACGGTGATTTTTTGAACGCTCACGTAACGGGGAATTTTCGAACCCGCAATTTTTAAAACTACAAGAAATTATAAAGCTTTCACCAATGGTTGTATCAATCTAATATGTATTTTATGGTATGTTTACACTTAGTCATAATTTCTGTTCTTTCATTCAATAATCTATTTTTGTTTATGAGTAGCATAATCGCTAACTTTTCTTTCTGGCACAGTCTACATACTTTGCCACCGTTGTAAGGTTTGACTGTTTTCACTATACTCCACGTTATGTCTAGATCTTCTCTGTATTTTAATTTCAATTTTCACACGTGTCTAGCCAATTTTGTAAAATTTTTAAAGTTTTTTGTTTTAAATGTAGACTTGTAATTGAAACACCTGTTCTTAAAGGTGTCTTTGGTTGATCCCAAACATATATATATATATATATATATATATATATATATATATATGCGCATGCAAACGTCCGCATAAAGTACTTGCGTATTAGGTTTTTGTTAATTCTCGACGCCCTTACACTTAATGGAAGTTAATTCCAGAGCAGCTTGTTCAACTGAGCGATGCAGCCTTCCCGCTATCCCAAAAAGTGAATATTAGGATATATATAGTTAAAAATTTATAATCGTTTCACAATTACAAAAAAAAAAAATAAAAAAAATGGAATGTTAGGACTTATACGAATTTGTACATTTATAGTTGTTTAACATTTCCTGTCCCAAAACCTTCGTCAGTTTTTCCAGCTTGGTCAAATGAGCGATCAAGTATTTTTACTATTCCTAAAAAGTGTATGTTAGGATATATTCGAAGTTAAAGTCTAATATTTAATTCACACTCGAAGTCACTTTTTTAGTTTTTCCAGCGTTGTCAACTGAGCCATGGAATCTTTCAACTAACCCCCAAAAGTGGACATCAGGACATATACGAAATCATAAATTTATAATTATTTCATGTCCCAAAGCCTTCCTCAGTTGTTCCGGCGTGGTCTACTGTGCAATGGTCTCTTTCCAGTATTCTTAAAAAGTGGATATTAGGATTTATACTAAGTTAAAACTTTATCATTGTTTCACAATCCCTGTTTCAAACCTTTCGTTAGATTTTTCAGCATGGTCAGCTGAGCGATAGTCATTCCACTATTACCAAAAATTGGATATTAGGACATATACGGTTTCACACTCAATGTACCAAACCTTCCTCAGTTTTTCCATCATGGTCAACAGAACGATGGAGTCTTTTAACTGTTTCAAAAAGTAGATATTATGATATATACGAAATTAAAACTTTATAGTTGTTTTACATACTCCGTTCTAAACCTTTCCTTAGTTTTTTTGAGCATGGTCCAATGAGCAATAGAATCTTTCCACTATTCCAAAAAGTGGGTATTATGACTTATACAAAGTTAAAACTTGTAATTGTTTCACACTCCCTGTCCCAAACCTTATCTCAGTTTATTCAGCGGGGTCAGCTAAGCGACAAAGTCTTAAATGAAAAGGTTATAACTGTTTCACACTTCTTGTCTCAAACCTTCCCTTCGTTTTTCCAGTATAATCAACTGGGCGATGGAGTCTTTCTGCTATTCTTGAAAAGTTGATATTAGAACCCATAACAAGTCAAATCTTTATAAGTGTTTTAAACTCCAAATCCTAAAACCGTACTTTTCCAGCGTTGGCAACTGAGCAATGATGTCTTCCCACGTTTCCAAAAAGTGGATATTGGGTTTTGTAATAAGTTAGAACATTATAATTATTTCACATTCTCTGTCCAATTCCTCTGTTTTTCCAGCGTTGTCCTCTGAGCAAATTGCCCTTTCCACTATTCTCAAAAGGTTGGTATTAGGATATATATACGAAATTATAACATTTTTATTCTTTCACACTCCATGTCCCAAAGCCTTTCTCAGTTTTCCATCCTTGTCAATAAAGCGATGAAGTCTTTCCACTGTTTTTAATAAGCGTACATTAGGACTTATACAGACTTAAAACTTTATAATCCTTTTCACACTCAAAGTCTTTCTAGCGTGATGGAGTCTATCCACTATTCCAAAAAAGTGTGCATTAGGCCTTATACGATGTTAAAACATAATGTGGTTTCAAACCCATCCTTAATCTTTTTCAGCGTAACCCACTGGAGTCTATCCTCTTCTTCTTCTTCTTCTTCTTCTTCTTCTTCTTCTTCTTCTTCTACTTCTTCTTCTTCTTCTTTATGTCTTCAAAACTTAGGCGATCATGGCTTTCCACATCTCCCTCTGCCTGGTGGCTCTTAGCACGCTTTCTCCTATTACACCATGCAACCCTCGTTCCATCATCCACTTGAGTAGGTCCTTCAAATATGTTATCCGTTGCTTTCCCCTGTCTCTTTTTCCCTCTATCTGGCCTGTTAGTATCAGGTTCTCCAAGCCCTCCTTCCTCAATGCATATCCCAGGAACTTCAGCTGTCTCTTCCTGATGCTCAGTATTAATTTCCATTTGGTTTCCATCCTTTCCAAAACCTCATCATTGCTCACATGATTGTTCTATGATATCCGCAGCATCCTTCTGTAGAACCACATTTCAGTTGCTTCAAGTTTTTCCTTCATTCTTGGTGATATTGTCCCGCATTCACTGCCATATTGAACAACTGGCATTACGTAGCAATCCAGTACTCCTCTCTTCTTTGTTTCTAGTGAAATTTTCCTGTCTCTCAATACTCTACTCAGCTCATGGAATGCGTCCTTCTCCATGCCAATTCGCCTTCGGATCTCTGTCGCACTTTTCGTCTTGTGTTAGAACACTTCCCAGGTATTGAAATTTCTATACCTGCTTGATTTTAGAGTCCCTCACCTGTATTTGGCATTTTGGGTTCCCCTTTTTGCTGATGACTATGCATTCAGTTTTCTTGCAGTTTATTTGTAGTCCTTTCTTGTCACTCTCTTCAGCTATCTTCCGTAGGAGGTTTTATAGTTTCCTTTCCGAATCTACTATCAGCACTGTATCATCTACGTACCTTATGTTGTTCAAATTGTTGTCTCCGATGACAAATTCTAGCAAAACATCCAGTGTTCTCATAATAGTCTCGCTGTACAAGTTGAATAAATCCGGTAAAAAGACACATCCTTGTCTTATGCCCCTTTCTATTTTTGTATATCTACTGAATTCGTTATTCACGTATGACACTTAACTGACTGATATATTAAAACTTATACAACATTATTACTTTATACTTCTTTCTTACTCTCTGTCTCAAACTCTTTTTTAGTTTTTCCAGCGTTTCACTGAGCGATAAATTTCTCCACTATTTAAAAAAAGTGGGTGTTAGGTCTTATACGCAGTTAAAACATTAAAATTGTTTCACACTTTCTGACCTAAACATTTTCTCAGTTTTTCCAGTGTGGTCCACTGAGAGACGTCGTCTTTCCACTATTCCCAAAAAGTGGATATTTGGACATATACGAAGTTAACATTTTAAATTTACTTCACACTTCCTCTCCAAAACCCATCCTCAGCTTTTCCAGCTTAGTCAACTGAGCGATGGAATCTTTCCACTGTTCCCCAAAATTGGATATTAGGATTTATACGAAGTTAAAACTTTATAATTGTTTTACACTTCCTGCTTCAATCTCATCCTTCGTTTTGCCTGTGTGGTCAACGGAGCGATGGTGTCTTTCTACTATTCCCAAAAAGTGGATTTTATGAATTATTCTAAGGAAATGTTCATAATTGTTTCACACTCAATCATTTTTTCCTATCCAATATTTTTTGTTTTGTAAGCCCGATTTTTTTCTGAATAGATAACTTGCCTATTGTATTGCTGTCCCCTTATGTAAGCATATATTATAATAATTCATTTTGAGGAAGGGGATGCACATGCACCTCCATGCAACCGTCCTTATCCCCTTCCTTCTCTAAATGAGTCTTGTCGTCTCATACGAGTGAGCTTGTCTTAGTACCTTTAGATCTCGGACTGGTACGATGTTTCTGATCCAAAATGGAGTTCTGTTGCCTTGACTTTTAGGCAGGGTTAGAGGGCATCACACCTGTATCTTCATTCCTGGGGCGAGTGCCACTTCATTAACGGTTCTGGCGGGAAGAAGTTTTCTGGATTTTGCTGTTATCTCTCTGATTGTCAGATACCCAAACATTCGAATAATACCGAAGGAGGTAATCCTATCAGCAGGGAAATAATATCGGGCTTCTTTGCTACCATTTTCTTAATGGTTTCTGGAATTTGCAGTAGTTTCCGGTGTAATCATTTGATGACATGACGAAGTGTAATGCTACGGCAATATCTCTGAACAATTCTCTGTATGCTATTTATACACGCAACACCTGTTGGTGTGTTTGTCTCCTTGCCTACTTGTCTTACACCAACCAGTGCACACATGAAACCAATCAAAAAGAAAATGAACAAACTAACAAACCTAACCTAAAAAAAAAAAAAAAAAAAAGAATAATGCATCATATCTCCTCCACCAACGTGAATGGTCTACATTCCAACTTTTCAGAAGTGGAACACCATCGTCTTTAGCCCAAACCAGATCTGCTATTTTCTGAAGCCGGTGTCAGCGCTTCAAACACACTAGGAGAGCTCACATTCACAACCACCTAAATAGTCACAGACACGGAAGCTACATCAAGGACGAGTTTCCCTGTGGCAGGGACGCATGATACGAGAAACCCAATCACTCGTATATGTGCTTTTGAGTAGCACTTATCCATAGTACCACATTTGTCTTTGCTCCCTATCGCCGTCAGGGCGAAGGGACGATAATCTGAGAAAATTGATAACATCCTCATTCACATTCCCTTGGCTAGATTTGATATTTATGGTGACTTCAATATTCATCATAAAGAATAGCCCCCTCCAACAAAACCGATGATGAAGGAAGATATTTCTCCATTGTTTATTAACTAACCCAGATCATCGAAGAACCTACCCGTATCCCAAACGCGACGAGAGATCAGACAAATCTTTTCGACCTCTATCGAAACTCTTGCAGTGACAAATGTTTGAGAAAAACTTTACACCTACTCAGCGTGTCAGACCACTCCCTAATCAGGGTCCAGATTGTGAAACCTGAAATATATGCCTCGATGTACGTTTCCATAGAATAATCTTTCGTTATGCGAAAGCAAACTGAGGCAGCATTCGGTCATATATGATGGAAGCACCCCTCCCATCCTTCAGCAATCATGATGCATCCAAAAATACTACCCTTGTCACTGAATGAATCCTTTCTGGAATGTAGATTTTTATAGACGTAAAAAATATTCCAGCAGCATAAAAAAAAAACAAAAAAAAAACTTGCAGCTAGCTCTGGTTGATCCCTAGATCCGTTGCAGCAACAGCACGCCGAAATCATTACTTCAGTATCTACTGTAAATTATCCAAACTTTGCTGCAAAAACATTCCAGAAAACGCCAATAGACACAAGCAGTCCAGACTAAGTTTGAAAAGAAACAAATTGGATTCCCTGAGCTCTAGAATACCAGGTGCTGTAAGCATTTAGTGACGCACGTGCGTTGTGGTGCAGTGGATATCAGCTCGGAAAGAGAAATCGGTGAGCCGAGTTCGAATTCCAGTTGAATACCCTGCATTCACTTGAGCACTGGTACTCTTGGGAAAGGTATTAATCCGTCCCTTCCCTCCAGTTATGGGTTAAATAACAAGGGTAGGACTTGGGGAACCTGCCCTTAAAAACAAATCCCAATGAATCTTGATACTCGAAAAGAAAAAAAGTATTACTAGACGCAAAACTTATATAAAAACAACAATAAATTGTTGAAAAGAAAAAGGTATTACCAGCAATAAAAATAAATAAAATTTAGTTGGCAATAAATCACCCGCCGAGGTTGATATGCCATAAAAACAAAACAGCCAACAAAACCAACCAACCTTGAGCTCTAGAATATCATCAACCAAATCATAAGCAGACGTAAAGCAATTTTAAATGGCACCGAGAGCATGTCTTCCTCTACAGACAAGATGAAACTTCTCTTTACTCTTTCACTTATTAATATTACAATTTTAGTAATATTACCATAACAGCAAGAGAAGTCACTTCTTATCAAAGACCTTAACTAATAAAGCCACTGGCCCACACAAAATTCCAGTGGTTGTCCCTAAGAATATCAACCTGAAATTATCCCCAATTCTAGCAAAATTATTCAACTTAAAGGAGAAATGATTCCCAAGCCGGTGGAAGGTGTCAAGCGTAAGGAGCTGTCCAAATTGGATCTCAACAATTCTAGAAATTCAACAATTGATATTTGCCTCAAGCTCAACATTAGATGACAAAGGCCTATCTAACTTCTTACATCTCACTGAGCACAATCTCAGTAATATGCACATTTTGGTAAAAGAATTCTCTAGTCCTTAAATGCGTCAACCTCAAAAGAGCCACCGGCCCAGATAAAATTCCAGTGATCAACCTTAAGAATATCAACACAGAATTATTCCCGATTCTAACAAAATTATTTAACTGCTGCTTGAAGGAGAAATCTTTTCCAAGCCCGTGAAAGGTGTCAAGCGTATGCCCAGTTTTCAAGGATCTGGAGGTTCGATCTTCGCCATCCAAGTACACATACATCAGTCTCCTTAGTATCACCAGTAAGCATTTTGAGGCCATAATCAATAAGAAGGTCGTCTATCACCTAGAAAATGAACCTCTTCATCGATGAGCGTATAGATTTTGATTCACCCAATCTAATGCTGACATCCTGACTACCAGCACTCAAAGAATCAGTGAGACTCTTGACAACAACCACATCTCGAGGACCATAAAATTAAATATCTGAAAAGCCTCCGACAAGATGTGGCATAAATGTTTGCTAAACAAACTCTCCAGTTATGGAATCACTGGAAAGGTCTTCTCTTTTCTGAAGGTAGTTATTAATGACCACTTCCCCTGAGCCTAAACATATACTCAAATCATTTGTAAACATCTATGTCGATGATACGACTATATACGGGCGAACATCTAAAACTCTTGATGGTCAGAGATTGTCAAATAATCTTCCTTCCGATCTTGCGCAAAGTAAATAATGCGGTTAATACTGGCTGGTTACATTCAATGACTCGAAGACTAAACTAGTTACATTCCATCATCGCCGATCTGAAAACGAACTAACATCAATCAGGCTGAACGAATGTCTACTCAGGGAAGCAAATTGCATTGAAAGACTCTTGGACCTCAAACTTGCAACGACATCGAGTGACTCTCGAACATACGATCCATTGCTATGGATGAAGGTAAAAAAGTCGCTGAATCGCATTAGTAAATACCTGATTTTGCCCATTGTCCTCTTCGTTTACAAGAGCCTGATGCAGCCAAAATGGATTACTCTTGTCATATTGGGGTGGGAGCCGCCTAAATACCACGTTTTCAACCCTGAGTTCAAAAGCGTCTCCAAGCCCTTGTGAAAGACGAATTACTTTTTACCTTCCAAATTCTCTCCGACCGGCGAGACGTGACAAGCCTCTCACTGCTCTGTCGCTATTTCTAGTGGAAGTACTCGTACAAACTAGACTACCTGGTTCATACAAATGAAAGCTTCACGGCAAGAATACACTATATCACTTACATAATAAAAAAAAAAACACACTTCCCATCGTATTCATCTATAAAGTTCCATTCGAACAGTTCCTCCCTGCGAAACACTGTCCGGTAGAAAAGACTCCCAAAGAATGTTTACCCGGTCCTACAATATTAACCTAAGCTAGGGTTAACCGTTATACGAAACCCTTCTACTTCGAGTGGCTCCAGACCTTTTTAAATGGTAAAACTTGCTGTAATATATATATATATATATATATATATATATATATATTGTGCATTATGTATTTGGGCAACAATCTCTCTTTTATACAGGTTTCATTCAAAAGTATAGCCGAAAGAACAAAAGCTTTAGAAAATTTTTATATAATTTAAATTCTGAAAAGAAAAAAATATGAACACATGAAAATTTATATAAAAACAATGCTAATACCTTGTCTGTTATTTTCAATAAAACATATATATATATATATATATATATATATATATATATATCCGGGTAAAGAGAACCAACAGTTTAAGAATTCTGAGTTCTCCAGCATTTACTTTTTAAAAAAATGCTCAATGCAACATATATTGTGAGAGCAAAATACAACTATACTTAAATTTGTTTTATATTTAAAATTAATTTAATCTACATTCTAAAATGGAAAAGTACATAAATTAATTTTAAGTAAAAACAATTTTAATTATATATATATATATATATATATATATATATAAATATATATATATATATATAGCACCTATGGCTTAGTGGGTGAACATAGGCAATAATACTGCATAGTGACTATCAGTTTTAAGCTGGAAGCGGTATTCCATCCACATATATATAGTGCTGATTTCTATGTTCACAATCTATCTATCTATCTATCTATCTATCTATCTATCTATCTATCTATCTATCTATCTCTCTCTCTGTATATATATATATATATATATATATATATATTTGGAATTAATGTGTAGAATTTTGTCACTTGAGTGTGTAGAATTATGTCGACTTCGAAGTTTCATGAAGACATTATTGTGTATTGGTCATTGTTTATGATGTCTTCATTGCTGAAGGCTCTTTCTTCGTCTGCACACACACACACACACACGCACGCACACATACACACACACACACACATTATATATATATATATATATATATATATATAGCGCCTATGGCTTAGTGGGTAGCGTCTCCCACTGACACCAAATTGGTCGAGTTTCCATTTCGTCCAGATACAGCGAAACAGGCTTGTATGTGGATGACTAATATATATATATATATATATATATATATTGAGACAGAGATATATAGGCCACCAAAAATGAAATATAAAAGTATATGCGTGTGGGCACGCGTCTGTGTAAAAAATTCTCTGGCCTTGGAAAAGTGAATGATTCTGAAAACTAAAAAAATCAAGTCGGTGTGAAAGTAGCTTACAAACAAACACACGCGCATATGAACTTTCTGACCTGCTCACTGATCACTTATCAATATATACTCAGTGTTTTTGTCTGTCAGAAAGACAAATGGATCTTGATATGTAAATTCACAAATTTATTCGCCTGAAGAGAGTCAACTTTGGACTCGAAACACGTGTAGCAACAGAAATAGCTTTATGGACACTTAATGTATTATAATGCGTTGTTGTGCAATAGATATCGGCTCGTTTCCGACTTCTAATTCCAGTTGAATTTTTTGCATTCACTTAAGCGCAAATACCCTTGGGAAAGGTATGAGTCCGTCTCTTCACTCCAGTTATGGGTTAAATAATAGGACAGATTGGGTTCTATAGCCTTTGCTGGCAATCAGTCTACCGCAGAAAGCAATGGCAACCTACTGCGGGATAATCTGCCCAGTCAGTCATGTCTCTTTCGAGACATGATAGCCCAAGCGTGTATCACGTATGGCACTTAACTGACTGAATATAATATTTGGAAATATGATTAAGGCTTCTACTGGGCATAAAGTAGGGGATCAGTCTTATATTGTTATGAAGTAATAAACTGATCCTCCATTTAACAATATAATACATCTCTTCCTTTTCTAGCCATGAGTCACATAAAGGACAGATTGGGTTCTATAGCCTTAGTCGGCAACCAGTCTACCGCAGAAAGCAATGGCAACCTACTGCGGGATAATCTTCTACCCAGTCAGTCATGTCTCTTTCGAGACATGATCACCTAAAGCGTGTATCACGTATGGCACTTAAGGAACCGAATGTATTTTACAAAAGGCAAGTAGGATTAATAATAATAACAATAAATCTGCACTTTCACACACACACACACACACACACACACACACACACACACACACACACACATATACATATATATACGTACATAGGTGTTTTTATTTGAATATATACGTCCATATAATTTACCCATATAAGTATGACACTGACAGACTACATTTTCATTACAATCTGTGTAATGTATAATATTCGTCTTTTAATGTGCTATAAAAAACGATAGGGTATAATTTATTATTAAAAATGTGACATTAATTTTTTATGAAATGTCTTATACTTCATGGTCAAAGACCTGAAGTTATTTACTTATATGCAAGCACGATATCTAATATAAAAATGATCAAACGTTCATGTTAGATTGTTACGTGTCATTACGTATTCTAGGTTCATAAATTCAAAATAAAGTACTGGGATCTTTTTTATAATTCCCATTAAGTGCCTCAAATCTATAATGTATAGAAAACATGCGTTTCCGAATAATTAGAACATAAGCATGGGTATGTGGTAAAAACATTAATTTTCCAGTCATGAAATCCGGATTCTAAAATCAAGATGGCGATGTTACATTTAGAATATGCCTGAAAACCATACCATGAATTAATTCAATAATTGTGAACATTGTGGTGCAGTGGATATCGACTCAGAAAGATAAATCGGGGTGCCGAGTTCGAATTCCAATTGAATTCCTTTCATTCACTTACGCACAAATAACCTTGGGAAAGGTCTTAATCCGTCTCATCCCTCCAGTTATGGATTAAATAATAGAACAAATTGGGTTCTATAGGTTTGGCTGCAGCCAGTCTACCGCAGAAAGTAACCTACTGCGGGATAATCTTCTGCCTAGACAGTCATGTCACTTTCGGGACATGATCGCCTAAAACGTGTATCGCATATGGCACTTAACTGACTGACTGATTACACGGAACTGTTTTCGATAGTTGTATTAGCACAAAACAACAAATCATTGTGACCCAAGTTTTGAGTGCATTGGTCTTGTTCTTAAAAGTTGATCACATCAGAGAATGCGCTCATTTGAAGAAACTGTAACTAATTTTCTTTCACCATAGCTGGGCTATGTGAATGTTGAACAAACACAAATATGCCAGAGTAGATGTCTTCGACGGGGACTAGCTTACGCCCTAGCAGACAGTAATCCCCAGAAAACAAGAGTAGCTAACCATTAAAAGTATGTTTACATGCGTTTTGAAATTCCGTTGGGTTATAAAAATACAGTAATTAGTACTATTGCTTTTTCATGTGTAGAACGAGTCAGTGTGTTTGTTCAGCTGAATGAGAATATATATATATATATATATATATATATATATAGTCATTCACAGACTTATCTGTTTTGCAGTATCACAGCTCATCAGTACGATTAGACATCCGATTGTTTTAACCCAGGATTGAAACCCGTCAGTCAGCGATTCTACCTCTGAGCTTTGGGCGCTCGTAGAATGAGGTAGACTTTTAGCGTGTCATATATCATGTATATATGAGTCAGTAGTTAGATTGTTCTAATTCATTACTGAAGGAACAATGCGAGATGATAGAGTGAAATTCATCATGCAGTGTTAATTTATATATATATATATATATATATATATATATATATATATATATATATATATAGTAGGAGTAAAAAAAAGGAAAGCACTCAAGTCCATAACCGAAACAGCGGAAAGAACAGCTAATTGGTTATGGATCAAAAGAGCGAGTGACTGGATTTCAAAACAAATTGTTAGCTAAAATTCCCCGAAATTCTGTATTTCTGATTTCTCTTCATTTTATTAGTACTCGTAAATAAGATAAAATGCATAAATAAGATTTAAATTAATGTATTTAATTGTAATTAAGTTGTTTTTTTTTTTACTTGTATATAATTTATTATATATTTGTGCGGTTTTAAAAAGATTTTAAAGTACTTTTGTATATATATATATATATATATATATATATATATATATATATATATATTATTTATTTATTTTTTGTTTTTCTAATTTTTGGGGGAACGATTTTAAATTTATACATATTTCTAGATACTTGTCTTTTTTAAACGGATTTCTTTTTCTTTTGATAAATTCTTGGTTGAGGTTTTTTTTTGTTTTTTATTTATCTTCATATCTTTTTTCTTTTTTTCCTTTTAGAAACGACTTAAAATTATATATTTGTAGATATTTATTTATTTTGAAACGAATCGTGATTAATTCTTAGTCGAGTTTTTTTTTTCTTCTAATAGCCGTTCAACAGGTAAATTGTTTCATATTTTCGGACGAGTTCATGTACGGTTCGCCTCTAAATGGAAAGTGGCTCTGACTGTCGCCAATCAGAAGCATTTGCAAGGTTTCGTACCGGGCCCAAACGTTATAAATTTTTCCAGTGTCTGAAAGCACTTTTCGAGGGTGGACCAGAAACTGATCATCTCTTGTCGGGTCGGCGCGGTGAGGGGGTATGATGTTGAGAGACGTGAAACCCCCTAGTAATCCACGCAATGACATCACTGACGACACCCTCTAGCGCCCCTACTGCGGTGCATATGTTTGAAAAAAAAAATATATATATATATATTTTTAAATATATTTTAAAAAATTGTAGTAAACATTGAAGAGATTCTTTCATGTTGAAAGTTAAGAAAAATAAATATCAGATAACCAATAATGGATTCATTTCAAAGGTTAAAATCTATTTGGGCAATATATATATATATATATATATATATATATATATAGGAATTAACACTGTATGATGAATTTCAGTTTTTTACCGTAATCGATGCAATGATCGTGAAAGTGATAATCACTGTACAGTGTTGATTCTACGTTCAAATCATATGTATAAAATATGTATGTTCGATACTGACATGTTACACAAGATGCATGCATACATACATACATACATACATACATACATACATACATACATACATACATACATACATATAAAAATATATATCCTATAGATTATATACGCAAAACCAAAATGCAAAAATTTAAATAAAATTTACAGCGCCTGTCGTCCGTGTCAATCTGTCGTCATATCACCTTAGAAAAAAACTAGTCCAATTAAATCCTTAAATGGCAAACGCGTGACACAAACGCTTTTACACTTCGCCATACATCTTTCCTCCAAAACTGTTCTTGATATATAAATATTAGACACTGTTTTCCACCATATATATATATATAATTGCTAAATAATATATAAAAGTAAATATAGCTATGTGCGGTTATTCTAAATAAAAATGGAGATATATGTCCTCATTCAAATAAATTAGGCTAATGTAAACGAGAGAAAAAAATGAAGAAAGAGTAAAAATAAAAAAAACAGAAAATAACTGATGAACATAGTACTTCTAATTTTGTCTACACCGTATACTAATTGTAATCACGTGTCATATGATTAATTAGGGTCGTTTGGATACCATATGTACTAAAGCCGTATTAAAAAAATAGTTTCATTTAGAACAAGACTGCATATCAGAGAACATCCCCTCTTTATGCTGATTTGATATTCAGAACTATCCTCCTGTACTGGCTACTATCGAATGCTAAATTGCCTAGTCTACCCTGCTAGCTGGGTTGGAATTCTAAATAGTGTTGTCGATTGCACTTTATATGATGGTAAGACGTTTTATTATAAAACCAAGTAAAATAATGAATATAATCGAGGAATATAAAGAAAAAAGAAAAAAGTAAACAATATATATATATAGTCATCCGCAGACAAGTATGTTTCGCTGTATCACAGCTCATCAGTACGGTTAGACAGCCGATTGCTTTTTACCTAGGATTGAAACCCGACCGAATTGGCCTCAGTTGGCGATTATATATATATATATATATATATATATATATATATATATATATACATATATATATATATATATATATATATATAAACTTGTATTTATATAAAATTAATGTAGTTTACATTGCAACGCGGAAATTACTGTTTCGAGTTTTTTACCTCATCATCAGGTAATGTTAGCTCATTGTTGTGAAAATGATTTTCTGTTGAATATACGAAAGAAAAAAAATTGTTATTTATGGATATGGAGAGGCAGAAACATTTATGTTTGTGTTACAATTTAACTAATCAGAATAGAGATTCACTTTAAATTTTTTAAAAAGTTTATATTTTAGGAAATACATGATTTCTTCTTTCAATCTTAATGGCAAGAGTGTCCGTCAATCAAATCTCTTGTCTAGACCGCATTTCCATTGATATATCTATTACTGTTACAAGATTACTGTCTTAGTTTTCTCTGTATCCCAGCATTTTCTAAAACAAAAAAGAAAGAAAACGCTTCAAATTTTTGTCTGCCTTAAAGGGACCTTTGAGTGTAATTATACCATTTTTATTTAAATTCAGAATGTATTTTATTCTAATTTTTCATAAACACTTAACTTTTAAAAACTTTTAATATTTATTTATTTATTAAAAACTTTAATATTCATTTTATTTTAAAATCTATTATATTATTATTATTATTATTATATCAAAATACAATTTTTAATATCATAATATAAAATTTTAATTATTTTTAAATATCTATTAATTATTTTAATATCTATTTAATTATCATTATTTTATAATATAAAACAAATCATTAGATACATGTAAATTAATGGATATTTTTTATTATGAAAAATCTTTTTACCCATATTCTAAGGTGAACATTTTGTAATGTTTATCATTTATTTCATTACGTTTATTTAATTAATTTTTATTCTTAAGAAATTTAATAATATATAGTTTTTCATATAGACACACGAGGCATGGTTCGTATAAAGACTTAAATATGTTAGCTTTTTTAAAATTGTTCATTTTAATGTGGGAGTTTTATTTGTTTCTTTTAGATACTAATAATATTTAGATAGGGATGTTCTATTTCTGTAATTGTTATTATTAAATGAAGACGTGTGTTGATAAAATCGTGTTTTCAGAGAGTTAGTACTATCCACACAAATCTTCAAATTACTAGGGTTTTCCATAGAAGAAATAGTACATTGATAAACGATGAATTCTTTAAGGCACCTGTTTCCCAAAGAACACTCTATAGAGTCTCTACAAGTACATTTATTATTGTTCAAATTATTGATTTCAGTTATTCGATAATTCTTATTTTCAATTAAGCTTAAATTTTTATTTAAAATAATATCATTATGATTTTTATAATTTTTTTCGGATTATTCGAACAACTATAACTCCATTTTAGAGTATTTTTATTGAAAATCTTATTTAATGAATTATTATTCGGAAAGAATTTCTTAATTAAAGCGAGGAATTTTTTTCCTAATTTACTATTAACCATTTGGTTGAAAGGGGGTGTATACCAAATAATACTTCTATTTCTATTTTTCTTCGGGGGTAGATCTTCTCTTTTATATATTTAGTATTTAAACTCTAATATCCACTATTTTTAAGGCACTATTAATTGGAGTAGATAGATCTATCTATCGCCCGGTTCACACTCCACCCTCGTCTATTGAACAGGTTAAGAGGCTCGTCCCTTGTTCCTTGTTTAGGATGTGGTTTCCGGCTTTCTCTTTTCCAATCTTCTCACTTTGTTTTTTTTTTTTTCAATTGGAGTAGATAGATCTATCTATCTATCGCCCGGTTCACACTCCACCCACGTCTATTGAACAGGTTAAGTGGCTCATCCCTTGTTCCCTGTTTAGGATGTGGTTTCCGGCTTTCTTTTTTCCAATCTTTTCACTATTACGTAGCCCCTGCACATCAGTGGCATTACCGCCTTGATCGGGGTGATACGATTAAAAAAAAATAAAAATAAATAAAAAAATAAAAATCATTGTGCTCATTAAATTCTTCTTCATTTGCGGAATTTCTACTAATTCTATATTGTATGGATGAGGGTACATGCTTAATACTGAATGGAGGATGGTTAGATTTTGGATGGGTATATAAAGGATTTGTATTTGATTTTTTTTTTGTTTTTTGTATTGTTGTTATATATTCTTTTCTAAATCTAAAATCACATCAAGTAAATCTACTTTTTATATTTGTATTAATGGTCACTTTTAAATTAAGGTTTTTAATTCTCTATATGTTATCTTTCTAATTTTATCTATTATAAAATTTGTGTAATTCCTCACTACCATAAGGCCATCATCCTTGTATAATCCAATATCTTCAGCGTGTATATCCTTATGGGCTGTAAGATTGTATAGCACTAATATGCCAACCAGATTTAAAGACTTGGCAGAGTCTAAAGACCTCATTGTTATATCATAATTATTTTCTTTAGAAATAATTTTTGTCCGCTGTTCTTTATTATGAATGTAAACAGATTATTTGCTTCCATAGTTTCTCCGATAAATCCCCCCCCAAAAAAAACAGGGACAAATTCTAATGCGGTAACAAATAGATTCCTTGATATCCATGATTCCATGATCAGCAAATGAAGAAGAAGAAGTATTCCTCAATATCGAAATGGATAAAAGAACAGTTACTGTTTTTTTTTATATTACAAAAACCAATGTGTTACATTGGTGATATCATTCCATGATATTAATCCAGCGCACTCCATAATTTGCTTATCTATTCTTTCGACTATATTTTCACTTATTTTTCTAATATCAGGTCTTGTGGGATTTATTATCCTAGTGGTTGGATTTGTATTAAGGTTTTTATATAGATTTTGGTGGTGATATAACACTCCTTTGTGCTTAGCTATTCTGTCGCTTATTTTTAGTTTATCGGTGATTATTTTACTTGAAATATTTATATGAACAACTAAATTATCTATTTTTATTAACTTTTCTATTGTTTTTTGTTAAAAATTTCATTATCAGGGAATTATATTCCTTTGGTGTTGCTTTATAGAAATCGGCTATTTTATCCGATTTCATAAAAATTTTATCAGATAAAAATTTTATCACATCTGATGATATTTTCTTCACTATTTTTTCAAGTTGCTGTTGGAAGTATTTTTATCTTTTATGAAAAGTGATATTATTTACTATATCAAGCAAATCATTTAAAAACTCGCACAACTTTTCTATATATGTGGCTGTTTTTTAGTTTTAAAATCATTTGCTTCTTGT
>JBBBDQ010000273.1:4307500-4360000 GCA_037127315.1 Ascarosepion bandense | reverse complement strand
TGTTGAAAATAAATATTTTTACAAGGTGAATGTTTTTTTCAACATTAGGCTGGAGATTTATTAATATAACTAAGGTATTCATCGCTGACTTTAGTGCATTCACAAGGAAGGGGATTATGTTGATAAATAAATACTTATTAAGTAAAAATGTTTTTAATCATTATGTTACAAACTTATTGATGTCATATATATAACGCATTTTATCCTTAAAATAAGGACTTATCTACCAATATTTGTATGAATTTCTTAAATGCATTAATGCTCATTTATATCTTAAATGCATGTGTTATTTCGCGATATCAATCGAATAATGATAATTTAGTGTAAGTATAAAAAAATTAATAATATTTCCACCAAGTATTTAACAGGCAGAGTATTAAGAGACCGGAAAAATTCGCTAGTAACAAAGAAGAGAGTACTGGATTACTATGAGATGTCTATTCTTCAGTATGGCAGTAAATGCTGGACAATATTATCAAAGATGAAAGGAAAACTTGAAGCAAGTGAAATGTGGTTCTACAGAAGGATGTTGCGGATATCATGGATAGAGTATGTGAGCAATGGTGAGGTTTCAGAAAGGATGGAAATGAATCAGGAAAAGACAGTTGATGTTCTTGGGACATATGATCAGGAAGGAAGGCTTGGAGAATCTGATGCTCAGAGGACGAGTAGAAGAAAAGAAAGACAGGGGAAAGCAGCGCAAGACATATTTGATGGGTTTTAGGAAATGGATATCTGAGTGGAGTTTGAAAGAGATAACAAGAGAAAAAAATATTGAGAGCGACAAGAGACAGAGCCAAATGGAAGTCCATGATCAACTACATCCTGAAGAGACAGGGAAGAAGAAGAAGAAGAAGAAGAAGAAGAAGAAGAAGAAGAAGAAGAAGAAGAATGAATGAATGACAGTGCTGAGTTTGGGAGAGATACCAAGAGAAAAAATATTGAGAGTGACAAGAGACAGAGCCAAATGGAAGACCATGATCACCTACGTCCTGAAGGGACACGGCGCATGAAAAAGAAGAATGAATGACAGAGCGGGGTTTGGGAGAGATATCAAAGGAAAAATATTGAGTGTGACAAGAGACCGAACCAAATGGATGCCCATGATCATCTACGTCCTGAAAGGACACGGCGCATGAAGTAAAGAGAAGAATGAATGACAGTGCTGGGTTTGGGAGAGATACCAAGAGAAAAAATATTGAGAGTGACAAGAGAAAGAGCCAAATGGATGCCCATGATCATCTATGTCCTGAAGGGACACGGCACATGAAGAAGAAGAAGAATGAATGACAGGGCGGGGTTTGGGAGAGATACCAAGACAAAAAATATTGAGAGTGACAAGAGAAAGAGCCAAATGGAAGACCATGATCATCTACGTCCTGAAGGGACACGGCACATGAAGAAGAAGAAGAATGAATGACAGGGCGGGGTTTGGGAGATACCAAGACAAAAAATATTGAGAGTGACAAGAGAAAGAGCCAAATGGAAGACCATGATCACCTACGTCCTGAAGGGACACGGCACATGAAGAAGAAGAAGAAGAATGAATGACAGGGCGGGGTTTGGGAGAGATACCAAGAGAAAAAATATTGAGAGTGACAAGAGACAGAGCCAAATGGAAGTCCATGATCATCTACGTCCTGAAGGGACATGGCACATGAAGAAGAAGAATGAATGACAGGGCGGGGTTTGGGAAAGATACCAAGAGACAAAATATTGAGAGTGACAAGAGACAGAGCCAAAAGACCATGATCACCTACGTCTTGAAGGTACACGGCACAAGAAGAAGAAGAAGAAGAAGAAGAAGAAGAAGAAGAAGAAGAAGAAGAAGAAGAAGAATGAATGAATGAATGACAGGGCGGGGTTTGGGAGAGATACCAAGAGAAAAAATATTGAGAGTGACAAGAGATAGAGCCAAATGAAAGACCATGATCACCTACGTCCTGAAGGGACACGGAACATGAAGAAGAAGACTGAATGACAGGGCGGGGTTTGGGAGAGATACAAAGAGGAAAAACATTAAGAGCAACAAGAGACAGAGCCAAATGGAAAACCATGATCATTAACGTCCTCAAGGGACATGGCTCATGCAGAAGAAGAATGAATGACAGTGCGGAGTTTGGGAGAGATACCAAGAGAAAACATATTAAGAGTGACAAGAGAGAGAGCCAAGTGGAAGACCATGATCACCTACGTTTTGAAGGAACATGGCACAAGAAGAAGAAGAAGAAGAAGAAGAAGAAGAAGTCATACTTAATATCAGGAAAAAACAGTTGAAGTTTTTAGGCTTTGTAATAAGGAAAGAGGGCTTGAAAAATCTCATACTCACAAGATGGATAGAAGGAAAGAGAGACAGGGGAAAGCATCGCAAGACATATTTGATGCGTTTGAGCAAATGGATAGCTGATTGGAGTTTGAAAAAGATACCAAGAGGAAAAATATTGAGAGTGACAAGAGAAAGGAGAAAGTGGAAGTCCATCATAGCGTACGTCCCGAAGAAACATGACACATGAAGAAGTGATTGTAGTAATCGGGGAAGCATTCTCTCGGGCGTAAGTTCCACAAAGCGGCGGTTCTTCAGCAGGAGCTGTCCTAATGGAACTTCTTGCTTACTAATGGAATAAGTATGGAGCGAGGATTGTTCATCCCTGTACAACAAGGCATGGTGGAAACATCTGAACTAGTTGAACGGGAAAATGTCTCTCGTCAAACGTTATGCAAAACAAAACAAATTTACATTAATATATGACCAGTACAATGAAAATAGATAATTCTTAATTAGATATTTTATATTTATTTATTTTGCGCTTTTGAATATCCGAGTAGTTATTAAAAGTTATTGACACGATCGGTCCAATCCGAGGTCCGTTATTTTCACTTTCTCCCTAATAATCCGTAATAATGAAACTGAACCTTTTCATAAAGCAAACATTGGATATCTATTTAAAAATAGAGTTACTGTAGGTTGAAATTTATATTATTGTTTTATTAAAATTGTATTTTTTAGAAAATTTGATTTTTCAAATCCACTAAATTTTATAGCTCTTTCTATAGGTTAAATTGCAGAATAGATTGTTCTATGAAGCAATTATGAATTCAAAATAGATGGCTACGGGAAATCACATGCACAAGAAAGAATGAAAATTCATAGATAAAAAATAGAAACTCTCTACCTTGATTGGCCACGACTTGAAAAGACATATCTAAAAAATAAACTCTCCTCATTTCAGTTGGCACATCTCTTTGATATTTCCAATGTGATTTTTTGTCTGATGTTACTAGAATCAGCTGCGTTTGATATGTTCTATGGTCAAGTTACTTTTTACAGACTTATAAAGCACATACACATGTAACCTATAGTCTATAACCACCTTTGCGCTGCATTCTGCAGACACTGGAAAATATTAAATATATTGCATTTTAAGACATATCAGAGAGGAAACAATCTAGGTACCTCCATTACATCACAAAAATCCAGCATAGTATGATATAAAAAGGTGCAAAACTTAATAAAACGAACCTTTTCTATCAAAGTGTTTATAATATTATTAAGAGGAAAGATCAAAGTAATTTTTATTTATTTTATAAAATATTTTAATCCCTTTTAACATTTTCGAAATTTTGGCAGAACATTTTGTTTTGATTGGAGTTAGCGTTGCAGTATATCGAAAATCTTACGATTGTTTACAATCGATTACGTAACTCTTTTTTTTTACGTAACTCACTTTTTCAGTGACAAACACATTAATTTGGAAATTCTCGCGAAAATCAAATAATTGTCGGATTTTAATGAAACTTTCAGTAGTCATTCACAAATAAATGAAATTATTTTTGAAATTATTATTTTTTTAAAATATTGAAGAAAATTTCTTTTTGACTCTGTTACCCCCAATGCACGTAAATTCATGAAATTTTAATAAATTTTAATTTTCTGCAATTTACTTTTTTATTAGTTAAACGCAGATCTCATCGGGAAATATAAATCATCTATCTTTTTTTATTTAAAATTATCCGGCACTATCCCAAAATCTGCTCCGAAGAGAAATATAAAAAATGCAATAAAACTTTTATATAATTTAATTTCATAAGCTTTTAATTGCTGGAATAAATAATAAAAATCAAGGACATTATAGTCTGAAGAGAAAAAAAAATTCGATTACTGATAAAATTTTAAAAAAATTGTTTTCATTTTTTTTATTATAATAATTCATAAAATTTTTTTAAATATTTAAAAAATCTTTTAAAGAACTGTATGATGTTTTTATTAGTTAAATATTAATGATTATACTGTCTATCAAAACAAAAAGAAGAATTTTTCAAACCTTATATTAAAAAAACATATTTGTGTAAATATGCTCAAATTTTATAAAGTACGATGTTCCATATGGGTCAAATTGATTTTATAAGTTCTGGGTTATTCCCCCTTACATTGGAAATCATAGAAGAACGCATTTTCATTCTTAAGATATTTTATTCTCTACGTTTCTAAAATTTAACAGCCTTTTTTGCAAGTAATTCCTTCAACATTTAAAGTAAGTATTTTTTTTCAATTCCTTATTTTTTTTAAATTAATTATGACCGTATGTGCATTGACTAATTCATGATAATTAAAAAAAAAAAAGATATGGAAATTTTGGCACGATTGGTTCCCATACATTGCGATCTTGATAACATCCGGTAGTCAAATTTGTCATCGCCGCGAATGACTGACATAAAACAGAGCTACCGTAATAATTTTTTTTTATTGTAAATTCCTGGCAGTAAGCAATTATTAATTGATTGAAAACATATAAAGGTAAGTTTTAATTTTAGAAATTGACTTAAATAACGTGTCAGCGAGGTATATTTTATTTTTGCACGATTTTTAAAACAGAAATTTGGCTACTGTTTACGTAATGTATCAATCAATCAAAAATGGCGGTATATTTTTTTAAAATTTGTAAAATTTCAAAATTTTAGATTTTAATCAATATAATTACGGTTAAAAATACACCAGTATGATTTGCTTACTAGAATTATTAAATTTAATAGCTTGGCTTTCAATTAAACCTATTTTTAATGATTGAAGATAACTTATTTATTTTGAAAATTTCAATTTCAATTTAAGTATCGAAAATGAGTGGAGGTACCTAAATAATCTTTTGAAACAATAGTACTTAAATTTGTTTTAATACAATCTGTAGTTATACTGATACGATTTGTTTTTAAGAATATTCTTCTCTATGACTAGGATGTGGTGCAGTGGATATCGACTTGGAACGACGAATCGGGGAGCCGAGTTCGAATTCCAGTTGAATTCCTTGCATTCACTTACGCACAAATACCCTTGAGAAAGGTATTAATCTGTCTCGTCCCTCCTGTTAGAGGTTAAATAACAGGACAGATTGGGGTCTATAGTATTGACTGGCAACCATTCTACCGTAGAAAGCAATGGCAACCTACTGCGGGATAATCTTCTACCCAGTCAGTCATGTCTCTTTCGAGACATGATCACCCAAAGCGTGTATCACGTATGGCATTTAACTGACTGACTGACTGACTGACTTCTATGACCAGTAAAGAAATAATCTATATAATCGTATTTGGTTAAAAAGTACTAACAATGCATTTTATCTCACCTTTGTTTTATACTGATTTCTGTTACGAGTACATGTTTGCTTTTATTCTTATCGTCAATTAAAATAATTTCTATATTGATATCTATCCAACCGGCTTGAGCTATAAAACAATCTTAAATAACGAAAAAGGAAGAAAATGGAGACTAAGGAAGACTAACTCTAGCAAGTGTAGGGATCTATTGTAGTCGGTCAATACAAGATGTTATGACTTGATACTGATTGGTCAAGGTAGTTGTCAACATAGTTCCTCTTGTTAACTATAAAATATTAGGCGCCTTTTAACGCCAGACCATTGAACACGCTAAGGGTGGAAATTTCAGTGGATATTTGAATTCACAAAAGATCTCAAACCGCATATATATACATTTTTTTTAGGATATTGTAATTCACTTTCTTTCTCTTAGATTGGTTGCCACCTAAGACCCAGTCTGTTCTGTTATTTTACCAATAGTTTGGGAGAGAAGACATAGGTTTATACAATTTACAATGACACTAGCACATATGGGAATCTAATGAACTCGACTGGAATTCGAACTCGGCTTTCCGATTGCCCAGTTTCAGTTTCTTATTCCCCCGTGGTATAAGGACTCACTGTTGTCAACATAGACGCCTAACATTCCGAAAGAAACTTTACCTTAGGAAGATTCCATCTCATTTTATTATAATTTATTCTGTTGAAGAAACTTCCAAGAAAGTATTCAAAGACGAGTTAAAATGAATACTGAGCAAACACTGGAAAAGGCGAAAGTCTTGTCAAATGATTCCCGCCAAGAGGAACGAATAACTTACAACCTTCACTAAGGCTTGTCAAGGGTATATACATTCTGACAACAGAGAAATGTAACACGACAGTTACAATGAACTAGAAAGAATGGTGAGCTTAATAGAAAAAAAAGTATTTACTCTAAGTGAAGCTTTCCCAGATCCGAGTGAAGAACAAAATTATCAGGTACAGGTTGTCAATATAATACCATATCATGACAATCTACTACAAATTTCAAAAGACTCATTAAGAAAATATCTTTCAACAATTTGCTGTCATCATTAATAAATAAATTAAGCAAATACAAAATTCAGTTTCACTAATGATTTCATAAAATTAATTAACCAAGAGACACCCAACCATTTTTATACAAAGGATAACAATTCATGTTTGTGATCCAAAATCTAAAGAGATGAGACATTAGTGCGAAACGACCAAAATAAATCTATCTATTGGAAAATATTCTAGCATTCCATCCGAAAATTTACTCGATATGATAGATATAATTAATATACTTCCGCAAAAAGTATTACTGTGAATTACCATGCTTTCTTGGGTAAGATAACAAAGTAGTTTCCTGTTGGTTTTCCACAGTTTAAAATTGAAAGTTTTCCTTCCTTTATACTGGTTGCTCCTCAGATTAAAAATACCAAGCCTATCTTAAGAAATATGTGGGACATTATTAAATGCCATGTTACAAGACGTAAATGACTATTTTATTTATTATCAGTGAATTAAAATGGCTTCTTAAGAAATTTACATAAATAGATATATAACGAAACGATGTTGAACTTCTATAAAGAACAAACCTAATTAAACAAAAACAACTTTTATAACAAACTGACTTAAAAATGCAACAGTGACAATTCATTTGACTCGGATACATGGATGTTACTTTAAAATCCTCGTATTCTAGCCATGACTGCCATACACCATATATATAAAAGCTATCGTGTACTATGTTCGATATATATTTTTCTTGCTATTTTTTGTGTGCAACATTCTAATTTTAACATAAGGAGAAATTAGCGACTTACTGGCAAATATAGTAACTGTGAAGCGGTCTTAAGCTAAAATTTATGTTTTAATTATTACATTGACAACATTTCAAAATTATCAGGTTACTGTTTGTTAGGAGTGTGTGAAGGCTTAGTTGAATGCACGTACATACAGCATGTGAAGTGTTGCTGTTCAGGCAATGCTAAGATTCAGGTGTGTTAATGTGTGGTACACATGCGTGCCAATATTTACTCAACGAGTTAACAGATTATTCCTACTTTATGTATATTTCCTTTTCATAGCATAGAATGCAGTTATATTCACTATATACATTATATATATATTAGTTATACTCTCTATATACATAATATATATTTTATTTACGGCACGGTCACACTAGTAATATAATAAATACTACCGTAACCTTGAAATTCTATTACACTTTTCATATAATTCAGAAAGAAAGTGTGAGGCGAATACTATATATTTATTTTCCTGAGCAGCACCATATAAGTAGGGTTTAAATCACCCCTACACTCCAAACATATATTTACAAAAAGACCTGGCAATTCAGATTAATTCTTATGGGAAAGTTGTGACTATGCCTCTAGTTACCCTAGTTAGGGGTTAATTAGTACAGTTGATTGTGCTATCTAACTTATGTGGTAAGCAGTCTAACAGAAGTTAAAAATTTACTTTCTAACTGTGGAGAAAGTAACAGGAAACAAATCTACTATCTTCCTCAAGAAGAGATAGCAATTTGACTTAACACTCTTGAGAATGACACTCTTCTGATCACATCTATGGGTTAATTAGTAATGTTAACTGAATTATCTAGTCTCACTTGGTAACCACTTTAAGAGAAGATAAAAAATTCAATTTGAAATGTTGGTGACGGCACCGGGATTCGCTCTACTATATATCCCAAGAAGTCATTGCACTTCTTGAATAATAAAGAAAACAGCGTACGAGGAGGGCCATAATCGCCTACGTCTTGAATGGTTATGAATTTTTTAAAAATTAAGTTATTAGTGTTACTTACTGATTTAAGCACTTTAATTATGCCATTTTGCACAGATCAAAACATTATAAGAGCTAAAACTAAAGTATCAAAATTTAATCTTCTACAAATACTTTCACGGCTTCTGCTCCGATGAACTTAGCTCACTCGTGTCCCCTATATATGAATTTACTCGAGCCACAAGAGTAGCAACTAGATTCCACCCTTTTACTGTGAAGCAAATAAAATGTAAACGTAAATTCTACTCCAACAGTTTCTTTTCTCGCACTTCCCGCCTGTGGAAGTCCCTTCTGTTTACTCGCTTCCCTGACAGCTACACTCTCCAAGAATTTAAATGTAAAGTCAATAGTCATCTCCTATCTCACTAACCTGCATCCTCTCTCTCATGCTCCTTTCTCCACCAAGTCTACTCTCTTCAGTATTCTCATCCCTCTATTACCCACTACCTGACACCTCCTATAATCTGTCACTCTTTCTCATAACTTTCCTCCTATGTAACATCCTGTAAAACAGTCGCAGTAAAATGCCTTGCTTGGGGCAATATGATTATAAAAAAAATTCTATACTATAATAATGTAAATATAAAGTGGGGGATCGATTCTACATTGCAATCAATATATAAACTAATCCTTCACTTTATGACCACAATCATCCTTCTCTCATGCTCCTTTCTCCGACCACTCCACTCGCATCAGTATTTTCATCCCTCTATTACCCACTTCCTGACACCCCTATAACCTGTCACTCTTTCTCATAATTTTCCTCCTATGTAATTCTCTGCACAATAGTGGCAGTAAAATGCCTTGCTTGGAGCGATATGATTACTAAAAAAATTGTTGAATATTTTTTATCTTTGAATAATTCAGTTTTTATCAAATTTTAATTAAGAATATTTTGTTGATTATGATTAATTTATTTTTATTTTTATTTGTGTGGTGTTCCTTCAGGATGCCAGCGATTATTGCTTTCTAAATTTTCCTATTCTTTATACCTCTATAAATCTTTCTTTTCATTATTCTTCCCACTTCCTGTTCTATCACCTATTTACGCAAACTCAATAGGTAGGTTATTATTTGCTTTCTTCTACACATTTTACTTTCAAAATGTCCTCTGAGTGTCAAATTTCCCAAACTCTCATTCTTCATTGTGAAGTAGAAAATTCAACTGTTTCTTACTCATTCTAACTCTAAGCATCATTTTTGCTTTCTGCTTCACGTTACCACACTTTGATGAATCATTGGATGTATCCATTAATTATTTTATTCAGATGAGAAATTTGCATTTAATGATAATAAATAATTAGTGTTTAATAAACTTTGACTGTACATTATTTGACCAGTAATTAAACGCAAACTGTTGCTTTTTATTTTGAGAACACAGACAGTATAAAACATAAAAGAGAATGTCATTAATCATTTTGCATACTGGATATTATTGATGAGTTTTGATCTTCAAGAAAATACAGTTATCAAAGTTTCCTTCATATTACTCTCTCTCTCTCTCTCTCTCTCTCTCTCTCTCTCTCTCTCTCTCTCTCTCTCTTTCACTCTTTTTGATTTAAGATGACTTTTGCTTTTTACTGCTTTTTCTAAGATTAACCTATACAACATACTTATTAACTGGAACTTTTTTCTTATATTCTTGTACATTAATTTATTATTCTATTATTTTCAAGCGTGGTTATGTTTTTATTAAAAAGACTTTCTTCTAGATGAAACTTTCAAGCAGGCGTTCCACCATATATATATATATATATATATATATATATATATATATATATATATAAATTTACTTATTTATTCATTTTTCTCGGAAGAAGCTTTAATAAAAGTGAAACATGTTAAACTAAGTTACATTTCCTATTTGTTCTTTTTTCTTTACACTGTGATATATATATATATATATATATATATAGGAAAAACTACTAAAAAGTTGTAAATTTAAAAATGTATTTTTTTGACAGTATTTATTTATTTCTATTATTATATTTGATATTTCAGACCATCTTCGGCCTTTCATCAGAAACAAATGATGTTAAAATTTAAATTAGAAACGTTTTCGCGAGAAGCGTTCGTCCGAGGGATTGTTTACATCACGTGACGTAGAAAGTCGACAGATTTTTTTAATATTTGTAAACGTAAACCTATCTTTAATAATACTTATAAATGTTGTTTTAAAGGAAATTTTTTTAAGTGTATCTAAAAAATGTTTAACTATTGAAATATTTATAAAGATGCAAAACACCTAAGTCCCTATTTAACCCTAGCCTGTATGTACTTAAAAATACTGGATTTTAAAATTAATAATACGGACATACACGCACGCAAATATATGTGTGTCTATACATTTTTTTTTTTCATTTCTTTAAACATTATATTTTATGGTTACTTGTATATAAGTAGATACTCTGTTTTTTTTATAATTAAACTGTATATTTATTTAAGTTTTCCCGTTTTAGGTGCCCCTTGTTAATATGTGGTATTGTGGTGTGTGAAGTGATTGATGGGTTCTTATGGTGAATGTGCAAATTGTTAATGAGTGATCGGGACGTGTAAGTGTTTAGCTATTTATAGGATAGTTGTGGTACAGTGGATATCGGCTCGGAACGAGAAACCGGGGAACCGAGTTCGAATTCCAGTTGAATCCATTGCATTCACTTACGCACAAATACCCTTGGGAAAGGTATTAATCCGTCTCTTCCTTACAGTTATAAATAGCAGGACAAATTGGGTTCTATAGCCTTGGTCGGCAACCGGTCTACCGCAGAAAGCAATGACAACCTACTGCGGGATAATCTTCTGCCCTGTCAGTCATGTCTCGAAAAAGACATGATCGCCCAAGCGTGTTTCACGTATGGCACTTAACTGACTGAATGAGTACCACCCTCTACCTCCACTTTTTTCGGCCTTGTGCCACGTTTTATACTTTTGTGCAAATAAATAATGTATTGCTATTTCTGGTATCATTAAGAGAATATATATTGCATTCCTTGTTCCAGTAAATGTAACGAACCAACATTGTTTTCATCCGATTTTTGGTCTAATTCTGCTACGCGCTCTATTCAGAAGAATTCGAATAAGATTTATTGTATAAGGCTGATTGTTCGATGGATTTCACATTCGTTTTTACTTAACTTCTTAGGCAGTGCTATAAAAATATATATTTACTGAAGTATATCACCACTGTTGTACATTTAATTTGTTATTTCTGTTACGTACTTATAATTAAAGAAAATGTTTTCATTTTTTTACGTGAAAGTATTAATGTTGATTTCTTCTACAAATCCACAATAGAGGCTAGGTTTGTATTGTTATCACGTAAATTGTCCCCAGATTTTCACATGTGAAAGAAGAAGAAGAAACAAACAGACTGAGATAAGTATATAAGAACGGATAGATAGATAGATAGATAGATAGATAGATAGATAGATAGATAGATAGATAGATAGATTTGATAAATTTGAAAGAAAAATAAAAGAATGAATGAAAGAAAAATAAAATATGAAAAAAGACCAAAGAAAGAAAAAAGAAAGTAACAAAAAAGAATGAAAAATGAAAGTAAGAAAGAAAGAAACAAAAATGAAAAAGAAAAAGACAGAAAGAAAGAAAGAAAGAAAGAAAACATGTAATAAAGAAGAAAATAATAAATAAAGAAGAAAACATTACGTTAAACACAATACTATGACATATGGGGTTAGCATTAATTATCAAAAAGACAGAATTATTATTTTAATGGAAAGAAAGAAAGAAAGAAAGAAAGAAAGAAAGAAAGAAAGAAAGAAAGAAAGAAAGAAAGAAAGAAAGGGAGGAAGGAAGGAAGAAAGAAAGAAAGAAAGAAAGAAAGAAAGAAAGAAAAATAAAAGAAACACTGGAAAGAGAAAACGCATAGGAAGAATTGAAAAATATATAGTAAGTAAAATGACAAAACCAAAATATAGAAAATGTATAGAAAAGAAATAAAGAGTAAAAAGAAAAAAAAACTTACAAATTCGAGAAATCAAAAAACTTCATGTAAGAATGAGTTGAATAAAGAAAAAATATGAAGCAATTTAGAAACAAAGAAAGAATATGGAAACTCGACAGGAAATTAAAGGAAATGAACTTAAAGCAAAGAGATGACAGGAAGAAACGGCAGATCGAAAAGGTGGAAGATTTATGCAAAGAAAGAAGAGAAACCTTTGGAAATCACTGGCACTTAACGAATGTAGTCTTCTGGAATAAAAGAACAGTTTGTTTAGAACGGTCTGACATGTTGTGAATCAACAAAAGAGACGGACGCCATGAGGTGCTGGTTATCATAAAGCAGATGTAAACTTTATAGTAGTGTTAAGAAAGGATCAGGCTCTAAATGAAAAACGTTGATTCGTCTTCTTTTATACGCCTCAAGGGAAAGCGCGGGAATTTTCGTTACTTCTTTTTTGTTTTTGTAAAAGTTGGAACAAAAAATAACAAAGAAAAAACAAACAAAGAGCAACAAGAGAAACAAGTATAGTTACAATAACAAAGCATACAAATAAGTAAGAAAACATTTAAAAAAGAAGAACATAGACCGTCTAAACCAATTATATTATTCTTCATTGCTTTTCTCTTATCCTATTAAAATAAGAGAGTGAGTGTGTGTGTATGTGTGTGTGTGAGAGGGAGTGAGTGAGTGTGGGAGAGAAAGAAAGACAGAGCGAGGGAGAAAGGACAAGAGACATGGAGAGTGAGGGAAAGAGAGAAAGAAAAACAAACAACAGAAGATATATAACGAGAAAAGAAAGAAAGAAAGAAAGAAAGAAAGAAAGAAACTATAACATATGAGCATTAACATGAATTACCAAAGACTTTTGGACAGAATGATTATAACGAGAAAAAAAAAAAGAAAGAAAGAAAGAAAGAAAGAAAGAAAGAAACTATAACATATGAACGTTAACATGAATTACCAAAGACTTTTGGACAGAATGATTATAACGAGAAAGAAAGAAAGAAAGAAAGAAAGAAAGAAAGAAAGAAAGAAAGAAAGAAAGAAAGAAAGAAATATAACATATGAACGTTAACATGAATTACCAAAGACTTTTGGACAGAATGATTATAACGAGAAAAAAAAAAGGGTAGAAAGAAAGAAAGAAAGAAAGAAAGAAAGAAAGAAAGAAAGAAAGAAAGAACTTCTAACGAATACCCGAAGTCTAAAACATATAAATGTTAGAATGAATTACACAGACTTTCGGACAAAACGAAATCATATTGACGAAGAAAAAATTCTCAAATTTAAGTGTAAAAATAATTTCAGGTTTAATAATATCTGCTGTTAAATTCATAAAGCAAAACAATATTACCCCACAAATGAAACTTTTCTATAAATACAGAAATAAAGAAATCTACAACCAAATGAGATATGCAGTTGATACATACAACAATTAAATGCGATTGAATAAAAAAGACTGTAATTACTTTAAACGGAACATGTATATGCGAAAAATTTTATGCTATAAACTTTATGCGAAGAATATCATGCGAAAATCACAGAATGAATTCTAAGCAAAGATGTCACACCAAGAAAATTTATTTCAGTGCACTAGTGTTAAAATTTCCTTGCATATTTGCATTGACAAAATGTTCATTAGTGTCATTTTACCAGCTGTATTTGCTCAATTTGTGTCAAATTTTAATAGCAATAACTTAACATTTTACTTAAACTATGTATATTCTTTGCGAATGTTACGTCAGTTCTAGTGTTAGTGGAATTACTCTTCATTTTAGAAATTATTATACAAAACTCGAGTTTTTGGAGCTTCAGTTGTATCACATGGTCCTTTCGGGTTTACTCAACATCAAATTCCCTCTCCTTATCACGCCCGACTTGTAACTGTTTAATTTCTGACAGTTAACTCCACCACCTTGATCTTTTTAAAGATGGTTCTCATCGGCTTGCTGTTTACTTTTGGTTATCTGGCCTTGACGTTATTGAATAACCGTTTTTACGAAGTCCTGATGTTTATTGAATAACCATCTTTACGGAGTCTTGATGTTTATTGAATAACCGTCTTTACGGTGTCTGGATGTTAAAGGAAAAAAACATCTTTACAGAGTTTAGTAAATAACCATCTTTACGGAGTATTATTGATGTTTATTGAATAACCGTCTATACGGAGTTTAGTGACTAACCATCTTTACAGAGTCTTGATGTTTCTTTGATCTGTTGCTTTAACCCAAGAGAGAGAGAGAGAGAGAGAGAGAGAGAGAGAGAGAGAGAGAGAGAGAGAGAGAGAGAGAGAGAGAGAGAGAGACTCTGTGAGAACGCAGAGGAGGAAAGACAACTCCAGCCAGTCAACTGTCTTCGTATGCGTGCGTACTATCTCTCCATACCACATCAACAAAGGAGAAGAAGAAAAAAATGTAATTATATATTTTATTAAAAAAAACCCCAAAAAACCCCAAAAAACAAAACGGAAAAGAGAGAGAGAAAAAAAAAAAAGAAACAGAAAAATTGAAAGGCTGTTATATATTTTTTGTCCACATATAAACTGCAAACCAAAACGACTATCGACTTCGCTGATAAACGACGGACACGGTTATATAAACTTTTTTCGAATCCTCTGAACTTTCCTTAGCTCGACACACAAACAGTCTGAAACATTTGTATCGAAACTTCCGATGTAATTGCCAAGCTGTATTGCATACAATTTCCAAATTTCTGGCAGAGTAAATTGCGTCATACTGCCTTTTTCTCATATATATATATATATATATATATATATATATATATATATATATATATATATATATATTAATTCAGATACTTTAATCCAAGCGGAAAAAGCAGGAAGGTAAATTCCAAAAAACCGATCCTAATAATATTAATTAGGATCGGGTTTTTGGAAGGGGATTTTCATATCGAAATGATCATCCAACATCATTGAATTAATCCTTTTTTAATTTATATATATATATATATATATATATATATATATATATATATATGTAATGAGTTATTTTGAACATTATTTTTACCGATACTCGTATTTAAGTAGATATTCTGTTTTTAATTAAACAGTATTTTATATTTATATCTACCGGCCTGATTATTTTACGATAAATTTTATTGCGAAAATGTGTGCTATCCAGCAGGATTCGAACCTGCGACCCCTATTTACATAGGGGAAGCTACCATTTGATCTGGTACTGTCTTAACCACTCGACCATGAATAGCCTCTTGATCAGACGAGGTTTTTATCATGCTTATATAACACAATTTTCGATCTACCGTAAAAAAATCATATCTGCTCTGAAATGTATCGTAAATGTCAACAAATGTAAACATGTTACGGAAATTAACGAATTTTAACGAAACTTGGTTATAAGTAACCGACAATTTGTAATGAGTTATTTTGAACATTATTTTTACCGATACTCGTATTTAAGTAGATATTCTGTTTTTAATTAAATTACAGAGCAGATATGGTTTGTTTACGATAGATCGAACATTGTGTTATATAAGCATGATAAAAACCTCGTCTGATCAAGAGGTTATTCATGGTCGAGTGGTTAGGACAGTACCAGATCAAATGGTAGCTTCCCCTATGTAAATAGGGGTCGCAGGTTTGAATCCTGCTGGATAGCACGCATTTTCGCAATAAAATTTATCGTAAAATAATCAGGCCGGTAGATATAAATATAAAATACTGTTTAATTAAAAACAGAATATCTACTTAAATACAAGTATCGGTAAAAATAATGTTCAAAATAATTCATTACAAATTATCGGTTGCTTATAATCAAGTTTCGTTAGAATTCGTTAATTTCCGTAATATATATATATATATTTCTATTAAGTTGAATGTATGAATCGGAACCCGTCCAGATGAATAGAATAAATAAAGAACAAGTAGGAAAAAGTATTTTTAATCTAACATGTTTCGCTTATAACAAGCTTCTTCAGAGATTCTTCAATGACGAATGATTTAAAAATCCGAGAAACAGTATCAGTCAGTTAAGTAGCATACGTGATACACGCTTTGGGTGATCATGTCTCGAAATAGACATTACTGACTGGGTGGAAGATTATCCCACAGTAGGTTGCTATTGCTTTCTGCTAAGGCTATAGAACCCAATCTGTTCTATTATTTAACCCATAACTGGAAGAATGAGACGGATTTCTTAAGGGTATTTGTACGAAAGTGAATACAAGGAATTCAACTGGAATTCGAACTCGGCTCCCCGATTTGTAGTTATGAGTCGATATCCACTGCACTACAGCGTACATCAGAGAGACAGTATACCTTATTTAAAAATACTGTTTCTCGGATTTTTAAATCATTTGTCCTTATTAAATCTCTGAAAAAGCTTGTTGTAAGTGAAACATGTTAAATTAAAAATACTTTTTTCCTACTTGTTCTTATTTATTATATATATATATATATATATATTAATTATTTAATTATTTAGGTTTTGGTCATAATTGAATTAGACCAGTACACAATTGCATTAAAATGTGTTCAATACAATTATATTGTAGAACTTCTGAATTTGTAAGCGAGTTATTACGCGACTTAGGTTTCTACCTTTTGGTGTCTTCAGGCGATTTACAATAACTGATCTTAATGGGTTGTTTTAAATGCTCACGTAACAGGGATCTTTTTTGAACGCGCAATTTTCAAAATTAGGAGAAGTTACTTAAAATGTCTTAGAACACTTTCATCTTTCTAAGACCTTTAAGCAACTTCTCCTAATTTTGAAAATTGTGCGTTCATATAAAATCCCTGTAACGTGAGCTTTTTTTTAAAAAACGGAAAATCAGGTATCAGGTATCAGTTATCGTTAATCGCCTGTAGACACCGAAAGGTAGAAACCTAGGTCGCGTCATAACTGGTTTACTATATATATATATATATATATATATATATACCAGTATTATTTATTTAACAGTTCTTGATAAATCTTCTTTCCTCTTTAATTTATAATATCTTTGACTAATAATAATTTTAACATCATTTTCTCACAATACGAACTTTATTCGGAATAGTATTTCAATCAGATTTTCTATTGTCAAACTTCTTAAGAAGTTGCAAAAATTACGGAGAAAGCATTTGTCTATATTACTGAGACGAGGTAGTATTTACACTATTTACATTGTTCGGAATATTGTTCTCATCTTTATTACCATGCTTACGACGTTTCGGCGGTTGTACGCTCCGGCCTTCTTTAGGAGAAAATTTTGAACCGAGCCCTTTATTACGATTACTAGGGGTATATCATTCTCATTTAATGTGCGATACCACTTCTGGTAGCCATGTAGTTATCTCCTTTTTAACTTAACTCTCTAGATTATTTGTTCACGACTGCTGTAGCCTGGTATTCAACTCACAACACTTTGGATCAAGTCACTGAAGCTAACAACGTCTATATCCACTGGGCCATGTGTTCTCGAGGATATAGACGTTGGTTAGTTCCTCGAGGACACATTGCCTAATATATATAGAGGCTGGTTATTTTACAATATTTACAAGTAAGATTAATGTGTTTATATATTTTAAAATATTCACATATTTTTTGAAATGCGTGACTGTTTTAGCTATTATGAAACAGGAAATCTCGTTAGAAACAGAACAAAATTACAGAGGTGTTATGTAATATCAGTCCTCCTTTGTGACATTGAATGTTAGACAATCTCTTCACGTATAAAGAGAAGGCTTGAGACGGTTACATAGAAGGATGCTGAGAAAACTATGCACTGAACATGACCTAACAAAGAAGTTTTTAAAAAAATGAAAACAAAAGTAGCACATATAAAAAAAAAAAAATATAAAAAAAAAAGACAGTTGGAAATTTAGTGAACATAATGAAGAAAGAGGGTTCAGAAAATATGACACTCACAAGACAGATTGAAGTACAGAGTAGTAACCTACGTAACAAGGTTGTGTAAATGGTTAGCAAAAGAGAGATTAGGAGCGATAGCAAAAGTATAAACTTTACGAAGAGCTACAAAGAAAGGGAAGTTGTGGAGAACCATTATCGTACACAATGGCAATACTACAATAATTCGACTACAAAAACACACAAGTAAGTTAAGGATTGAAAATGAGATAAAACAAAAGAATAGAATTTTAGCTAATCTATGTAAAGAAAATCTTGGAAGTATCAATATGACCTAAAGATAGATTTAGGAAAAAGCATTTGACCCAGTAGAACACTCAGCAGTTGTTAGAGTAGAATATTTGTGAAAATCATAAATGCTATTGAGAATGTACACGATAACTGTATTGCAAAGTCACAAGTAAAATAAAAATTAAATAAAGGATAAACAAAATGAAAAAGAAATTCACCAAACTATTTTAGCAAGTCTTGGAAAGATTTTTCGGAAATTAACTAAAAATGAATGGAATATTCCTTTCATCAACAGCGGCTTGGTATCATTAGTAAAATTGGCTAAGTTCTAGTGGTTTAGTGGTAAAATTGACTTTCTTGGGGTAAAATGATTATAGTAAAATAAATATAAATAAAATAAATAAACATAAATAGTATTTGAACTATCGACTATTTTCTGACGATATTTTAGTAATATAAAAAACCATTGTTTGAATTATGCTATATTGATCTTAATACGAAAAGTCTCCGGTTAAGTTTTAAAAAAATAAACAGAAGTTGTATTCAATTGTCCCAATAATAATAATAAGGATCGAGGTTAATGAACAGTGCAGAGGTTATAATGCTAAATGTGATAATATTAAAGAAAAAAGTTTAATTTATCTATATATTTTTAAATGATTATTACATTAAATGCATAAAATATTAAGTTAATAATTACTTTGTATTAAGATAATACAAGTTTATTACTGTCTTTTTCATTTAGATATATTTACTAACATCTATTATTTTAATCTCTGATCACGAGGAAAATATGAAAATATTTTTATTATGACTTCTCAAGATTAACAAAGGTGGGGGGTATTACCTAGGAAATCACGGCGCGTTAAGGAAGAACACTGAGATCTGTTCACATTCGGATTTAATCGCTCATAGTATTATATCCTTAATCCTTTGGGTTATTCTAGTTTAGAATCGTTTAACCTTTGTAAGTGTGGTGCAGTGGATATCGGCTCGGGACGAGAAATCGAGGAGCCGAATTCGAATTCCAGTTGAATTCCTTGCATTCACTTACATACAAATACCCTTGGTAAAGGTATTAATCCGTCTCTTCCTTCAAGTAGTGGGTTAAATAATAGAACAGATTGGGTTCTATAGCCTTAGCTGGCAACCATTCTACCGTAGAAAGTAATGGCAACCTGTTTACTGCAGAAAGTAATGGCAACCTACTGCGGGATAATCTTCTGCCCAGTAAGTCATGTCTCGAAAGAGACATGATCACCCATGATCACGTATGTCACTTAACTGAATGTTAACCTGGCATATTGATTTTAGTTAGTTTCCGACCGCCGAGACTTGGCTTCCCTCTGTCTTTCCTATAAATATTTTCATGGCAGTTATTTTTTTTAATCATTTCACCCCAAGCAAGGCACAACTGCTACTAGTGCGTAGGTGTTTATAGATGAGGTGAGTGATGAGAAAGAAGAACAAATTACGGGGGAGTCAGGGAATGAGTAAGAAAAGGATCAGAATACAGGTGTGAAGAGAGCTGCATGAGAGCCTAGTGGAAAGGAAGAAGAACATGATACAAAGGTTGTCATGTAAAGATTGTGAGTCAAGAATATAAGAGATGGCAATTGACTTTGCATTTCAATTCTTGGAGATTGTAGCTGTCAGGGAAGCAAGTATACGGAAGAAAATTCCACAGGTGGGAAGTGCGAGCAAAGAAGCTGAAGGAGTAGAAGTTGCAATTACATTTGATTAAATTCCCTGTAAAAGGGTAGAACCTAGTTGCTAGTTGTTCTGAGGACTAGATCTCCTTGGTACCACAACATCATGAATTTAAACGTATTACTAGATTGGCAATTAGGTTTCATCGTTTCACTATCAGGGATGAATGAAAGACTTATAAATAACAATAAATGGTTTATTTATTGTTACCACACCTGGTCTGGTGTTCCTGCTATATCTTTAGATATTCTCAATAAAATCCAAAGAATACGCAATATTATTGGTCGTGATATGGCATCCCGACTTCAGTCAATTTCCCAACGCCTTGACGTGACTTCCTTCCATCTTTTCTAAAAATATTTTCATGAAAGTTGTTCGAATAAGCTCTCCTCTTTCGTATCTCAGTCAGTTAAATGCCATACGTGATATACGCTTTTGGCGATCATGTTTCGAAAGAGACATGACTAACTGGGCTGAAGATTATCCCGCAGTAGGTTGCCATTGCTTTCTGTGGTAGACTGGTTGCCAACCAAAGCTATAGAACCCAATCTGTCCTCTTATTTAACCCATGACTACAAGGAAGAGACGGATTGATACCTTTCCCAAGGGTATTTGCGCTTAAATGAATGCAGGGAATGCAACTGGAATTCAAACTCGGCTACCCGATTTCTCATCCCGAGCCGATATCCACTGCACCACAACATACATCCTTTGGTATTTCAACTGCCTGAATTTAAGCGTAATACGAGATTAGCAATATGCTCTACAGTTGAATTAGTTAGATGTAGTTCTATTCTAATAGTTTATTTTTTCTTGCTTTTCTCGTCTGTGGAACTCTTCTGGATTTTTGCTACACTGAAACATTTAATTTTCAAATATATAAACGCAACCTTAACCACCAACTTCATAAATCCTGTTCTTAATGTCTTGTTTTTTTTTTCTCACTAACCTTTTTTGGTCCTAGTTATGACGGTATACTGCATCCAGCAGCAAGGCTTCTGATTGGGAGGTTGTGAGGAGCATGGAACCACCTCTTAATTACTGTTGTTCTCAGGTTCACCCTGACCCGGAATATTAGCACCTGTTAGGGTCCTAGCTATGGTCAAATAGTTAACCCACAAGCTGGAGTCAAAACACTATGAAAGTATAAAAATAGACTTTTATTGAAAAATATACATTTTTGAAGGAAAAATATTACCAACAATACATTTCTGAAGGAAGAAAATTATTACCAGCAATACATTTTTGCATATAAAACATCTTCTGTTTTCTAAAATAAAAAAAAGTTTTCATCGAAATCTGACTAAATCAAGCTTCTCGCTATTACCGAACATAAAACATACCTTAAGACCCCACCTTTTTGGCATTAAATAACCCACAGAGGTTGATATGCAGTTAAACAAAACTCAAAGTCAAACTCACTAACCTTTTCTCATTTTTTCCATTTTGAGTAACCACTGTTTTTTAGTGATATCATCGTTTTGTTTGGGATGAAATGATTCAGAAAAAAAAAATTCTAGGTGGGGGTTAATTTAGGAAACTACACTGGGTATATTGTGGAAGAATATTGGTTCTGCCCTCTATATCGACTGAAATAATTAGATTTCACCGTTAGGCTTTTTCTAAAGTTTAAAATCACTTTTCATCTAGCGGTGAGTAAATACAACCCTGGAAAGTCGACATTTCTCAGCATCCTTCTGTAGTTCTATATGTGGTTTAAGTTTAAATGAAAAAAACTTGTAAAAAAATAAATTAATGCATAAACTTGTGTATTGGCTTTAAAACGTTACGATCGACTACGAAAAAATATTCCAAGTAAGCGAAATAATGATGCAATGTTCTATTTCTGCAAATCTGATCAAATATATATATATATATTTTTTTATCCTCTTGAAAAGGCTTCTCGGTCAAGCTGAGGTTATTTCAACATCAACTCTTAAATTAAAAAATAAAATTTCTTTGTGTCACACATTGACATAATCAATGGAATTTCTGTTCTTAAGGCACGATATCAACAAGATTCTCACAACTCATGAATATTTTAGAGAATCTTTGCAGAGTAAATGAAGGCAGTTTTCTTGAGCTTTATAACATTTATTTCAGTCCCAATTCCCGTTAAACACTTTTGCAGTCTTCTAGGTGTGATTCCAAGTGCACCCATGTATAAAAAAATTAGAACTATATTCATTCTTCATAGCTTATTCATTTCCCTGGCAAGATTCTGATATTTTTCAATCTTATTATTATTGGACTCCAAAGAAAGTGAAAAGATTGAAAAATGCTAGGATACTTATCAGACTGTGTTCTTCTCATGCAAGTTTATAGCTGATAATACTGTGATCATGTGATCGAAGTTTGTGTGGGAGTTGAGCAGTTTTCTGACTACTGTTACAGTGTAAACCTAGCCGCTCCGCTAGCAGTGTGCATCAAGGAAAAACAAAGCAGTAATCCGAATCTTTAGATAACATGCTATCTGATTGATGATAATTGGCTGGTGTTCCATTACCATCTCTATAGCTTGCTTAACCTTCTCGTCAGTGGTTGGATTTGACTCGCGTCCTGCTTCCTCTTCGTGCGTCAAGCAAGCCAGACCAATTTCAAATTTCTCTACACGACAGTGCACCGTTGCTATATTATAATAAAAGCCTCCGAAGAATTTCAGTATTTGATACACCTTCTGACTAGAAAAATCGTATCACTGCTATTTTTTTCTCCTTGGTGCACAGTAACAAGAAAACTGGCGGGATCAATCTCAAAATTCGATCACGTGATCACAGTAGTACCAACTATAAGTACGTATGTGCAGAAGGCAATGTGATAAACCTAATGATACGTTATGGGGAAAGTGCAGATAATTGCTTATGCTTATAATAATAATAATAATAATAATAATAATAATAATAATAATAATAAGAAGAAGAAGAAGAAGAAGAAGAAGAAGAAGAAGAAGAAGAAGAAGAAGAAGAATCCCTGGAAACCCCAGCTTAAGAGATATGCAACGCTAGGGATGTTAGGGGGAGATATGAAAAAAACATGAAATGCAGCCATAACAACACGCCACGACCTGCCTTAGGTCTCCCCACAGACTTGGTAGATAATGCAACCATAGCAGAAATCGAAAGATGATGAAAAATGATATAATAATAATAATAATAATAATAATAATAATAATAATAATAATAATACATTATTATTATTATGTCATTTTTCATCATATTTCGATTTCTGCTTTGGTCTCATTACCAACCAAGTCTGCGGGGAGACCTAAGGCAGGTAGTGGCGTGTTGTTATGACTCCATTTCATGTTTTTCTATCTTCCCTATCATCCCCAGCATTACATAGATAAAGTTTTCCTTAGTGTGTGGGCTGTACTTAATAAGACAATTTTTTGTATATCTCTTAAGCTGGGGTTTCCAGGGATTCTTTCAATGTGTTTATTATTATTATTATTATTATTATTATTATTATTATTATTTGAATATTCTAATGATTTTCTGATCACTTATAACAGCATTATCATTTTTTTTGTTTTTGTATAATTTTTTATTTACTTCTTTCTTGATTTCAATCTTTTATCTTTGATTATATTTCATTATGAATTTCTTTCTACCTAAATTATTTTCTTGTTATTCATTTTATTTGTTTATCTTTTTTTCTCATTTAGTTCACTTCTTTTTCATTTTAAACTTTTTCATTCTAAACTATTTTAAGATATCTGTATCTTCCTTTTTCCTTCTCCTTCATTCACTCCATCTATATAAAATATATGTCTTTCTTTCTTTCTTTCTTTCTTTCTTTCTTTCTTTCTAATAATCATTCGGTTCAAAAGTCTTTGGTATTTCTTGTTAGCTTTCATATGTTGTCGTCTTGTGTATCACTTAAATAAATGTTTTTCATTTTTTCTTTTTCTTTTTTCTTTCTTTCTTTCTTTCTTTCTTTCTTTCTTTTTTGTTTGTTTCTTTTCATTATAATATCATTTTGTTAACAAGCTTTGGTAATTCATGTTAACGTTCATATGTTATAGTCTTTCTGTATCACTTGAATATATGTATTTTCTTTCTTTCTTTCTTTCTTTCTTTCTTTCTAATAATCATTCTGTCCAAAAACCTTCAGTAATTTATGATAACACACATATGTTATAGTTTTCTGTGTCACTTGAATACCTTTCTTTCTTTCTTTCTTTCTTTCTTTCTTTCTTTCTTTCTTTTCATTATAATAACCATTTTCCCCAAAAGTCTTTGGTAATTCTTACTAACTTTCATATGTTATAGTCTTTCTGTATCACTTGAATTTCTTTCTTTCTTTCTTTCTTTCTTTCTTTTCATTATGATAACCATTTTCCCCAATAGATTTTGGTAATTCTTACTAACGTTCATATGTTATAGTCCTCTGTATTTCTGGCATGTTTTCTTTCCAATTTTTTCTAATTTTTTTCCTTAGTTTCTTTCTTTCTTCCTTATCGATTTTTCAGCTATACTGCTAACCAAATATTTACAAACCACTATGAACCTTTCCCGGCCATACGCAAAAAAAATGAAAAAAAAAAAGAATCGAAAAAGTATTTTCCTCCTCAACCATTCCCCTTATTACTACCAAGGCCCATAGTCCTGGTCAATTGCGAGGGACATTGAGGACATTTGTCGACTCAATCCAGCACTGCCAATACCTTCTCGATACCTCTACTAAAAAAAAGAAAAGTTAAAAAAAAATTAAGTGCTGGACGAGAAGAGATAGGAACTGTTTGGGTTTGTTAGTGAATGCGACAAATGAAAAGCAATCACTGAGTGTATGTCAAGGCACAGAACATGCGAAAGAGTGGGAAGCCCCACATGGAAGGCAAAAAAACAATGTACGTCATTTCTATTTTTCATTTTTCATTTTTAATCAGGATTACAAACATATAGATGATTACGTTGTTCGTTAATCGCCATCTTTTTTTTCTAAGAGTTTAAGGGTGGCAGTTGTCAGTGGCTTCACACACAGGCACTCGCACACAAACTAAAAAGAAAAGATATTTGTTTTTAATCAAAACAGGAAAATACGAAAAGAGTTACCTAAATTAAAGCATTAACAAAAGCGACGATGAAAATAATGCCAAATATAAAAATTGAATAATACCAGCATTTTCTGATAAGGGTGTTAAGAGCAGTACTTACTAATGACATTAATGATATACGGTGGCAGTAATTTTAAGCGTTGTTTTCTTAACAACAATAACCGCAACAATAACAAAAAAGACACACACACACACACACACACACACACACACACACACACACACACACACATACACAAAATAACAATAATAATAATAGGATAAAAATAATCATAAGAATACTTAAGAAAATATATCAAGAGAATTGCAAGAAAATCTGTATGGATCAAGTAACAAAGAGGAAACCTTAAACTGAATCGAGTCGCTTTTAATAGCAAACCGACATGAAACCAAACTATATAAAGGTCAAGAAACTAAAAAACAAAGGAAAGAGCAAATACCGACTGTGTGAAAACAAAATTGAGACAGTGAGCCGTATAATCAGCAAATGTAGAACATTGACGCAGAAAGAATAAAAGAATAGACATAACCTGATATTTATTCAAAGAAGAATCATCGATGTTATTAGTTTTGATCTGGCAACTCGGTTTCAGTCACTTTACAACCGCCGTAAGGTTGCCTCTCTATGTCTGTTCTATAAATACTTTCATGATAATTCCTCGGATGAGCCCTTCGCGATGGTACCTAGATTTTATTAATTTAAGCACAGTACTCAATTGGAGTAGATAGACTAAACTATCGCCCGGTTCACACTCCACCCACGTCTATTGAACAGGTGAAGAGACTCATCCCTTGTTCCCTGTTTAGGATGTGGTTTCCGGCTTTCTCTTTTCAAATCTTTTCACTCTTTTCTTTTTTTTTTTTCAATTGGATTAGATTGACTAAACTATCGCCCGGTTCACACTCCACCCACGTTTATTGAACAGGTGAAGAGGCTCATCCCTTGTTCCCGGCTTTCTCTTTTCCAATCTTTTCACTTTTTTCTTTTTTTTTTTCAATTGGAGTAGATAGACTAAACTATCGCCCTGTTCACACTCCAACCACGTCTATTGAACAGGTGAAGAGGCTCATCCCTTATTCTCTGTTTAGGATGTGGTTCTCGGCTTTCTCTTTTCTAATCTTTTCACTCTTACGTAGCCCCCTGCACATCAGTGGCGTTACCGCCTAGCTCGGGGTGATATGATTAAAAAAAAGTCTCGAGTGGATTTTTAATCGATTTACAGCTGAGCTGGATAGTTGTAACTGTAAATTCTATGCTAACATTTTTCTTTCTTGAACATCTCACTTGTGGATATTCCCTCTTTCTCCAGTCATCTTTAATCGGCAAAAATATAAATGATTTTGTTCTCTTTTTACCCATCATTATTAATTTCTGTTCCTAATTCTTTCACACCCAGTAACTTCTTCTATTTTAGTGGTTTTGCTGCCTTGATACTGATAAAAAATTTTAAAAAAAACTGGGTAGAAAAGGTAGAGAACTGAGCAAGTGGTCAAGTTTTAATAATATAGAACAGCGATTTATATACATAGATAACAGCACTAGAAAATTTGAAATTTTTGCGTGAAATAAACTGCAAAAAATTGATATGAACATCACCCAAACACAGTTACAGACGTAGGATGTGTAAAATTTTATGGGGCTTTACAATACAGACAGACAGAACAATCAAAGCTAAACGCCCAGACATCGTGATCAAAGAACACAAAAACAGTATGTTTTTTTCAAATTTTGGAAGCATTACGAGAAAGTCGTGAAAGAGTAGTAAGAATTACGAGAAATTACGATGAAATTAAGAAGCATTACGAGAAATTGATGAAAGATGTGAAAGCATTACGAGAAATTAGAGAAACGTTAGAAGCATTACGAGAAATTGATGAAAGATGTGAAAGCATTACGAGAAATTAGAGAAACCTTAGAAGCATTACGAGAAATTGATGAAAGATGTGAAAGCATTACGAGAAATTAGAGAAAGATGTGAACGCATTACGAGAAATTAGAGAAAATTTGGAAGCATTTTTGATAACAAGTGGCCTACCAAAGAATTCTAATGAGCTGTGGTTCTTTTCACTTGCTCTATATATCAGTCAGTCAGTTAAGTGCCATACGTGATACACACTTTGGGCGATCATGTCTCGAAAGAGACATGACTGACTGGGCAGAAGATTATCCAGCAGTAGGTTGCCATTGTTTTCTGCAGTAGACTGGTTGCCAGTCAAGGCTATAGAACCCAGTCTGTGTTATTATTTAACCCATAACTGGAGGGAAGAGACAGACTAATACCATTCCAAAGGTATTTGCACGTAAGTGATTCAACTGGAATTCCTTGCTATAGAATTCCAAGAAGTTGATAGAAGTAACCTCTCTATCTGCGGCTTAAAACAACGGTTTTCGTACGAACGCCGAAGTTAAGCAACGCTGAGCAAGGTTACTACCTAGTTGAGAAACCGTTTAAAAATGACAGATTCTGTAAACTTGTGATACAGGTGGTGTAATGCATAATGTCTCAGAATTATTAATCGGAGAGCTTAGTTATAATACCCATTTACAGCTAAATATTCTTGGGGACTATGGCGGTATGAATCCAACTTCTCTCTTTCCTAGCTATGGATTAATTAGTACCTTGCATTACTAAACCATTAGTACCTAAAAAAACAAATCTAAAATTCTAAAATCAATCACCTATCGAACCGTGAATTCTCGCCTACCGCGATGAACGGGTGATCTCTTAATCAGAGATCCTATGCTTTCAGTGCCTATAAGTTTATCCCTAAAGTATGATCAGTCATCCCACGCACATTGTAGTAAATCACCCTCATTACCTTTGTATTTTATTTCACTCGAACACTTTTTCCATGAACCGCTCTTCTGTGGGACCAACTTCCAAGAGGTTGCTCTCCGATCACTAGAATCTTAACCTGTTTAAGTCTACCGTCAACCGTTATCTTCCCCACTTATCCTAACAAACTGCTTAAGAGTCTACCTCGAGGGGCTCTTTAGCCTTGTACAGTGTTGACATTATTGTAATAAAAATGGTATGTCCTCTTGGAGATGATGCACTGTGCATCTGTTCATAAGTAGAAACATGTTGTGACGTGGCTCGATCACGTGACCGCCGGGTTCACGTATATATAGAAAGAGTGAGTCGGATGAAGGGGGGAGTTAGTGTGAGCTTACGGCTACTGTTAACGTGCGTGTTACTTACTAAATCAACCACCCATATTGTTGCAATCTACTACGGACTATTATATTGTATCTACTGAATAAGATACTATTTTATAATCTGTGTATTGTTTACCACCTCGAAGATACAACAAAACAGGAGGAAGTATTAATGATCGGCTATTTATTTGTGCTTGAGGGATAAAGCAGCAATGGTGACTTAGGTGATAACACTAAACTCTTGAGAACACTATCAATCGGAAATCGTCTGAGCGGATTGTGTTACTCGGACTGAATGCATTTTTAAATGGGCCCACGTGTAAGATTATGTCGTCTTTAGTCAAAACTTGTCACAATCTGCGATTTATGTACCTAGTATATCTTTTAATAGGTTAGTTGTTATGATGAATATATTTGCAAATATATACTTGTACTATAGCTTCATTTTTAGCGTATTCTTTTTTTACACAATAATAGGAATTTCTATACTATGTTTCATTAATATTGTGTGGATTACTACCAAGACTTTAGAAGGCTACACAAGATAGAGAAATGAAAACTTGCTGATGAGAAAGAAACAGTCAGTAAAACAAAAGTGAAATAAAATTTTAATTAGAGAAAGCCAAAAATCTGAGGAATAGTTCATCTCTATAGATATTCAAGAATTTAAGAAATATATTATTTTTGTCCATATTTTCACTGAAGCATCAACATTGGGTTTATGAGTATCCTTATGTATTCTTCCGCAAAAAGTAATGGCAACCTACTGCGGAATAATCTTCTGCTCGGTCAGTTTTGTCTCTTTCGAGACATGATTGCCCAAGCTTGTATCACATATGACACTTAACTGACCGTTTCACTTCGTGACGTAGGCAAACATGGCTTTCCACAATATCCTGTAACTCTTCCGCAATCCATTTATTCAAGTTCACTAACTGGGTTTTGCATTGTTTTCCACTGCTCTTTTTGCCTTTAGTTTGACTATTAAATTCTCCAAGTTATCTTTCCTCATTACGTATCCTTGAAATTTCAACAGTCTCTTTCTCGTTATGTACAATTTTCTTTCCATCTTCTACAAAACTTCGTCGTTGCTTGGTCTATGGCGTTCTCATCTTCCGTCTGTATAACAATGTTTTTATTGCTTTATGTCTCTTCTTTATTTGTGAAGATACTGTTCAGTATTCAATGTCATATGGCGCTGTAAACTTTTTCATCAATAGTAACTGTTGACTTACGATAGAGAACGAGTGAAAACAATTATTTTCGGTAGTTTAGAACTCATTTCTATATACTTTTTAAGTTAAATAATGTTGTTTCTTGGATTATTACAATTCTTCTAGTTCCTCTGACCATCTTGTAATATTTTCAGGATTATTGTAAACGCATCTTTCCTGAGACATACATATCAGTCAGTTAAAGTGACGTACGTGATACACACTTGGGCGATCATGTCTCAAAAGAGACATGACTGACTGGGCAGAAGATTATCCAGCAGTAGGTTGCCACTGCTTTCTGCGGTAGACTGGTTGCCGACCAAGGCTATAGAACCCAATCTGTCCTGTTATTTGACCCATAACTGGAAGGAAGAGACGGATTAATACCTTTCCCAAGGGTATTTGCGCGTAAGTGAATACAATGGATTCAAGTGGAATTCGAACTCGGTTCCACGGTTTCTCATTCCAAGCCGATATCCACTGTACCACAACGGACATATCTCTTCTATACTCCAAAATCTTTATCCAATATTATAGTATTACCCAAAAAGTTAAATTTATGTGTTTACTTCATCTCAAAATTTTTGGCTTCTACCTTCGGTTGTCTCTTTTTCTGACGACTATACATTCTACTTTCATTCAGTTAATAGTTTATTCTTCATACTTTTATTTGCTACATTGCCTAAGAGTTATTTCATTTCTAAGTTTTCACACTCAACATAGTGTCATCTGCGTATTTTATGTGTTTTTTTTTTAATAATTATATCGCCTCAAGCACGGCATTTTACTGCCACTGTTTTGCAGAGGGTTACATAGGAGGAAAGTTATGAGAAATAGTGACAGGATATAGGGGGCGTCAGGAAGTGGGTAAGAGAATGATGAGAATACTGATGAGAGTGGAGTGGACGGGGAAAGGAGTCTGAGAGAAGGATGATTGTGACCATAAAGTGAGGGATCAGTTTAAATATCGATTGTAATTTAAAATCGATCCCCCACTTTATATCCACATTATTATAGTATAGAATATTTTTTTATAATCTTATCGCCCCAAGCAAGGCATTTTACTGCCACTGTTTTGCAGGCAGTTACATAGAAGGAAAGTTATGAGAAAAAGTGACAGGTTATGGGGGGTGTCAGAAAGTGGGTAAGAGAAGAATGAGAGTAGAGTGGACGGAGAAAGAAGCATGAGAGAAAGGATGCAAGTCAATAAGATAGGAGATGACTATTGACTTTAGATTTAAATTCTTGGAGATTGTAGCTGTTAGGGGAAACAAGTAAACTGAAGGGAATTCCACAGGCGGAAAATACGAGAAAAGAAGCTGGTAGAGTAGAATTTGCGTTTACAATTTATTGGTTTCACAGTAAAAGGGTGGGACCTAGTTGCTAATCTTGTGGCTCGAGTAAATTTATATATAGGGGACACCAGTGAGCTAAGTTCATTGGAGCCAAAGCCATGAAAGTATTTGTAGAAGAGACACAGGGAAGCCACATTGCGCCTGTGAGAAAAGTCTTGATGTTGTTAATATTATTTCGACCAATAATAAATCTTGTTAGCACTTCTACAGTTTAAGTCCGTTGAAAAGACGTATCCTCGTTTTATGCCTCATTCTGTTTTTTATATAATCTATAATTTTGTATCTACACTAGCGGCCATAATTATTAGGTCACCACAGTTTTTTTTTTAAGAAATGACATGATTAAAACTATTTTTAATATTTATATATAAAAATGTATTAATAAAAATAGAATGATTCTTTTGTTCTTATTACTTCGCATAATTTTACAAGGCAAGGAAGCAAAGATAAACTCGCCCGAATCACAATTAATTTTTCTTTCATTGATGAAACTGCAGTATAGGTATTAATTAAATATTTATAAATTCATTTGATGTTATTGTGCAATATAAACAAAAGAACCCTTGTATTTTCATTTACATTTATTCACTTGGCAATAAATACTAAAAAAATAGTATGAAATAAATCATTTTTTTAAACACTGGAGTTGCCTAATAACTATGACCGGTAGTGTACATGCAGCTTTAAAATACAAATAGATAACCCAGTCCAGGTCAGAAAACTCGATCCAGTCATTATAAACAAAGAGAAGAAGATATGCTAGACATTAAATGCCGATGGTTCAGTTTGAATAAAACTGATAAAAAATGAAAATTTGAGAAAATATCTGGACTGTCAGATGAAAGAAAACGATTTTGGAACATAGAGGAGATATATGTATGTCTCCTGAAAATATTGCAAGATGGTTAGAGGAACTAGAAAACAAATAACTGTAATAATCCAAGAAACAACATTATTTAAATCAAAAAGTATATAGAAATATACTAGAGAGATGACGTTGACAGATTTATAATAACAAAAATCCGAATTAAAATGACTGAGCAGAATTGGAGTCTGTTGACACACTACCAAAGGACGATGAAATACACATAACTAAGGAAGGCTTTTTTTTTGCGTGTAGCGTTACTTACAAGGTGACAATAACAAATCTAAACTTATTTATAAATGGAACTTTGTCTGTGTGCATGTGTCTGTCTGTTACCTATAGACTCCGAAACGGTGGAACCGATTTTCTTGAAAATTTACACAGTTGTACTATGAGCGTCTGCAAGTGTTCTTAGCTAGGTTTTCTGTCGTGGTACCCCCGATAAATATCGAAAATCGATAATCGAAAATATCGGGTTAAAGAAGGAGTGGTCCGATTTTAATCAAATTTGATACACTCATAGACAAATACATAATAAACGATATTCAGAAGTGTCAAGGTTGCAGTTCTTACAATAGTGCAGAAAATCGATAATATATATATATATATATATATATATATATATATATATATATATATATATGAAAGGCAAGATGTTTGTGCGTGTGTCTGTATGTCTGTATATTTGTATATTTTCAGCTCTTTTATTTTAGTTTTTGCTTCGGGTTTGGCTCTAAGTTGGTATAATTGTAGTTTTTAGTCTCAGCCATGATACCATTTACTCAGAGGACTTATTTAGCCTTCAAAATTCAGTTTACGACGAAAAAACTTATTTGATATCGATACCAGGAAATCAAAATTTGACTTACATCCATTCATTTTTCTTTCAGTCTACGGTTTCGCTTTAACTGGAAACAACTATTGCTTTTTAGTCTTTCGTGCCAACATCCAAAGAGTTTGAGCTCCAGGACCATGGATTAGTTTTAAAGCTTTCATTACACTCGAGCAACGCCGGGCTATACTGCAAGTAAATAAATAACGGACCATCTCCTACTCTTATGATTGAACACTGATTTTACGTCAAAGTTAAGCTAAAGTTATACAAAATTACTACGAAAATACATTGATGACTGAAAAACGATACTATAAATTTATATAGCATTTTGTCAAAAAAGAAAAAAGGAAAAAAAAAGAACTGGTCAATACTGAAGCCTATTGACAGGGCAGTCAAAAACGATTGGATCGTTCATGACAGAGTAGAAAATAGTAACCAGAAAATTTTCACAGCCTTGCAAGGCAAACGTTGGATCATGAAACTATCAATAGCAAAAAATAATTATAGCAGTCTTAATTTTTAATCCATTTCTTTTATTATCCAACAATTTTTATCAGGTTGATTCACTCTGGTCAGTTAATCTCGAAAGAGACATGACTGTCTGGTTAGAAGATTATCCCGTAGTAGGATGCCATTACTTTCTGAGGTATACTGATTATCAACCAAGTCTATAGAACCCAATCTGTCGTGCTATTTAACCCATAACTGGAAGGGGAAGAAATGAATCGTATTTTATTATTATATTAATAAGTAGTAATTATTAGGGAATCTGTTATTACTTCATAACTATATAAAACAGATACCCCTCTTTATGCCCAGTAGATGCTTCAATTTTTTTCCAAATTCGAACTCTGCACCACAACGCACATCAATTTAGTACCATGCTTAAATTCATGTAGTCAGAACCTCAAGTAAAAAAAAACCTTTGTCAGAGCAGTTGGCATGAAAATATTTGTAGAAGAGACAGAGGGAAGCCACGTAACGTCGCTGATAAAGTGACTGAAGTCGAGAAGCCAGGTCAGGGTTGATTATATTGCAGGTCCTGATTTGGACTTGTCAAAACCTTCAGATGAGTATCAGGAGTACCCGACCAGATATGTTCAACAGTATTCAATGCACGGACGAATGGTAAATTTATAAATGTGCAAGATCGATTCTGACGAATGTTTTTAGAAGTGGTTAAATGTAACGATAAGTTCTAAACTAACTTTCATTTCTCTCACTTTTTGCTTGTAGAACTCTTCTGGTTTCTTGCTACACGGTCAACTTTGATCTTCAAAAATATAAATGTAATTTCAAATGTTATCTTCTGTCTTCTTAATTCTTGTTATTTGATTGTTCTGTATTCTTATTAGTACTTTTCACATTTTCTCTCACAATCAGTAATCCATTGTCTCTTAGTGGTTCTTGCTTGAGGGATTAACTAATGTAAAGATATTATTATCTTATTGTTCAGTATATATTATTAGTACATTTCTTATTTTCTCACACGCAGTAGTCCATTGTCTCTTAGTGGTTCTATTATCTTGCTTAAATGATTAACTAAATAAATGATAAACCCAGGTAGAATTGAAATACCAGGATAGAACTGAAGCTGTTATACAAGAATATCATTGAAACCAGTGAGGATATTTGTAAGCATGCTGGAATATTGATATTCAGTATGATTTGCTCTTAAGCAATAGCCACCTGCTAATAATAGTGAGAACGTTCATCAGATCTTTCGTATGAGAATGAATTATCATAAAATTTATTAACAAAACCAGTTCTTTCAGTCTAGACAGTCGATAGAAGATAATATACAATGGATCAAATAATGTCGTTGAAATTATATTTTTATTATAATTCTTTCAAATATGAAAGAATTATATTTTTTAATTTTAATTGCATTCTCCCACTGAATTTATTTTAACTTTTGTGACTAAAAACATACAATTCGCACATACAATATTGATAATGTTGAAATATTTATTTTTCATCATTTTTTTTAAATTTACGTTAAAATTAGTTTATGCTCATAATAAATTCGCACTACAGGTAAGTATATATTACAGGTAAGTATTTGTATGTTTGACGTTTCACTTAATTCTACTGATTCGGTAGACTTAAAGAATGCTTAAATGCTTTGCATTTTCATCCAACGTTCAACATTTTATATTAAAGAATATTTAGATCAAATTTAGCAATTCTGAAATAAAAATTAATATTTTAGATTAAAACTAATATTTCTGTTTATATCAAACATACAAAAAACAACAACGAAACAAAAAACAAAGACAAAAAGGAAAGTTTGGACTCTAGATGTCAGAAGTTAATAATATAATTTATCTTTAATCAATAGATATTCGTTAATAAATAAACATTCTCTTCACTAAAGTCTTCTCATTCTCAGGAACTCTGGGCACCTTAGTAGCATTATCGCCTTTTCTTAAGGTGGGGTGGAGGGGGTGAAATGGTAAAAGTCATAAAATAAAGAAATAATCATTAAATTGTTATTCTGATATTAAGGTATATTATCATCAAAATTAATGAATAAATAATAATGTTAAGCATACACACACACACACACACACACACACACACACAAAAAAAAAAAAAAAAAAAAGAATATCATTGTCCTAAAATATTTCATCAGTGTCTTTGGATATTTATAACACAATTCTTCATTTTTTACTAGCACAAATTATATACGTTAGGAGGCACAAAAAACTGCTTGTAATAGTTTTCAGTTCCAGGCAATGAATCATTTATATATATAAAAGGAAATCTGTGAGTCTGTGTGATACTGTTCTCTATGCACACCTACATTTTTTAAGCTACGCCATTCAAACTTTCTAGGGACACATATCTACAGGGAAGCCAGGTCGACACATACTTTTTGAATTTAAGTTCAGCAATTTTCCCTTTCACACTTTTTGGCCAATGAAACCGATTGGTTACGTTTGCTCCGTAAAACCTCTATGATCTAAGATGATTGCTAAATTACGGCACAGAAATTAAATCACACGTATCAAAGACAACTACAATATTTGTTATTAAAACAAATGACCTTTATATTTAATTTTTATTTCTACGTTTTAAAAAGTCATTTGGTCAACAAAAAATGTGAATATTTTTCCCCGTAATTTTGGAACAAAAGAAATATTTTTTTTAAAAAAGTGTTTTTGCAAGCAAAAACAAAATATGTAAAAAAAAATATGACAATGGTTAATTTAATTTAAACTTGTTTTTTTTTTTCAGATTTAATATTTCATGCTTCAGAAAATAAAATTAAAAAAAAATAAAGCTTTTTTTTTCATTAACCCTCTAGGGCCATTCGTATCATATTTGATACAGTATGAAAACAAGCCTTGAAAGAAATATTTTCCTGAAAAATTTTTAAGAGAAATATTTTATAAATTTCAAATGAAAGCAGTACTGACTGCTCAGTCAATGAATACCAAATGTTTCCTTATAGGGAAATACCAAATGTTTCCTTATAGAGAAATACTGTATCAAATATGATACGAATGGCCCTAGAGGGTTAAATATATATCTGTAAATGATTTCCATCTACTCCTCTCATTGGCATCTTTTTCTACTACTAAAATGTTCTGAGTTGCCAGGCAACGCCGGCTATGATGCTAGTTGACATTAAATGGCTTTACGCGGGATTATTTTACTTTATAAAATTAATATTATTTCTACTAAATAATAACAATGCAGTTAAAATGCATATATTTGAACCAGAAATATAACTGAGTGTTTGAATTATCATGAATCATTTTCAATGAAACTACGATAAAAACGACCGCAGAAGTAATCTGCCTTGACCTTTTATCATGCTTTGTACATAAAATGCCGAGAAAAGCAATGAGGAAACATTTGAGCAACAAAAAAGTATTAAGAAAACTAGAAGCAAAAAGTAAACTTATATCTGCTATCGGGAAACAGACAGCTGATATCAGAAGGTTCGTAGAAAAATCGAAAGAAGCTTTTCAGAATATAAGCAAAGAATTAAGAGATAGAAACATTTTCTTAAGCACAAAGAAAAGAGTAATAAACTGCTAACTTACTTCCTATGAATAATTCCCTCAGGGATAAAGAAGAAATTTGAAGTGAAAGAGGTGTGTTTACACCAATTTATGAAAAAAAAAAAAAAGGAAGCAATGGAGAAGTCTAGAGAAAAATAGAAACAACAAAGAAACATATATAATCAGAAATATACAAGAAAACTTTTATGGGTTACATGATGATGAAAGAAGGCTTGAAAAATTTAACACATAGAAGGGAAGAGGAAAATTAATCTGTTTTGTGAACAGTGCATCGAATACTGTTGCCATATCTGGTCAGGTTTTTCTGCTATTCATCTTGAGTTTCTCGATAAAATCCAAAGAAGAATCTGCAATATAATCGAGCCTGACTTGCCAGCCCTCCAGTCACTCTCTTACCGACGTCATATGGCTTTCCTCTCTCCTTCCTGCAAGTATTTCATGTCAAATGATCTGACGAGCTATTTTTATTGTTTTCTGACCACATAAATTTAAGGTTACTTTTAGATTGGCATCAAATTCTCAGCCTATTAACGTCAAAATAGTTAAATGTAACTTTCTCTTCTACTCTAACAGTTTCTTTTCTCTTACTTCTCGTTTGTGGAACTTTCTTCCGTTTGCTTGCTTCCCTGATAGCTACAACCCCCAAAAGTTTAGATGCAGCATCAGTTGCCATCTATCTCCTTGATTCCCATCCTTTTCTTATCCTTTCTTCAATATCACTTGGACCTTGTTTTTTCTCTCAGTGAACTTCATACGCACCAGTCTATTGATTGGATGATATGTGTTACTTTTTGAATATTGTGAAAATTTATTCCTGTGATATCAGTAATAATTCGTTTGGAATGAGGATATGTTGAAGTATGTATGTGGTATTTTATCCTACTTTATTTGTTATGAAGATTATACTCATTGCATAGAACTGAAGAATATTCAAAGGAACTCGCTATTTTTCCTAAGATTTAGTTAAAATAAATATGGAAATAAAAGGGAAAAAATAGTTTTTCTGGCATCAAAAGACAATGAATACAAGCAACTACAGGATGCCAATAAAAAAAGGCAGTACATTTATTGTATTTACATTATTCGCACTATTGTTCTCATTTTTGTTGCCATTTGTACGATGTTTCGGTCTTTGTACGCTCCGGCCTTCTTCAGGTGATAGGAATTTCGAACCGAAACCTTTAATACAATCACTAAGGTATATCATTCTCATTTCTTGCGTAGTAATGCGACGACTGGAAGTCATGAGTTATCTCCCTTTAATCCTGAGAATTACTTGTTCACTACTGCCGTAGCCTGGTATTGAACTCTCAACTATTTGGCCAGTCTACTGGAACTAACCAACGTCTATATCTACTGGGTCATGTATCCTTAAGGACATGGCAACAAAAATGATGAGGTCAATCATCTGGGTAATGTAAATACAGTAAATACTACCTCATCTCAGAAATATAAACAAATGGCAAATTTATTCTTCGAGAAAATACCCCGGCTCTAATTGGTCCATCTTAGTGGTCCTCTAAAATCTCAGATGTGTATGTTATGAGTTATTTTTGCTGAAGTCAGTCAGTTAAGTGCCATCCGTGATACACGCTTGGGCGATCATGTCTCGCAAGAGACATGATTGACTGGAAGAAGATTATCCCGCAGTAGGTTGCCATTGCTTTCTGCGGTAGACTGGTCGCCGACCAAGGCTATAGAACCCAATCTGTCCTGCTATTTAACCCATAAATGGAAGGAAGAGACGGATTAATACCTTTCCCAAGGGTATTTACGCGTAAGTGAATACAATGGATTCAACTGGAATTCGAACTCGGCTCCCCGGTTTCTCGTTCCGAGCCACAACGCACATAGTATGCTCCTAATTTACTTGCGAAATCGTCGTGGTGACATCAATCTTGATACATTGTAGTGGAACTTAACTGAAGCTTGGAGTAAAATTCCCTCTTGACGCTATCAGCAAACCTCCTGGTTACCACGATTACAACTTTGTTTTGAATATTCAGGTAAACATTTCGAACATCTACGATGATTATTCAGTTTGTTCATGAATAATGATAGCTAAATAAATTTCCTTCTGAATGTACCGCTTTGTTTAAAGGGCACCCGACAGGATCAAAAGTTCTTGTGATGTTATTCAGTATGTATTCTGTCTAGTATGTTTTCAATAAATTCCATATGCTGATATGCGTACATATGCGGTCTTTTCAGTTGGTATCCAACTATTTTGAATATCTCATGAAACAGATGCAACGTCCAATTATAACATGGTATCTTTTCAGAGAGGACAATACTATTCATATCTCAACAGAAACATTGGGGATATTTAGTCGGCTTTGAAACACCTCTGAGCAACTTTGTGTACTGGAAGATTTGATACTTTACTTTTCTTCACGTTAAATGCATGATTCTTATTTTTGGGGTGTGGGGGTAGTAATTAATACAAATCTACTAAACGTTTTCTATATACTAAAATTACAATTATGATATTGGATATTTGCGATTTATGACTTATCCCAAATTTTAAAATTGCCTTTGAGACGGCGTAGATCAGTATTAAGGAGAATGTTACAAAATAGGTGATTGCAACCCTGAAAAAGAAGGTATCAGACGGTTTAGAAAGGTGGAAGAGTCGCCGGTGTAATTGCATGAGAAACCGAGAGGAAGTGTCGAGAAACGGACTAAGATAAGTAACTTTACATTCATTTTAAGTAGCTGGATAGTTTCTGGACTCCTATTCCCCTCTCTCGGTCTCTATCTTTATTTCTGTCTGTCTGTCTGTCTGTCTGTCTGTCTGTCTCTCTCTCTCTCTCTCTCTATATATATATATATATATTTCTCTCTCACTCTCTTTCACACACACACACACGTATATATATATATATATATATATATATATATATATATATAGGTGTGAGTTTGTGACCTTGGGTTTCACGCTCTTGCAATCGTTTGTCTGACGATCGCAAGAGCATGAAACCCAGGGTTACAAACTCACGCCTATCTGTATGAATATATCAGCTCTATAACTAATACTGAGCTCTTTCAAATGAGTACCGCACATATATAATATATAAATAATACAATATAATATAATATAATATATATAAATTGCATATATATATATTTATATACATACACATCACACACACACACACACACACACACACACACACACACACATAATATATATATATATATATATATATATATATATAAGTGCGTGTGTGTGTGTAAGAGAGAGAGAGAGAGAGAGAGTAATGAAAAGAGAGAAAAGTAAGAATTAGAGAGATAGAAAAAGAAAATGATATAGAACTATATATAGAGAGAAATAAAAAGAGTGGAAGTAAGAAAAAGAAAGAATGAAATGGAAAGAGGGAGAAAATGTGAGAAAAAGAGAAATATATAGAGAAAGAAATGGAAAGAGAGAAAATGAAAGAGAAAGAATGAAATAATTGAAAGAGATAAAGTGATAGAGAAGGAAATAGAAAGCGAGAGAAACTGACAAAGAGAGATAGAGGGAATGAGAGAACAGAAAAACAAAAAGAAAGAGAAAGTAATAGAGCAAGAAGGGGAAGTGAGAAAGAAACAAGGCTCAGGCTATGATATAGATAAGAGACAGCGAGGAAAAGAATGATGAAGACAATGAGAGTGATTTTATTTATAAAAGATTCAAAGTTCAGTAAAGGGATCAAACGAGAAATATATAAAAAGAGTGACAGGGAGGAGAAAATGGAAAGCCAGAGAGAGAGAGAGAGCGAGAGAGATGTAGAGAGAGAGAGAATATCAGAGATAATGAAAAATTGAAAGAGGGAGCGTAAGAAAAGAATACAGATAGTGAGATGATATAGTTGGGAGAAGAAAGTATTTTTCTGAGAGAAGGTCGTAAAGAAATGTCTCTTTGTCCTCCGAAATTCTGATTTTCAAGGCAGCTTGTGTTTGCCAAGTGCCCAGGCGCAATAAGCCTCACCTTTCGACCCTCCTCCACCAAATCTCATGTGTAAATAAGGACAGTAGCCTGCCGTAATTCCAATGTCTGGAATTCAGTCAGACAGGATCAAAAGGTGCAAGAGTCGATGGCGACACAAGATTTAATGAAATTTTCACGGAATAGACAGTATTGCTTCAGTATTATAAAGAAAAAGCGCATATATATATATATATATATATATATATATATATATATATATATGCTCCTAGGTATGACGGCAAACTGCATCCTGCAGCAAGGTCTCTAATTCGGAGGTTATCAAGAGCATGGAACCACCTCTTAATTGCTGTTCTTCTCAGGTCCACTCTGACCCGGAGTGATAGCACCCGTTAGGGTCCTAGCTATGGGCAAATAGTTAACCCTCAAACTGGGTCAAGCACTATGAAAGTATAAAAATAAACTTTTATAGAAATATATACATTTTTTTAAAGAAAAATATTACCAATAATACATTTTTGAAAGAAAAACAAAATTATTCTCAGCAAAACATTTCTGAATACAAAACTAAAATATTTTCAGTTTTCATTAAATCTGACTAAATCAACATTTTCACTATAACCGAACATTATAAAAAATACCTTAAAACCCTACCTTTTTGTCATAAAATAACCCACAGAGGTTGATATGCCATTAAATAAAACTCAAACTCAAATATATATATATATATATATATATATATATATATATATATATATATATATATATATACAAGTATTGTTGGTAAATGGCTAGTTTTGTAGTGATATTGTAACCTATCCATGTCATAATTTATGAATAAATAATATTATGTGTGTGTGTGTGTGTGTGTGTGTGTGTGTGTGTGTGTGTGTGTGTGCAATTTTTAGACATTGTCTTCTGAATATACACAACCATACTTACTGGCACAAGAGTTAAATCTGACCGGAAGTAAGAAAAACGTTTTTCGTTTTTTCAGATGGGGGAAGACCTCTGATTTCTGGGATTCCAACCCCGCGGTAGCAACTCACTCTTTGCAATGAGAGATGTAAAAGCAATGTAATATCGTGACAGTGGTCGTTGAAACTTTTGTCCATGGCCCATATGCATACATATGTACATGGCGCTCCCCAAGTAAAATGATCTTGTGTCACATTCTGCTTTAATGTGGAAAGCAGGTAAATATATCCATCTATATGCAGGTAAGAATGTATGAATGTTATATATATATATATATATATGTGTGTGTGTGTGTGTGTGTGTGTGTGTGTGTGTGTGTGTGTGTGTTACATAAGGAATTAATGGATTCAATTTTAATACGATATATTTATTACTTCATACGTTACTGTAGTGGATAGTCGCTATTTGAAATCAGTCAGTTATGTGCCATACGTGATACACGCTTGAGCGATCATGTTTCGAAAGAGACATGACTGACTGGGCTGAAGATTAACCCGCAGTAGGTTGCCATTGCTTTCTGCGGTAGACTGGTTGCCGACCAAGGCTATAGATTTCAATCTGTCATATTATTTAATCTATAAATGGAGGGAAGAGACAGATTAATTCCTTTCCCAGGGGTATTAACGCTTAAGTGAATGAAGAGAATATTTTCAATAGCCATCCCAGTTTTTGCTTGGACATCTCGAATATGTAGGTTGAGATGTAACGCAGGCTGTTTACTAATTAAAAATGCAACTCTATGAAATATCAAGCAATATGAATAATCCTATAATATAATCTTATAAGATAATCCCATAAGATGGTAAATCTGTCGTGGATTCGAATTAATAACAACCCCCTTTATCCACTCCCTACAAATTCGGGTGAGCTGAAAACGAAGACGGAAAGAAAGATTTTATGTCTGTGTATGTGGCTAATTTACGAAGAATTAATGGATTTAGTTTTAATCCAACTTTTCATTTCTTCAATCGTTTTATAGTGGCTACTCGCATTTAAAATAGACGCTCTATTTTTGTTTTGGTTCTTTTAAATAATGTTTATTGCATCAGTCAGCTAGCACATTCGATAACTCTTAAAACATAAAATATGGTCCCCGCTAGCATTGAACCAGCATTCTCCTTTTGTAAAAGAAAGCCGGGGTGATTTAACGTTAGGTAACAAAGAGTATAACAATCCTGCAACAAATGTCGTCTATTTTAAATACTAGTATCTACTAGAGTGAACTAATATATACAGTCATATATAAATCTACCATCCGCCCGTGTATTGAATACGACTGCCACATCTGGTCGGGTGCCTCTGCTATTCTCCTCGGGGTTCTTGACCAAATACAACGGAGAATCTGTAATGTGATCGATACTGATTTGGCTGACCCCCTGCAGTCATTCTCTCACCGGCGTGACGTGGCTTCTCTGTACCTCTTCTATAAATACTTTCACGGCTTCTGCTCCGATGAACTTAGATCAATGGTGCTCCCTAGGTACGAATTTGCACGAGATACTAGATTCACAACTACGTCCCACCCTTTTACAGTGAAACCAATAAAGTGTAACCGCAATTTCTACTCCAACAGCTTCTTTTCTCACACTTCCTGCCTGTGGAATTTCCTTCCACATAATTGCTTCCTCGACAACTACAACCTCCAGGAGTTTAAATGTAAGGTCAATAGACACCTTCTAACACACTAACTCGCATCCATTCTCTCAAACACTTTTCCCATCTACCCAACCCTCACATTCGGTATCCTTACCCGTTTATCACCCTCCTTCTGACATTTCCTAAATCTAACCACTCTTTCTCATCACTTTCCCCTATGTTACCCTCTGCGCAATAGTGGCAGTGGAATGCCTTGCTTGGGGTGAAATGATTAAAAACAAAAAATATGTGTGTATATATATATATATATATATATATATATATATATATATATGTATATATATGTGTGTGTGTGTGTGTGTGTGTGTGTGTGAATCCTTAAATGATTATATATGTATTCGTGCTTTATAGAATTTCCAAAGTATGTAAATCCTCAGCTGTTGACCATCATGATTTGGCATTGAGTAATGTCTGTCCGTGTGTATGCGGTTTTCTCCCATATATTTAAATCCATACAGGTTTTTTTCTGTTATTATATGGAATTTTATATAAAGACTAGCCACATATTTGCACAATCGTACAAACGCACAGACACGCACACACAAAACTATATATATCCTGAAGGTTACATCAGTCACTTTTACTTATATTATCTTTCTCGCTCTCTCTTTCTCTCTCTCACTCACTTTCTCTCTCTTTCTTTCTCTTTCTTTCTCTCTCTCTCTCTCTCTCTCTCTCTCATTCACTTTCTCTCTCTTTCTTTCACTGTCTCTATATATATCTTTTTTTATAAAAGATTTTAGGTTATTACAATGGGTAATACATATTTCACCGTTTCCTGATGTTATTATCGCGGCTCGTCAGACCCACATTAACCATTGTAATAATCTAAAATCTTTTATAAATCATATTACTCTGTTAAATTAAATAAATGGATTCAACATCATTGTGTTCTCTTGAGTTCGTCTCTGTCGGAATTAATTTATCTGGATTGTATACCAAGGGTATTATATATATATATATATATATATATATATATATATATATATATATTAGGTATAACTGTTTTTATTTTATTTAAGCCGAGTTTTATCCAACGAAATTACCTTTCATTTAGATTACAATTTTCTATCTTTCATGCAATTTAATCAAGATTCTAGGAAACATTTGAACATAAATTGTCCAAAGTCTTCGATGCCCTTTCATTTTAAATTACATTAATATTGTTATTGTTATTGGTATTACATTATTATTATTATTATTATTATTATTATTATTACAATTTTTTTATTATTATTATTACATTATCATTATTTTTATTTTTATTACATTATTATTACTATCATTATTATTATTACATCATTATTATTATTATTGCATTATTATTACTATTATTATTATTACATTAGTATTATCATTACATTATCATTATTGTTATTATTATTACATTATTACTAATATTATTATTACATTACTATTATTATTATTACATTATTACTGCTATTATTATTATTACATTATTATTATCAATACATCATCATTTTGTTATTATTATTACATTATTATTACTAATATTATTATTACCTTATTTTTATTACATTATTATTACTATTATTATTACATTAGTATTATTATAACATTATTGCAATTATTATTACATTATTCTTACTATTATTAATATTACATTATTATTATTGATATTATTATTACAGTATTATTATTACAGTATTATTACTACATTATTACATTTTTATTATTATTACTAAATTATTATTACATTATTATTACATTATTATTATTACTAAATTATAATTTTATTACTATTACTAAATTATTTTTAATATTATTATTATTATTATAGAATGCACATGTACACTGCCTAATGAACAAAAAATAGGACACTCAACATTCTTTCTATCTATCTATCTATCTATCTATCTATCTATCTATCTATCTATCTATCTATCTCATTCTGTTCATATCTATCTATCTATCTATCTATCTATCTATCTATCTATCTCATTTTGTTCATATCTATCTATCTATCTATCTATCTATCTATCTATCTATCTATTACGCACGCACACACATATTCAAAAACATGAAATCATGTGTAGATTTGAAGACAGGAGCCAGGTCCGAATCTGAATCAGTTGAACTCTACGTCTTCCCCCAGGGTCAATACAGAATAGTGCAAGTATGGTGAAGTACTGTCGGTTAACTGCAACTTCATATGCGCATTCATATTTATTTATAATGTTGCTTAATACCACAGGTCAAAGATCGTTCATTTTTTTAACAGGATCAACGTGACAAAACTGGAACTGTCTAGGAACAGCCCAGATACACACTCTATTTAAAATTTATGGAAAATTGACAAAAACAAAGTTTTCGTAAAACAACCTTCAAGCACTGAAACACTGGAAAAGTCTGTCAAAGACATTTAACCAAAAAGAAAAAAAAATCCTGTTGTAACCATTTGATCTTCATTCTGTTCCACAGCATCCAAACTGCAATCAAAAGTAGAAGTTATACGAAATACAGAACCGCTGGACTATTATGATTGAAATGAACAGATGGTCATGTACAAATTTGCGATTTAAATTGAGTTAGTATCTCATAAATTACTTGTTACTTTGTTGTTTTTAACTTGAGAATAATAAAATGATAAAATGGTCTTAGACTTTTGTTAATTACTGTATATGTGTTCGTGCTTGTGTGTATGTGTATATATGTGTGGATGTATCCGACAACTCTGTCTGCTTAATTTATTCTTATATTTGCTGAAATTTTCGAGGAAGAAATTGTACAGCGAGAACAAAACATCTGGAAGAAAATTGTCAGATGGTCGTGTTTTGTTCTGATTTTTACTACTTTTGACCACCTCACTCATTATCGAGAACTAGGTGTTTCCAATGTAATAGAATTTTTGTTTCTTGAATACATACATTTTGTGAAGATTCAAATTAGTCCAAGTTAACGTCATGAGTAAAACGTTTTCATGGATCAAGACTGATTTCAAATGCCCTTTTACAAACCGGTAAAACCTTTTGCACCGACCTTATATATATATATATATATATATATATATATATATATATATATATAGTGTTGAGTTGTGATAATGCTTAGTGCCAAGATCGTTGTCTTCTTCGGTAGTGTACTGATAAATGGATATTTTGACATGCAGATTTTTGTCGTAAAGTGCTCGCTATCGAGATAGAGATAGAACATTAATAGGAGTGATGCAGAGAAGTTTGTCATTTAACTGAGCAGAGTAATGCCTTGGTGAAAACACCACTATGGGCTTTTTTCCATCTGTTTTACTTTATATATATATATATATATTATAGTCATCCGCAGACAGATCTATTTTGCTGTATTACAGCTCATCAGTATGGCTTAGACTCCGGTCGCTTCCTAACCCAGGATTGAAACCCGACCGAATTGGCGTCAGTCGGCGATTATACCCCTAGGCCAATATATATATATATATATATATATATATATATATATGTGTGTGTGTGTGTGTGTGTATCAGGTCGGTGCAAAAGGTTTTACCGGTTTGTAAAAGGTCATTTGAAATCATTGTAATTTATCTTATGCATATTTTTATTACTTAAACATATCACCATGATTAGTATACTAGTTTTTCTTTCAGATTATTAAAGCGTCATTCATATTTTTCTGCAATACTCTCACCCATGTTTCTTCCATCTAAAGAACACTTTAGGCATGCTCTACTTTATGTGTTTCACAGAGGTTCCAATGCAAAATGTAGCAGCACGATCTATTCAGGATGCTTATGGAATTGATGCAGTGAAAGAAAGAAGTTGTAGGTGGTGTATCCCATACAACTGCATCACACGAATTGAAAAGAATCAGGAAGATTTCAGTATTCGGAAAATGGGTTTTGCACAAACTATCTCCAGAGAACCTGCGACAACGTGTTTCTTGTCGCGAATTTTTGCTTTCACGACACCTTCAGACACCAAATTTGGGTAGGCTTATCACAGGTGATGAGAAGTGCCATTTTGCCCTATCCAGCATATTCTCTTGACCTAGCTCCCACGGATTATCACTTATTTCGCGAATTGCAAAACTACTTAGATGAACTTAGATTAACATTATGAGAGGAGATTGAACATGAGTTAGACTCATATTTCACATCAAAACCTAAAGAATTTTACAAGCGAGGCATTTATAAGCTCGTTGACAGATGGAATCAAGTTATAGAGAGCAAAGGTCGTTAATGTTATGAATAAAAATTTTCAAAAACACAGTTTTTCATTTTCAAGATGAAATTTTAAATCGGCAAAAACTTTTGCACCGACCTGATATATGTATGTATATGTGAAAGTGTGGGTGGGTGCGGTACATTTTTTGTTTTCTTTTTTAATTTCTGTATTTTTTATGTACGCACTTTTAATCTTTGTAGATATATTTTAAAATATACATTGCATTGTATATATTCTATGGAATTTATGTATGTGCTATTACTTTTTGAGTTCCACCCATAAAATATAGCTATAGACAAGCAAATTGGTAAACAGACATACAGGCCGAACTGACGAACAGACAGGACCATAGATCATTCTCTCTGACAGGCTGATGTATCGATAGATTAATTTATTCATGGAAGAGTGGGCGAACGAATAATTGATTTCTCTAGAGAAATCGTAGAATGACAGATATTCGTAGCTAACTGAGAGATTTTTTTATTGATGAGAGTTTTCAGAGAAGACCGATGCTGAAAATTTGCAAAGGTCAACTGATTTAATGGAAATCGGACGGATTTGCGCGTGTGTGTGTGTGTGTGTGTGTGTGTGTTCGTGCGTGCGTGCGTGTGTGGACATGTGAAGGAGTCTGTTATTTGGCTTCCTTGTTGCTTGAAATAAATAAAAATAAAGCTTACTTATGTATATTGACGTGTACGTGGTGTGTGTGTGTGTGTGTGTGTGTGTGTGTGTGTGTGTGTGTGTGTGTGTGTGTGTGTGTGTGTGTAGTTGTGTCTGTTGTTCGTTATAAATGAAGATAATCCTTGCCCATGCATTTCGGTTTACAATGATGTGTTACAGTGATAACCATAACACGTACGTTGAAAACCAATACAAACACGAGAAAATCGAAAGAAAATCAGTTGTCATAGTTTATAGTTTTATATGTAAAAGTAATCTTGTAACGATTTATTTGCAATTTAGAATTTCTATCTATCTATCTATATATCTATCTATCTATCTATCTATCTATTTCAGTCTGTTCATATCTATCTATCTATCTATCTATCTATCTATCTATCTATCTATCTATCTATCTATCTCAGTCTGTTCTTATCTATCTATCTATCTATCTATCTATCTATCTATCTATCTATCTATCTATTTCAGTCTGTTCATATCTATCTATCTATCTATCTATCTATCTATCTATCTAATCTCTCTATGTGCGAAATAATATATAGATAAATATATACGTATAAAAAAAAACATCAAGCAAACTGACGCGTGAAGACACGATACTTTATAAATTTTCAGTCGCACGGTCAAAAATGGTTTTACAGATTTCTTCAGGGTGATTTTAATGTAAGCGGTCAACCACGCCCTGGACAACTTTCCGAAGTCGATGAAGACGCTCTGCTTGCCACCGTGAAGAATAAACCGAAGATTCCGACGGAAGAAATTGTTAAAATTTGGAAATCAATATCTTTTGGCATTTGAAGAGAATTGTATTCATGAAAAACGGCCGATTTTGGCAAATCGAAAAAAAATTGTCATTTTCTACCACTACATCACAAGACATGATGTGTTTTAATATATATATATATATATATATATATATATATATATATATATATATATATATATTACCATGATTATTAATTACCTGATGAGACATTAATCTTTTGATGTAAAAACAAAATGTACCATTCTGTAGTAAATTGTAATTTGTTCTAAACTATAATTTATAATAAATATTAATAGTTCTATTTCTATATTGAGCACTGTTTTAAATTAATGTTTTGGACGCTGCAATTATTTTCTTCGTTCTTTATTCCCTTGGATATATATATATATATATATATATATATATATATATATATATATATATATATATATATATCCAAGACACAAGAAGTGTCGAAACAAAATAGCTACTTTGTAGTGATATTATACATATCCATGTTATAATTTCTGAATATATATATATATATATATATATATATATATATATATATATATATATATATATATATATATACAAATAATGATCTGTACCTACAGAAATAGTTAATAACCTTAAACAAAATAGACGTCATAATTATCCCGAGGAACCTTTCGGCCAACACTTGTACGTTGGCTTTATTACAAAGGGGTCATATATATATATACAGTGCCGTACTTAGCAACATCACCCCGCCTTCCACCCGCAGAATGCGCATTGTGGCCCTTCTACCTGCAGAATGCAACTTGCGTCCCAGAACATACTGAACCCACAATAAATGGTACTTTAAACAAACTAGCATACTCTCAGAACGCAGATATTCTGTGGTCATGAAAAAACGAAAGACATCGCGGAATTGGCGTTTTGAAGCCATACATTACGAACGTTTTCACAACTTTTAGATACTTTTTGGTGATTTCCAATCTATTTTTATAACCATTTCAGAAAGAGCGATACGGGTTGATAGATGCCTATTTCAACATGTAAGTATGATAATAATTTTCCAGTTAATCCAAATAATTATTTTAATTTTTTTTCATTACAATATATCTCTGAGCCAAGGAGCCTTGCGACTTACCAAGGCTTTGCGGCCCCATGAGCACTTACGCCCCCCTGCAATTGCGGGGTCTGTGGGGGCCCTAATATATATATATATATATATATATATATATATATATATATATATATATAACGTAGAATATTTGGTATTTAAGTCAGGTAAATTCTGATAGAGACGGACCCAAAAGAACTTAATATTAAATTTATTTATTTAATTTAACAGAGTAATATAATCTAGAAGATTTTTTAGATATTCTACAATTGTAGAATATTTTTTTAAAAATTCTAGTGTATATATATATATATATATATATATATATATATACTAACAAACCAAACACCACTAAGAAAATCAAGCGCAGTACTCCATGCTTTTACTCTTTGCAATCTATGATAAATTGGATCTGTGTCCCTGAGCGCTATCTAGTTATTGTTACTGTCCTAAGTTTAATTCCTCGAGACATTTACAACTTTAGACTTTTGCATACGTAGATGTCTGTCATTTATTTATGGATTTTTTTTTTTACCTTTTCTTGTTTTCTTTATTGCTTCCTATATCTGTTCATGTGTGTTCTCATTTGGCAAACTTGGGTTGTTCATTGAAATTTTACTAATATCTTGGTCTGTTTTGCATATATACGATTATTACCCTTCTTTGAGAATATTTGTGTAAATATTTAATCGAAAACCGAATCAAGAGTTTTTTTCGTTTTTACTATTTTATAGATTTTACTTATTATTTCAATGTTTCTAAATAAGTATGGTCGTTTGAATTAACAGAATAGTTGAAATATATTTTTTACAAGAATTTTATTTTACAAGAAGGTAATAGATAAATAGTTTTGAGGTGGTAGAAATGTGGTTTTACAGAAGGATGCTGAGGATACCATGGACGGACCACGTGAGCAACGATGATGTTTTGGAGAGGATGCAAACGAGACAAAAACTGATACTTAATATCAGGAAGATAAGGTTCCTGGGACACATAATGAGGAAGAAGGGCCTGAAGAATTTAATACTCACAAGACGGACAGAAGGAAAGAGAGATAGGGGAAAGCAGCGGGAGATATACTTGATAAGGCCTGAAGTGATAGACGGCGGAGCGGTGTTGGAAAAAAATACCAAGAGAAAATATATTGAGGGCGACATCAGACAGAGCCAAGTGGAAGTCTATGATCGCCTACGTCCTGAAGAGACACGGCACATGAAGAAGAAAATCACCCAGTCAGTTAAATGCCATACGTGATACACGCTTTGGTCGATCATGTCCCGAAAGAGACATGACTGACTGGGCAAAAGATTATCCCACAGTAGGTTGCCATTGCTTTCTTTTGTAGACTGGTTGCTAGCCAAAGTTATAGAACCCAATCTGTCCTATTACTTAACCCATAACTGGAGGAAAGTGACGGATTATACCTTTCCCAAAGGTATTTGCGCGTAAGTGAATGTAAAGAATTCAACTGGAATTTGAACTTGGATCCCCGATTTGTCGTTCCGAGTCGATATCCACTACACCGCAAAGCAGAACCGAAGAAGAAGAAAGACAGAAAACATGATAAGGTCAAGTTAGAAAAACAAAGACGTGATAAAAAATAGGCAAACAGCCAAGTACACAAAGAGACAGAAAAAGAATAAAGGTCTTTTTATATTTCTGCGTCATTTGATTTTTTTGCATACCAATACTTTAATTTATGTACGTCGTAGTGCAATGGATATCGACTCGGAAAGACAAATGGGGGCGGGGAGTTCAAATTCTAGTTGAATTCCTTGCATTCACTTACGCGCAAATACCCTTGGGAAAGGTATTACTCCGTTTCTTTCCTTCCTACCAATTATGAGTTAAATAATACGACAGGTTTGGTTCTATAGCCTTGGCTGGCAACCAGTCTACCTCAGAAAGTAATGACAACCTACTGCGTGATAATCTTCTGCCTAGTCAGCCATGTCTCTTTCAAGACATGATCACCCAAAGCGTGTATCATGTATGATACTTAACTGACTGAATTCAATAAAGACACTGATACGAATGACAAATCGGGTAGCCAAGTTTGAATTCCAGTTAAATTCCTTGCATTCACTTACGCATAAATAGCCTTGGGGAAGGTATTAATCCATTAATCTCTTCTCTACAGTTATGGGTTAAATAATAGGACAGATTGGGTTCTATAGCCTTGGCTGGCAACCAGTCTACCTCAGAAAGTAATGACAACCTACTGCGTGATAATCTTCTGCCTAGTCAGTCATGTCTCTCTCGAGACATGATCGTCCAAGCGTGTATCACGTATGGCACTTAACTGACTGACTGAATATAATAGTTGAAAACATGATTAAAGCTTCTACTAATCATGAAGTAGGGGATCAGTTTTATATTGTTATTAATAATAAACTGATCCCCCACTAATTACTACTTAATAATATAATACATCTCTTCCACTTCTAGCTATGAGTCAAATAAGAGGACAGATTGGGTTCTATAGCCTTGACTGGCAAACAGTCTACCGCA
>JBBBDQ010000273.1:4290000-4297500 GCA_037127315.1 Ascarosepion bandense | reverse complement strand
TCGGAACGAGAAATCAGGGAGCCGAGTTCGAATTCCAGTTGAATTTATTGCATTCACTTACGCGCAAATACCCTAGGGAAAGGTATTAACCCGCCTCTTCCTTCAAGTTATAGGTTAAATAACAGGACAGATTGGGTTCTATAGCCTTGGCTGGCAACCGCAGAAAGCAATGGCAACCTACTGCGGAATAGTCTTCTGCCCAGTCAGTCATGTCTCTTTCGAGACATGATCGCCCAAGCGTGTTTCACGTATGGCACTTAACTGACTGACATACTATACCAGTGACAGAATTTCGTAGGCCACATTCATATTATACCGACACCAAATTTATTTAGATTAACGCACAATAAATTGACAGTATAGTTGGTAATGTTATCTGAATAGCGAAAAATAGCATTGAAGAGTCGAATACAAATTCTAGTCTGTGTTTTGCTTACAATATAGCAGAAATACTCTTGGGAAAGATATGAATCCTCTTAGTTATAGAGAGGAGAATCAGTTCTTCAAACTTTGTTGGCAACCAGCCTGAGAAATATTTGAATTCGAAAACCGTAATGAAGGCAACAGGAAAAACTCATCTATCTTTCACATGAGTAATGCCAGTTCACAGATAATAAAAAGGGATTCCCTGAAGAGTCATGATAGTCTACGTTCTTAATGGACACGGCATTTCTTTTTAAATAGTAGATAAATTAGTTTGAATATTTCCATTGAAGTTTATTTTTTTCTTTGGTTCAGATAATAAAATGTGTTAAAATATAAAAGGATTTAATTATATTTTAATGCAGAGTGAAAGTTAAACAATTTTTTTAGCAAAAACAAACAGGAAAGAACCTCGGTGAAAATTTCTTATAACTTTAATAAAATTTCTTATTAAAAAATTTCTTGAATTAAATTTATTAAAATTTATTAAAATTATTAAAAATTTCTTAAATTAAAATTTTTTTAATAACTTAAATAAAAAAAAATATTAAAATTTCTTATATTTATATTAAAAATTATATAAAAAATTTCTTATTTATCATGTAAAAGATTTCTTTTGTCATTTTCCAACTGAGATATTCATACACAAGCAGAGTCAATTTTCTCTCTCATGGCTTCCCAACTCTTCCCAACAAAGATACACACAAACGACACCGATTTATAACTGCATTATTTGTATGGTTACACAAGATCAAGGTTCATATATAGTCAGTAAATTAAGTGCCATACGTGATACTCGATTGAACGATCATTTCTCGAAAGAGACATGACTGACTGTGTAGAAGCTTTCCTCGCAGTAGGTTGTCATTACTTTCTACGGTTGCCAATTAAGGTTACAGAACTCAAGCTCTCCTGATATTTAAACCATAGCTTGCGGGAGAAGAAACGTGATACTCGATTGGACGATCATTTCTCGAAAGAGACATGACTGACTGTGTAGAAGCTTTCCCCGCAGTAGGTTGTCATTACTTTCTACGGTTGCCAATTAAGGTTACAGAACTCAAGCTCTCCTGATATTTAAACCATAGCTTGCGGGAGAAGAAACGAATTAATGCCTTTCCACAAGGTTAATTTCGTGTAATTGAAAGCAAAGAATTCAACTGGAATTCGAAAACGGCTCTCATTTTTCTCTTTCCGAGTCGATATCCACTGCACCACAACAAACACAAATATATAGTAGTGGTGTTAATAAAACAGTGCTCGATAAAATTAATAACAGATACCAAGTATATATTAATAAATATACACATTAACAATAGGATGATAGCACCTGAAGATTGCAATTTGTCAAGAAAGAAATGCATATTTTAAATTTATTAATCTTAGAGGTTTTCATGATATTTATCTACATCCCCACCGAGGCAGAATGTGGCACAAGACCTTTTTAATGTGGTTATAATTTACAGATTATTTTTAGTTGATATTCGTATTTAAGTAGACGTTCCGTTTGTTGATTGAACACTAGATTTATTTATTTTCGTCTGAATATTTAAGAAATCTTTTCGGAGAACGCATATTTTTCCTAAAAAGATATCTCGAATATTTAATTAATAAACGGCGTCTCTACTTAAATACGATTTTTGACTAAAAATGTTAGATAAAAATAAATGTATTAATTATATATAAATATATATATGTAGGCATGGACCTTCCCAGTATCCCAGTAAAAGTAACAAATTCTTTTCACCACACACACACACACACACACACACACACACACACACACACACACACACACACATATATATATATAACACACACACATATATATATATACACACACAGAGACACACAGGCATATATATATATATATATACACATATAAACACACACACAGAGACACACAGACATATATATACACACACACACACACACACACACACACACACACAGACATATATATATATATATATACACACACACACATATATATATACATATATATATACACACACAGAGACACACAGGCATATATATATATATATACACACATATACACACACACACACAAAGACATACAGACATATACACACACACACACACACACACACACACATGTGTATGTGTAGTCGCATGAACGTTAGATTCTTGAAGTCCTAAAGGATTAAAACGTATGTAGCTCCTCTCAATTTTCGATACCTGAAGTTTGCAATGAATTTTTAGAAATAAAAAAAGCATTCTTGAAGTTTTCTTTTTAGCTTTAATTAAAATTTACTATTTCCAGTAAGAAAAAATATTCTAGCGCATTTCAAATAGAAATTATAATGGAATCGAATTTTTTAATTGCTTTCATTGGATATCGGCTATCTACACAGACTTTGACACATCTGTAAACAAAAGTTAATTATCGGTTGAAAAAATCTTTCAAAAATATAATATACTTTTATGAAACTTTTTTTTACTAATATTAGATAGTTTTAAGTATGAATCTGATCTGATCTGATCTGAAAAAAAGAAAAATACTTTATTTTTAAAATAACGGAGAAAAAAGATTTAAAAAAAAAATGGAAACGATAATAACATCTACAGAGACTTTATCTGTTAAAACAATTTAAGATAATGATAGATGATCTCCTTTTTTATATAATTTTTAAATACTCAGTAACCTTGAAAATGTTGAAAAATATTCTCCGTAATCTAATTTTAAGAATCTTCACTTTAAATTTTCAATAGTCATCACATATTTTCCTAAAATGTCGTGTATATTCGACCATGCTTTCGAAAAAGGGTACGTTTTTAATATTTTATATACTTAAAGAAAATAAAAATATTTTAAAAATCTAACTAAAAAATAATTTCTACTTAGCTTTAAAATTTTAGATGAGTAAATATAGTTTTCACCTAACAATGTCAGCTAATAGATGAAACTAATGCTAAATTTTAAAAGATTTATATATTATAAATTATTATAATCAAAATGATAAGATAAAAACAATTCTTGCAAAAATTCATTATTCATCGATTTTTTTTCGATAGAGTTCTTAATAAATCTTATTTATAAAAGTAATTAAATGCTTTTCTAATTAAATAATGTCATGGTGTTATTGATTTTTTTATTTTACGATTCGGAGCAGATTTTCGGGAAATGAGTAGTAGTTTAAAAAAAGTGATGATTTACATTAACATAGAGTCCTGTTTTTAACTTTAAAATTTTCAGATGAAAATTAAACTTCTCAGAAAATTAAAAGTAAGTGTGGATTCACATTTGTAAAAAATAAAATATTTTAGAAAGATTGTCAAAAGAAACTTTTAAATAATTTAATTCGTTTATAAAAGTTTCATGAAAATATGACAATTATTTGATTTTTTCAAGAATTTTCAAATAAATGTGTTTTTCACAGAAAAAAATAAAGCGAAAACACTAATCGAAGACAATAGACGTAAAGAAAAACAAAATATTTAACTGAAATTTCAAACGTGTTAGAGATGAATAAAAACATAAAAAACAAAAATAAAATACATTGGTCTTCCCTCTTAATATTAACATAAACATTTCCACGATAAAACTTTGTCTTTATTAAGTTTGAGGCCTTTTTATCATTCTATGGTTGATTTTTCGAGAAAACTTGGAGTTACCTAAAACGTGTGATGCAAAAACTTTGAAAATTGCTTTTGAAATTAAAAGATAGTATTTACTAGTATCCCATATATATATATATATATATATATATATATATATATATATATGTGTGTGTGTGTGTGTGTGTGTGTGTGTGTTTGCGTGTTTGCGTGTTTGTGCGTATGTATGTATCGAGAATGTACATATTTGCGCATGCATCGATGTATATATAAACCTTATGTATAAATGGATAAGAATATATAAGATAGATTTTAATTTTCTTTCTCAAATCTTTCTTTATTATTGATAACATTTTACTGTCAATAATATTATTGGAAATGTACACTACTGGCCATAATTATTAGGCGACCCAAGTGTTTAAAAAAATGATGTATTTCCTACTATTTTTAGTATTTATTGCCAAGTGGATAATTCTAAATGAAAATAGAATGGTTCATTTGTTAATACTGCACAATAACATGTGCATCCAATGAACTGTTCTGGTGTCCGGTTTTTGTGCTCAATTCCCCATGCTACTCCCTTCTTTTTATTGGCTGGCCGAAGCAAAGGTTTCCTGTCTGCCTTGTAAAATTTTGCAAACTAATAATAACAAAAGAACCATTCTATTTTCATTTTCTTTCTTTCTTTCTTTCTTTCTTTCTTTCTTTCAGTCTGTTCATATCTATCTATCTATCTATCTATCTATCTATCTATCTATCTCAGTCTGTTCATATCTATCTATCTATCTATCTATCTATCTATCTATCTATCTATCTATCTATCTATCTCAGTCTGTTCATATCTATCTATCTATCTATCTATCTATCTATCTATCTATCTATCTATCTATCTATCTAATCCTATTGTGGTCATTATCTATCTTCCTCTCTCTCTACTATCTAATCCCATTATCACTCTTTCTCTCCCTCTCCCCCTCTCTCTCTCTATCTGTTTAAATGTATGTGTCTAGCTAACTGACTAGAAACATAGTAGCAGTAATGTAATGCTGTCTAAACTGTATACTACTTTTATAACACTGCTAGCGTTTTTGTGAGTGCACAAAAATCAACACATCCACATTAGAGGCCACCGTCTGTTTCATGCTAAATGCAATTGATACCCTGACAATAGCCTTTAGCATGAAACAGACTGTCGCCTTTAGGTGTTGAGTTCTAAGGCCACTCACATACCCATATTTAGAATAACATATATATATATATATATATATATATATATATATTAATAAATATACATATTATCCTATGTCTATGGCACGACTGAGAGTTTAATGCGTTATGCAATTATCAGGTTCATATTTTAAACTGGCAGTTTAATAGATTTCAATTTATGTTCACTCGATGTTCAATGGAAATTAAATCTTATAAAACACTCTAATAATAATGCTATACATATGTGCACTGTCATATGTATAGTTATTAATTCAAGTCGATATATATATGTATGTGTGTGTGTATATATATATATATATATATATATATAGTCATCCGCATGCAGATATATATATATATGTATATATATATGTATATATATATGTATATATATAATATGGTCGATATGCACACTCATAAATTTTACTTAATACTCTTTCTTGATGAATAAAAATATATATCGTTGCTTCACGTGTATATATATATATATATATATATATATATATATATATATATATATATATATATATATATATACGTCTGTGTGTGGCCGTCTTATACTAACAAAAATCGAGGCGACCAAACAAAACCTAGTTGCTGATCTCGAGAAAGACCTCCACTCTGTGGCTGACTAGGGTAGGAAATGGCTTGTAATGGCTTGTATATTTTAATGATACTATCTGTCAACCACTACATTCCCTCCAAACAAGTACTCCCTGGAAGTAATACACTACGCCTCCTCGGTCTCACACTCTCTTCCCACCTCAAGTCGAACAATTATATAGCTCAATTCAATAGCTATATCGGCTGCCAGGAAGGTTGGGTCACTGTATCGGGCTAGGATATTTTTCCCACCTATGTCCATCTTACACATATACAAATCAACCAACCGACCGTGCATGGAATACTATTGTCATATCTGGTCGGGTGCTCTGGTTATTTATCTCAGGGTTCTCGACAGGCTCCATGGGAAAATCTGTGTCCCAATCTGGCAGCTCGCCTCCAGCCACTTTCTTACCGGTGGGATGTGGCTGCCCTCTGTCTATTCTACAAATATTTTCATGGCTTCTGCTACGTTGAGCTTAGCTCACTTATGCCCCCTCCACAAGAATTTACTCAAGCAACCAAACTGGTAACAAGGTCCCACCCTTTTATTGTTACATCAAACAAATGCAGCCGTCATTACTAACCCCTCAGCTTCTTTTCCGCTTGTGAGATTCCCTTCCGTATACTTATTGCCTGATGGCTACAATCTCCAAGGATTTAAATGCAATGTCAATTCCCATCTCTTATTCACTTGACACCAGTCTTTCACTCGTCCTTTCCCCATCACGCTGTCTATATTGTTCTCTTTCTCGCTCTACCCTCTCTATTGTCTTCACACCGGTATTCCCATCCTTCTCTAGCCCTTTCTCCGACACCCCCTGTAATCGGTTCGTCTTTCTCTTCGCTATCCTCCTGCCTAAACTTTCACTCACCTCTTATGTAGTCCTTTGCTAACCAGTGGCAGTACCGCCTTGCTTGGGGTGAAATGCTTAAAAAATTGGTGGTTAGTGTGACTTTAATTGACACGAAAATTGTGGTCGGAGTTCCGAGTCCAAATTCCGGTTCATTTTCCTTTGTTCTTAGAAATCGCACGATCTTTTACTTATGAGCGAAATAGCTTTCTTGCGTTGAACTACAATTAGGGTCGGTAAAGGAATTTCTCATTTTAAGCCTGAAAAATCCTTTGGTTTGTTCTACACACGCGTTCATCGCTATAATCAAATTATCTGTATGGCTAGTCTTGTGGTTCAATTGCGTGCTGAACTGTTGAGCCTTTATAATTCGTAATCGATCGGAGAATCTATTATACATAAAAGAAAATAACCTAACTTTACAGATAATGTGGAAGCTGATTGGCAAAGACCCGAAATAAGTTAAGAGACAGATGTAATCCATGTTTAACAGAAAAGATTAAAATTTTGAAATTTCAATATCAGAATATACTTCTGAATAAACGTCGAGAGATCGTTAGCATGTGTCGTCATAGAAATAAATATAAATTTGCAATAATTATCTTATTCTTTCATTTAGTCACAATAAAGTTTTTTTTAAAATTTGGCTAAACAGTTACCTTCACCCCACCCACATACCACTACTAGCTCAATGGTCAAGCCACATAACACCCACTGCCATAGAAGAAATTACTACTAAGTTTCCGCTAGTTTAATCCTATAAAAGTTAATAACCTCCAAGATACTAGACCAAGCCAAGCCTTCTCCGGCATTAAAATTTTTTCTTCATTCT
>JBBBDQ010000273.1:4210000-4285000 GCA_037127315.1 Ascarosepion bandense | reverse complement strand
CGGTAGTATATATATATATATATAACAAGATTGTTGTTTTTTCAATACTTGGACTGATAAAATGTATTTTGGCAAGCAGGTTTTTATCGAAAAGTACTCTATATCGGGGGTGGAGATAGAGCGTGGATAGTTTTAGTGCTCATTTGAAGTGACAAATTCTTTGTACTAAAACTATATATATATATATATATATATATATATATATATATATATATATATATAGTTTAGAGCCATACGTGATACACACTTTGGGCGATCTTGTCTCGAAAGAGACATGACTGACTGGGCAGAAGATTATCCCGCAGTAGGTTGTCATTGCCAGCCAATGCTATAGAACCTAGTCTGTCCTGATATTTAACCTATAACTGGAGGGAAGAGACGGATTAATACCTTTCCCAAGCTATTTGTGTGAATGTGAATACAAAGAATTCAAGTGAAACTCGAACTCGGCACCCCGAGTTCTCGTTCCAAGTCGATGTCCACTGCGCCACAACGAACTCAAAATGTCCTATTATTTAACCATAACTGGAGAGAAGAGACGGATTAATACCTTTCCCAAGGGTATTTGTGTGTAAGTGAATGCAAGGAATTCAACTAAAATTCAAAGTCGGCACCACTTGTTCCGAGTTGATATTCACTGCACCACAACGCATATATATATATTTAATGCTTCTAAAATGAAACTGCTCAATTTTAATCGTCTTAGAGAACCTGTTCTGCTAATCTAGATAGATAGATAGATAGATAGATAGATAGATAGATAGATAGATAGATAGATAGATAGATAGATATGATCAGAATGAGGTTAGAGGATATAGATAGATAGATAGATAGATAGATAGATAGATAGATATGATCAGAATGAGATAGATAGATAGATAGATAGATAGATAGATAGATAGATAGATAGATAGATAGATATGAACCGACTGGAATAGATAGATTGATAGATAGATAGACTTGCTACAACTTCTCAGGTTAATCAGTCAGTTAAGTGCAATACGTGATACACGCTTGGGCGATCATGTCTCTTTCGAGACATGACTGACTGGGCAGAAGATTATCCCGCAGTAAGTTGCCATTGCTTTCTGCGGTAGACTCGTTGCCGACCCAGGCTAGAGAACTCAATCTGTCCTGTTATTTAACCTATAAGTGGAAGGAATATACGCATTAATACTTTTCCCAAGGTTATTTGCACTTAAGTGAATACAATGACTTCTGCTGGAGTTCGAACTCGGCTCCCCGATTTCTCGTTCTGAGCCGATATCCAATGCACCACAAAGGTTAATACAAAGCAGAAAAACTATACAGAATCAATTGCTAAGTCTGCCGCTAGGAATATGGGTGCACTGTGTCGTGCAAGATAATTTTTTGCTAGAATCTCTTTTGCACATTTATGTGTTTATCATTTGTTCATGCCTAAAATATTGTTGCCAGATCTGGTCTAGTGTTTTTGTTATATATTTATAGCTTGATATAATCCAATGAAGAATCTGTAATCTTATCGGTCATGATCATCTCGGTTTCATTCTCGTTCCTATTTACGGTAACATACCTTCCGTGAGGATGTGCGTTGTCGTGCATTGGATATCGACTCGGAATGATAAATCGCGGAGCCGAGTTCGAATTCCAGTTGAATTCCTTGCATTCACATACGCACAAATACCCTTGGGAAAAGTATTAATCCGTCTCTTACCTCCAGGTATGTGTTAAATAATATAACAGATTGGGTTCTATAGCCTTGGCTGGCAACCAGTCTACCGTAGAAAGCAATGGCAACCTACTGCGGGATAATCTTCTCCCCAGTCAGTCATGTCTCTTTCGAGACATAATCGCCCAAAGCGTGGATAACTTATGGCACTTAGCTGAATGACTGACCTTCCTTGTGCCTTTTGTATAAATATTTTCTTGCTAATTGTTCTGATAAACTTTCCTCTTTGGGAATTTGACTTTATGAAGTATTAGATTGCCTGTTAGGTCTCGTAATAAAAATATCATTCAGTTAGTTAAATGCCACAGTGATCCACGCTTTGTCGATCATAACATTTTAGAGACTAACTAGACACAATATTTTCCTTCAGTAAGTTGCCATTTCTTTCTGGGGTAGACTGGTTGACAACCAAGGCTATAGAACCCAATCTCTTCTGCTGTTCAACCCATATCTGGAGGGAGAAGATATAAATTAATAACGTTCAAAAGGGTATTTGCGCGTAAGTGAATGTAACGAATTCAGCTGGAATTCCAACATGAGTTCCGATTTTTCATTCTGAGCCGATAACCACTACACCACAGCGCACATCGAAAATGTAGCCGGATAAAAATAATTCTAAAATTACTGTTGTTTATATTTGGGTGGGTACAAAACTTGTACCAGCTGATATAGAATGCAGCGAGATGTGAATTGCTGAAATAGATAATTCAAACGTTTCCCAATGAAGATACCTGACCAAGGTCAAACTCTTAGTGTCATATTTCGGTTAAAGAAGCAGTTTCAGATTTTTAAAAAGTGAAGCAGGGTCTGTTCTTGTCGGGAGGGACATTTTCTTTGGTATGACCTCGGTCGTATCCGATTGTTAATAACTCCACTGTTTAAAAATATACATAAAAAAAACAAAAAACAAGGATAGCAACTCAAACACGCGTGAACATGAAAAATAACTTTTATAGTAATATAAAAAGATAAGTAAAAAAATCACTCAAGGATTCAGATCCAAATGATTACTCTGAGGTGTCAGAAGATGAGGCCGATTTGGAGGGAAGAGACCCTGATTGCTGTTTGGTTTGACAGTCTTACTGCAGTGTCTTTGTCCAATTTCTACTGGCATTGAGCTTTTTAAGAATTTACGTCGGTAAATGTATGTTTGTTTTCTCTCCTTTGACCGGTTTCATATTGGTCGGGTTGATCTCTGGGGCTTTAACAGTAGTTTCGGTTGTTTACCCCCTCCGCACACACAAATATTATATATATATATATATATATATATATATATATATATATATATAAACTTATTATTATATATATATATAAACTTATTTATAAATGAAACTTTGTCTGTGTGCGTGTGTCTGTGTGTTTGCGTGTGTGTGTATCCGTCACCTATAGACTCCGAAATGGCTGAACCGATTTTCTTGAAAATTTACACAGTTGTACTATAAGCGTCCACGAGTGTTCTTAGCTAGGGTTAGTGTCGAGGTATCCGCGATAAATATCCAAAAACGATAATCGAAAAAATCGGGTAATAGAAGGAGTGGTCCGATTTTAATCAAATCTGATACACTCATAGACAAAGACATAAAAACGTTATTCAGAAGTTTCAAGGTTGTAGTACTTACAATAATGCAGAAAATCGATAATTGTATGTCTGTATTTTTTCAGCCCTTTTATTTTAGTTTTTGCTTCGGGTTCTGCTCTAACTAGGTATAACTGTAGTTCTTAGCCTCAGCCATTATACCATTTACTCAGAGGACGTATTTAGCCTTCAAATTCAGTTTACGACGAAAAAACTTATTTGATATCGATACCAGGAAATCAAATGTGACTTACATTCATTCATTTTTCTTTCAGTCTACGGTTTCGTTTTAACTGGAAACAACTATTGCTTTTTAGTCTTTCGTGCCAACGTCCAAAGAGTCTGAGCTCCAGGACGATGGATTAGTTTTAAAACTTTCATTACACCCGAACAACGCCGGACTATACTGCTAGTATATATATATATATATATATATATATATATATATATATAATAGCAGACATTGAAATCAACACCCAAAGGCGTCAGACTTTTTCATGATAAACACAATGGTGACTTATATATATATATATATATATATGAAATTATTTTTTGCAACATTATTTTTGATCGATACACGTATTTAAATAGATAATTTGTTTATAATCAAACAGTATTATATATTTATTTCTACCAGCCTGATTATTTACGATAAATTTATTCTTATGAAAATGTATGTCATTCGGTATTACAAAAAGAATATCTACTTCAATACAAGTGTCGATCAAATATAACGTTCAAACAAATTATTTCAAATTGTCGGTTTGTTTATAACCATTTCGTTAATCTTCGTTAATTTCCGTAACATGTTTACATTTGTTGACATTACGGTACATTTCAGAGCAGATATGGTTATTAATTTCCGTAACATTTAAAATGACAAATTCTTTGCACGAAAACTATGTGCATATATATATATATATATATATATATATATATCAGTTAAGTGCCATACGTAATACACACTTTGAGTGATCTTGTCTCGAAAGAGACATGACTGACTGGACAGAAGATTATCTCACAGTAGGTTGGCATTGTTTTCTGCAGTAAACTGGTTGCCAGCCAAGGCTACAGAACTCAAAATGTTTTATTATTTAACCCATAACTGGAGAGAAGAGACGGGTTAATACTTTTCCCAGGGGTATTTGTGCGTAAATGAATGCAAGGAATTCAACTAGAATTCAAACTCGGCACCACGATTTCTTGTTCCGAGTCGATATTCACTGCACCACAACGCACATCCATATATATATATATATATATATATATATATATATATATATCGTATTTAGAGGGCTGGTTTCAAAATATCGTGCTTGATGAAACATATCTAAGCTAGTAAGTATAGATTAATAAAAACACATATTATCCCTTAAGAGACAATACTTCTCCGGGTTTAGCAACAGGACTCTGCACCATGTGACACAAGCTGGAGAACCCAGTTTTAGCTGTCATCAATTTCTGCGGGTACATCACCCCTTACTCCTGGTCACCTAATTCACTAGACTCTGACCCTGCTTGATTAATGTGTGTGCGGCGTAGTTGAGCAAGTGACTAACAAATCTTCTTGTAACTCCAAAGATCAACTGAAGACAAAGATTATGACAGCATTCATCAAATTTAGGAGACTGTTCAGATGAGTTGCAAGTAATTCGGAAGTTGTCTGGGGACCGTGGTCTAAGCAAAATTCGATTTTATTGAAAGAATTTATTCTTAAGTATATCAAGCTACTTTTGTGCCATTTTAGTAAGTATAGCTGTTAAAATGAGGTGTCAGTGTGATTTTCATTTTTACGCAAATTATCCGGCAATTCATTCATCGCACCTTATATATATATATATATAGTTTTTTCATGCTTTAACATGTGCATGATCATGACATTAAAACATAAAAACATTCCAGTTTTGGATAATTTTCACTATGTAATGAACTCAAACAATTTGTCAACCATTATATTTGAAGTAGAAAAAAATGTACAGTAATTTTTAGCAACACAGTTTTCCGGTCACATTTGTTACCATAACTCACACCCCTGAAGATGACCTCGAAAAGAGGTTGAAAGTATTTGGGTACCTTAAGAAATTAATGAAAATAACATCTGTCAAAGTTACAGCTCATTTCTGTAATACGCGAAAGATTACCCGTGAGTATAAACGGATTTTATTAAAAATAAGCAAACATATTGTTCGCAATTTATTTAATCTGACATATATATATATATATATATATATATATATATATATATATATATATATATATATATAGCATAATGATGATCCACGTATACTGTCTTAATATGTATAGGAAAAACTACTAAAAAGTTGTAAGTTTAAAAATGTATTTTTTTGACAGTATTTTTTTATTTCTATTATATATATTTGATATTTCAGACCGGCCTCGGCCTTTCATCAGAAACAAATGATTTTAAAATTTAAACTAGAAGCGTTCGTCGTGAAAAGCGTCTATCGCGAGATGTTTACATCACGTGATGTAGAAAGCGATAGAGTTTTTTGAATATATTTAAACGTAAACCTAACTGTAATAATACGTTTAGATGTTGTTTTAAAGAAAATTTTTAAGTGTATCTGAAAAATGTTTAACTATTGAAATATTTATAAAGATTCAAAATAACTAAGTCCCTATTTAACCCTAGCCTATATGTATTTAATTTTAAAATCCGGTATTTTTCTTTATATAGTCATCCGCAGACAGATCTGTTTCGCTGTATCACAGCTCATCAGTACGGTTAGACTCCGATTGCTTTTTATCCCGGGATTGAAACCCGACCGAATTGGCATCAGTCGGCGATTTTACTTCTGGGCTATGGGCGTTCAGTAGAAGAAGGCAGACTTTTTAGCGTGTATATTATCATTATACGCGCCCAATAGCCAGAGTGCTGTAATTCATTTTACTGAATGAGCGATATATATATATATATATATATATATATATATATATATATATATTCTAAACATATACCGTTAATTATAAGAGACAATGAATGTCGATTATGATTATCATGATCCGTTCTAAACATCGTATTTTGGTTTTAATTTAAGGTGAAAATAAAGAAAATTATTCTCCAACATTCTTAGAACGGCTCATGATTAAACACAATAGACATTCATTGTCTCTTATATTTAACAGTACATCTTTAGAAAATTATCTGCTGCCTCGATACACTATATATATATATTTTTTTAATTTTTTTTTCTAAACATATGCTGTTAAATATAAGAGACAATGAATGTCTATTATGTTTAGTCATGAGCCGTTCTAAACGTCGTATTTTTGCTTTAATTTCAGTTGAAAATAAAGACAAAAATTCTCCAACATTTGGATAATTATTTATTGGTTTTCTTCTAAGCTTTCGGCTCACATGAGCCATCTTCAGAGAGGTTGTTTAAACTGAAATATTATAACATCCACCATCACCGACGATTTTATTTTGTGTTGACATAAAACTCCGCTTGGCAACGGCAATAGTTACCAAAAATAATAAACGCAGTTCTTAAATTTGCGATGCGGTTTTATGACGTCACACCGCGGGATAGCGCGAAATGACAACAAAACCATCTAGTCAAATGCAATGTAATATGTTATTTCCTGTTTTAAAGTTGATTTTATTAAGTGTTGGTTGTTTCAATTCGATGTACATGGCCTCCAATATCTGCAGGTTCCTCTTACTGTGTGTATGAGTAAGGATCACCAAAATCTGTCTGATATTACCTACATGTTTATGTTTTTCAGAGAAATGCTGTTTAATAGTACTCTGATCAGAAAGATGACATGTAAGTCTACGGGAGAACGTGGTTGTAGTAAAACCAATATATGTACTAGGTTTTTTATTAGTATCAGAGATGCAATCTCTGAATGGGCATGTATAATTGGTACACTACATTGTTTTTTTGTTTTTTGTAGAGAATTTAGTTTAGTGCTTGTTGGGTTATTATAGACTATGAGGTCAATTGTTTTAAACTTTTTATAATATATAATGAGTTTAATTTGATTATTACTTTCCACTGGTTTAACATTTCTACGTATTATGTTTTTGAGGGTTTTTTCATCTTGTTTATAATTATTATGTATTTGGTTGCAATAGTATAACTTTATAGTGTTATGTTTGTTTTGATGTAAACCATTATTATTAATATTATCATTATTGTTAGCGCTATTGTTAATTTTGTTGAGATCCATTTTAATTTGTTGATCAACAAATTAAAACGTATCTCAACAAAATAACTCATCACTAATATGTTCTAGTGAGACAAGCTTGTTCTAGTGAGACACAACGTCGATGTGCCCATATATATATATATATATATATATATATATATATATATATAATGAACAGATAGATAGATAGATAGATAGATAGATAGATAGATAGATAGATACTGATTTTCTAAGAGCAGCTTAGATGTGGCACTAGGCCAAAAGTATGAGGTACCCAGTGAGGATCTAACTCATCACTAATATGTTCTAGTGAGACAAGCTTGCTATTTTGCTATTACACAACGTCGAGGTGCTCATATATATATATATATATATATATATATATATATATATATATATATACATAGTGATGATCATCCACGTATACTGTCTTAATATGTATAGGATAGAATATTAATAAAAAGTTTTGAATTTAAAAATGTACTTTTTTTTAACAGTATTTGTTTACTGTTCAAAAAAAGTACATTTTTAAATTCAAAACTTTTTATTAATATTCTTTCCTATATATATATATATATATATATATATATGGAGTAGATAGATCAATCTAATTGGAGTAGATAGATCTATCTATCGCTCGGTTCACACTCCACCCACGTCTATTGAACAGGTTCAGTTTCTCATCCCTTTTTCCCTGTTTAGATGTGGTTTCCGGCTTTCTCTTTTCCAATCTTCTCTTTTTTTTTTTTTTCAATTGGACTAGATAGATCTATCTATCGCCCGGTTCACACTCCACCCACGTGTATTGAACAGGTTAAGAGCCTCATCACTTGTTGTCTGTTTAGGATGTGGTTTCCGGCTTTCTTTTTTCCATTCTTCTCACATTGGATTCTTTTTTTCTTTCAATTGGAGTAGATAGATCTATCTCCCGGTTCACACTCCACCCACGTTTATTGAACAGGTTAAGAGGCTCATCCCTTGTTCCCTGATTAGGATGTGGTTTCCGGCTTTCCCTTTTCCAATCTTCTCACTTTGGTTTCTTTTTTTTTTTCAATTGGAGTAGGTAGATCTATCTATCCCCCGGTTCACACTCCACCCACGTCTATTGAAGAGGTTAAGAGGCTCATCCCTTGTTCCCTGTTTAGGATGTGGTTTCCGGCTTTCTCTTTTCCAATCTTTTCACTATTACGTAGCCCCCTGCACATCAGTGGCGTTACCGCCTTGCTCGGGGTGATACGATTAATATATATATATATATATATATATATATATATATATATATATGTATATATATATAATGAACATACTGAGATAGATAGATAGATAGATAGATAGATAGATAGATAGATAGATAGATAGATATGAACTGGGAAGTACCGATATGAACCTCATAGATAGATAGATAGATAGATAGATAGATAGATAGATAGATAAAGCAAAAAAAGTAAAAGAAAAGTGAAAATGCATAGAAATTGAATGAAACAATTTTCATATGTATTATTTTAACCATTTTTATCACAAACGTTTATATGACAACCACCATTAAATGAATTGCTTATTCTTATGGAATACACATTTGCATCGTATGGACACCGTTAAGAGTGAATTTATAAATATAATCGCAGAAACATTACTACTACTACTACTACTACCAATAATAATAATAATAATAATAATAATAATAATAATAATAGCAGCAATTGTAGCGGTTGTGTAATAAAATTACAAGAAAAAAACGTGTCAGATTAAAATCGGCTACCATCCTGATATTGCATGTGAAAATGATTTGCTGATATCTTGTTTGGAGTGAAATCCACCAGAGACGTCCTCTTCCGGGCAGTGTGTTATTTTTTTTTTTTTTTCAGAAAATTTTGCGATCATGGCTTTCCACAATTTCTTGTTCTTTGTATCTCTTATAAAGTTTGTTCCGCCTCCATTTAATCAATCTCATTAGGTAGCTTATGTGTTGTTTTTTTCTATGAGTCTTGGCTTCAAAATATCTTGTCAGTGTCAAGTTTTCTTAGCCCTCTTTCTTCTATGTTACATACAATTTCAACTGTTTGTTTCCGTGGTTAAGTATATGTGTGGTTTTTGTTTCCATTGTTTCTTAATCTTCGCCCTTTTTAAGTACATAGTATCCTCAACATACTTCTGCATTGCCACGTTTCCGTTGCTGCAAGGGTCTTTTTCATCTGTGTGGATATTGTACAGCATCCACTGTCTTATCACAGTTCAGGACTCTTTTCTTTGTTTCCGTTGCTTCAAGGGTTTTTTTCACCTGCGTGGAGATTGTCCAGCATTCACTCACATATAGGTGAGCAGATATTACATAGCAGTTCAGGACTCTTTTCTTTGTTTCTGTTGCTTCACTTCACTTCTTTATCTGTGAGGAGATTGTCCAGTATTCACTACCATATACGACGACTGATATTACGTCACAGTTTAGTACTCTTTTCTTTGTTTCTGTTGCTTCAAGTTTCTTCTTCATCTGTGGGGATTGTCCATCATTCACTGCCATAATGGAGGAATGATATTACATCACAGTTTAGTACTCTTTTCTTTGTTTTTTTTTTTTTTTTTTTTTTTTTTTGTTCAAGTCTCTTCATCTGTTAGAAGTCTGTCCATTATTCACTACGATATTGGAGGAATTATATTACGTAGCAGTTCAGTACTCTTTCATTTGTTTCTGTGGCCTCAAGTCTCTTTTTCATCTATAAATTTTTTTAGCATTCCATATCATATAAAAAGATTGATGTTATGTAACATTTCAATAATCTTTTCTTTGTCTCTAACGAAAATTTTCTTAGTAATATTTAAACTCAGCAAATATTTAATAGTAATTGCGTTCGCACCAACAGTAACAACAATAACAATAATGATGATGATAATATAGATATTTATATGCAGATAATTATCTTCTTCAAATACAAGATACATTTGAGATTATGAAGAAGATATCGAAGTTTGGTAACAGTAATGCGAGTGGATGCTGAAGAATTTCTGAATATCATCAAAAGAGGAATTTAAAAAAACATATGAAATATGAATGTAACATAACAAAATATGAGGTAATTTCATTTGGTAAGATTTTAAGAAGTACGTTAGAATAAGAATATGTTATAAATAGAATAGAATGTTAGGATGTGCGTTGTGGAGTAGTAGATATCGACTTGGAACGAGAAATCGGGGAGCCGAGTTCGAATTCCAGTTGAATCCATTGCATTCACTTACGCACAAATACCCTTGGGAAAGGTATTAATCCGTCTCTTCCCTCCAGTTATGGGTTAAATATCAGGGCAGATTGGGTTCTATAGCTTTGGCTGGCAACCAGTCTACCGCAGAAAGTAATGGCAACCTATTGGGGGATAATCTTCTGCCCAGTCAATTATGTCTCTTTCGAGACATGATCGCCCAAGCGTGTATCACGTATGGCACTTAACTGACTGTTATAATAAGAAATTTTCAACGTTGTCCTTATATGTAATTTTGCTGTATTTTTTCAAATAAAATTACGCATTATATTTAGATGATAGATAAAATGCTAAAAATACCACGCCCCAAAATGTGTTTGAGTGGTTAACAACGAGCAATACATATTTGTAAATAAATGGTTTTTCACTAAAGATCATTTTAAACATTTAATCTTAATTTAATTCTGTCTAACAAAGGACGATAACTACAAGAGACTTTATTTTTGCCAGACATGCGCAATGTATATGTATTTTCTTTATTCAAAGTTCAATTTCACAAAATAAACTTGTATTGTAAGCGAAAATGAAGTGAACTTGAAGAGTACGGGTTGCTCAGTTTTTAAACAGTCAGCAAATATTTTTTTTGTTAGACGAAGTTATTTTTTTTAATTAAAATATAATAAATAACGAAACTCCTTTGTGAAAGAGGAGCAAAAAGAAAATGAAGATAAAAACTCAATGCTGATACGACCCATCATAAGTGAGTGTTTGTTGGTAGGATGAGGGTTGGGTCACAAGAGTTCGATTTTAGGCTGGTTTATTTAAATTTCCACAATCGTTGGTCAAACGATAGGGAACTCCTCCTTCTCCTCCTCCTTCCTTTTCTTGTTATTATTATTATTATTATTATTATTATTATTATTATTATTATTATTATTGCCACTTACTTATTATTCAACTTCTTTGTTTCTTTTCAGGGAGACCTGAATTCGCAAGCTCCCATTCACCACTATCCGATGAATGTTCTTGTTTGTACATGTGTAATGTCTTTCGGTGATGAAGGAAAGGAGTCGAATAAAAGCAGGGTGGAGAGAAGAGGTAATTGGGGTGGGGGGGCAGCATTTGGGGCATTTTTTTTCTTTTCTTTTAAACTTTTTTTTTCTTTCGGCTTGTTTACTCACAAGAGTAAAAATGGGTTGGGTGTAAAAAAGTAATAAAAATTAATGCAATAAAATGAAAAAAAAAGTCGTGAATAATTATTGGATAGATTTGAAACTGGGTCCGCCTTTCTTTTTCTCTCGACAGCTTCTTTAAAAAAAGAAGTTTCTTTTTAGGGATAAAGAATATAATCAAGGGACACAACACGCATATTTAAACATGAATGCACACACATACATACAAGAAGAGAGAGAAAGAGAGAGAGAGAGAGAGAGAGACAAATAGGGAGACGAACCCACACAAACAGCATAGAATATATATATGTGTGTGTGTGTGTGTGTGTGTGTGTCTTTAGAATATATATATATATATATATATATATATATATATATATATATATATTTACGCTCTCACACCCTGATTGAGCCCTCTGGAAGAATGGTAGACTTTGAAAAACAGTAGCTACGCTGGCATCTACGCTGGCATCTACGCATCGTTCATTCAGCAATGAATTAGAACACTCTCAGCTATTGAGCGTGTATGATGATAATATACAAGCTGAAAAGTCCACCTTCTTCTACCGAGTGCCCATAGTTCAGAGGTAGAATCGCCGACTGTCACCAATTCGGTGGGGTTTCAATCCTGAGTTAAAAAGCAATCGGATGTCTAACTGTACTGATGAGCTGTGATTCATCGAAACAGATCTGTCTGCGGATGACTATATATATATATATATATATATATATATATATATTCTAAACATATACTGTTAAATAAAACACACAATGAATGTCTATTTTGTTTAGTCATGAGCCGTTCTAAACTTCGTATTTTGGCTTTAATTTCAGGTGAAAAAAACACAATAACAGTCCAGCATTTGGATATTTTTTTTATTATGCTGGTTCTAAGCTTTCGGCTCACATCAGCCATCTTCAGAGAGGTTACAGAGACGTTAACATAAAGACATCCACCATCAAAAATGATATTATCTTGTGTTGACATAAAACATTGCTATGCAACGATAACAGTTACCAAAAAAGGAGACGCAGTTCATAACTTTGTAAAGCAGTTCTATGACGTAACAGCGCGTGAGAGACCGAAATGTCAATAGAACCATTTGTCTTAATAGAATTTAGTATGTTGTGACTAGAGTAAAATGTGATTTTATTAAGTGTGAGTTGCTTTGATTTAATGTAGATGGCCTCTAATATCTGAAGGTTCTTTTTACTGTGTGTATGTGTGAGTATTATTGTGTTACCGACTAAAATCTGTCGAATATTACCTACATGGCTATGTTTTTCTAGGAAAATATTTAATTGGCCTATGATCAGAAAGTTGGCAGGTAAGTCTATATATATATATATATATATATATATATATATATATATATATATATATATATATATATATATATACACTAGCAGTATAGCCCGGCGTCGCTCTGGTGTAATGAAAACTTTAAAACTAATCCATCGTCCTGGAGCTCAGACTCTCTGGACGTTGGCACGAAAGACTAAAAAGCAATAGTTGTTTACAGTTAAAGCGAAACCGTAGACTGAAAGAAGAATGAATGGATGTAAGTCAAATTTTGATTTCCTGGTATCGATATCAAATAATTTTTTTCGTCGTAAACTGAATTTTGAAGGCTAAATACGTCCTCTGAGTAAATGGTATCATGGCTGAGACTAAGAACTACAATTATACCTACTTATAGTCAAACCCGAAGCAAAAACTAAAATAAAAGGGCTGAAAATATACAGACATACAGACACACGCACAAACATCTTGCCTGATATATATATATATATATATATATATATATATATATAATCGATTTTCTGCACTATTGTAAGAACTGCAACCTTGAAACTTCTGAATATCGTTTCTTATATCGTTGTCTATGAGTGTATCAAATTTAATTAAAATCGGACCACACCTTCTATAACCCGATTTTTTCGATAATCGATTTTCGATATTTATCGGGGGTACCTTAACTCAAAACCTAGCTAAAAACACTCTCAGACGCTTATAGTATAACTGTGTAAAATTTCAAGAAAATCGGTTCAAACGTTTCGGAGTCTATAGGTAACGGGGACACACACACACATTCACACACACATACACACAGACAAAATATCATTTATAAATAAGTTTGTATATATATATATATATATATATATATATATATATATATATATAGAGAGAGAGAGAGAGAGAGAGAAGGGGAAAAATATGTAGACAGATAAACAGATATGAACGATGTATATATATATATATCTTGTTCTCTTCAATTTTATCTATCTATCTATCTATCTATCTATCTATCTATTCACGAGCGGTGAAAGCGTATTGGATGAAACTATCTTTTCAGCTAGAAACTAGGCTCCTACCACGGCCTACAGACGACTTCGGAATCTGGAATTTTTTTGGCCATTCTCCTCTTTAAGTTGTTGAATACTGCCATAACTATAGCCTTCAGTTCATCTTTAGTGTTTCAATGAGTTTTGGTCTCTCGCTAAACTGCGCCATAATAATCAAACGGTTGTAGTCTGGGGAGTTTGGGACCAGATGTAAGGGAGATATGGTCGCAGAAATTGTCTGAAAGTCATGACTTAGTTCTCCTGCTTGTGTGGCATGGTGCAGAGTCCTGTTGCCAGACGTCGGATCTTCCAACAACAACTCTCTAGATCCAGAATATATCTTCCTCCTGCCTACACTTGATGTAGGCCATCGTGTTTCCAACACATTTGGATGTCTTTTTCTTATCAGATCGACCAGAGTGAATTTTTTGAGCTGCCGTACCTTCGTAATCACCATTAGACACATCCAACTCCTTCAGAATCTTTTGTACATTCATCAGATTGACATTCAAACATAGCGCGAATACCAAGCCTTACAGAAAAGATAGATAGATAGATAGATAGATAGATAGATAGATAGATAGATAGATAGATATGAACAGACTCAGATAGATAGATAGATAGATAGATAGATAGATAGATAGATAGATAGATAGATAGATAGATAGATTTGAACAGACTGTGATAGATAGATAGATAGATAGATAGATAGATAGATAGATAGATAGATAGAATGCATAAAAGTATAAACGCCATCCTTACAGACAAGCTTATACGCAAGCTTACTCCTCACATATATAGTTACATGTTTCTATTACATACACAATCAAATATACTCTGACACAACCTTCTTACATGGATAGAACTGAACAATTCAATAAACTTCATGAGAAAGGATATAAAATATTTTTAAAAAATACAAAAAAAAAAGCAAGAATATTCAATAATATATCAATGGGAAGAAAACAAAAACAATAATCGGTAAATTTAGCGACGAAATCTTGCATTAAGTGCGTTATCTATAGTTTATATCTGTTTTATATACATTTTGTTTTAGTTGACGAAGCGCTTGTATATTTTGATAGCTGGTATTTATATAGGTTCGACCCCGAGGGCAATATGAGGGGAGAAATGCTCGTGTAATACCTGTACGGTAATTCTTTTCCTTCAGTACGTATGCTAGTTGGGGATAGAGATATTGAGTTAGTGGAAAAAGAAACAGAGAAAGAGAGAGAAAGAGAGAGAGAGAGGAGGGAGAGAGAGATGCAGCTAGAGTAAATGAAGAGAAAGAGAGAAAATATTTGTTTTGTTTTTTATTTCCTGACTTAAAATTGATGATCAAACTTAACTTCTCTAGCGGCATAAATTTATTTGGTATAAATGTTTGTAAACAACTGTTGTAATTTTGGATTGGATATGCATGTTAAATGTACAGGTAGGGAAATAAATAGGGCCTCAAGGAGATTGATAGATATATGCACACACACACACACACACACACACACACACACACACACACACGCACACACACACACACATATTATAATTTTGTTATGACAAAGCGTTGTAATAACAAAATTATAATATTAAGCTCTACTCTGTATTGAGCACTCTTTATAAAAACAAATGATTGAACAGTGACTTTTTAATCTACGTGTTCGTCCCCTTTCTTTTCTTGTAATATATATGAATACATGCATATATATACACATATATATGAATATATATGAATACATGCATATATATATATACACATATATATGAATATATATGAATACATGCATATATATACACATATATATGAATATATATGAATACATGCATATATATACACATATATATGAATATATATGAATACATGCATATATATACACATATATATGAATATATATGAATACATGCATATATATACACATATATATGAATATATATGAATACATGCATATATATACACATATATAAATGCAGGTAAAAAGAAACAACAATTTTACAATTCCAAGTTCTTTGGCATTTACTTTTTTTTTAAGTGGTCAATACAATAAGATTGTATTTTAATAAGATTGTATTTAATAAGATTGTATTTAATAAGATTGTATTTAATAATTGTATTAATAAGTACGCTTAATAATTACGTTTAATAATTGTATTTAATAAGATTGTATATTTTTACAATTCCAAGTTCTTTGGCATTTACTTTATTTTTTAAGTGGTCAATACAATAAATTATGTAGAGCATAATATAATTATATAATTAAATTTGTTTTTTAATTAAATATACATTGCGACACGGAAAATTCTGTTTCGAGATTTCTATCTCATCATCAAGCAATGTTACATCATAGTTGTGAAAATGATTTTCATTTACATATAAGAAACAATACAATAATAATTTTCATTTAGCCATAGGAAACAGTAATATATATATATATATATATATATATATATATATATATATATATATAGTGAGAGAGAGAAAGAGAAGCAGGGAAAAGTCAGTGACAAATATATATATACGTATATATATATATGCGTATCTGTGGGTATGTGTATGTGTACAATCATAATAGATCAAGTTATAGACATGAAAAGATTGATATTGATATGTTTAGGTAGATGAGTAAGATAGAAACGAACTGGAGTATATATATATATATATATATATATATATATATATATATATATATATACACACACACAAATGAATAAGGAACAAAGAAAATATTTGCAACGTTCAAAACATTAATTTAAAACAGTAGTCAATAGAAAAATTGAGCAATGAATATTTATTATAAATTATACTTTAGAATATGTACGAACTACAATCTACTACAAAATTGTGCATTTCGTTTCGACCTTGAAAGAACATATTCTAAAGTCTAATATATATATATCAGCATGCAGTTTGGGTATAGAAGAATCCAAAGGAGTATCCTGTACATACTGTGGTAGGACAACTCTCTAAGAGACCTCTAAACATATATGCATATAAATACATAGAGCAAATATAAGAAAAATTGAGACAGATACGTTATTTCAATGTCAATCGGAAGTAAAGGGCTATTTCAGGCGAACCATCGTCAGCTTTCGTCTTTATTTAACAAAGGATTTTACACGAATTCGTGTTAAATTTTAAATAGACCTGTACTTCCGATTCACCATGAAATAACGTGTCTGTCTTCATTTTTCTAATATATATATATATATATATATATATATATATATATGTGTGTGTGTGTGTGTGTGTGTGTGTGTGTGTGTGTGTGTGTGTGTCTATGGGGCCTGTTAATATCATGTTCTCCAAGCCTTCCTTCCTAATTGTATGTCCCAGGAACTTTAGTTGTCTCTTCCTGTTGCTCTGTGTTAATTTCCTTTTCGTTTCCATCATTTCTAAAACCTCATCATTGCTCACATGCTCGATCCATGATATTAGCAGCATCCTTCTGTAGAACCACATTTCAGTTGCTTCAAGCTTTTCCTTCATCTTTGATGATATTGTCCAGCATTCAATACCATATTAAAGTACTGACATCACATAGAAATCCAGTACTCTCTTCTTTGTTTCTAGCAAAATTTTCCTGTTTCTTAATACGTTACTCAGCTCAGGGAATGGATCCTTGTGTTTTTGGATCTCAGGAATATAAATGTATAAAATCTGCTTGTGACCACAAAGTGAGGGGCTAGTTTATATATTGATTGTAATATGTAATTGTTCCCCCACTTTATATCCAGTATGTTTCTATAGAACCACATTTCAGTTGCTTCAAGTTTTTCCTTCATCTTTGATGATATTGTCCAGCATTCACTGCCATATTGAAGTACTGACATCACATAGCAATCCAATATTCTTTTCTTTGCTTCTAGCAAAATTTTCCTGTCTCTTAATACTCTACTTAACTTCTGGAACACGTTCTTCGCCATCCCGATTCGCCTTTGGATCTCTGTGTCGCACTTTCCGTCTTCTGTTAGAACACTTCCCAGATTTTTACATTTTTGTACCTGTTTGATTTCAGTATTCCTCACAGTATCACCCACATGTATTTGGCATTTTGGGCTGCTGTTTTTGCTGGTGATTATGCATTCGGGTTTCTTGCAATTTATTTGTAGTCTTTTCTTGTCACTCTCTTCACCTACCTTCTGTAGGAGGTCTTGTAGTTTTCTTTCTGTATCTGCTATCACTATTGTATCATCTGCATACCTTATGTTGTTTGAATTGTGGCCTTCGATGACAAATCCTGTCATAACATCTAGGATTCTCAGAATAGTCTCGCTGTACAAGTTCAAATGAACAAACTGACAAGAATATATATATATTAAGGCTGATAGTTATCCATATTATATTGTCCTATTTTCTCTCTATATATTTTTAAAATAGTAATTATAATAACAACAACAAGCAACCAGTCAACTTAATATGACAAACTGTGGTTATAAAATAGGCTAAAAGAAAATAAGCCATCTATTTTACATGGATGACTTAAAGTTATATGCTAAGAATGATAATGAGCTGGAAGGTCTTCTGCAAACTGTAAAATGCTTCAGCTAAGAAATTGCAATGAAATTCAATTTGAATAAATGTGCTAAAGCTACAGTTTTACGTGAATCAATACAAGAAACATCCTCAATTAGCTTAGACCCTGCTGTAACAATAAAAGAATTGAAACCAGAAGAAGCTTAAAAATACCTAGGTGTAAATGAGAGTGAAAACATTCACCATAAATAAATGAAAGAAATAGTGCGTAAAGAGTACTAGATGGCTACGAATGATATTAAAAACTGAATTGAATTCTCAGAACAGAATTATGGCCATTAATAGCCTTGCAATCCCAGTTGTCCAATATAGTTTCAACATCTTAAACTTGACTCTGAACGACATCAGGCGAATGGATTCTAAAACAAGAAAGCTTCTTTCTAAGCATAAGATGCATCATCCAAAGGCTGATGTAGACCGTCTATACATACCCCGTAAAGAAGGTGGAAGAGGTCTTATTCAGCTAGAACTTTCATACAAAACAACTATTGGCTTACTAACATACATAGAAACAACAAAGGATTGGATGATACAATTAGTAAGGCAACATGAAGAAAGAAAGAAAAAATATTCAATAAGAAAAGAAGGCAGTAAATACAAACAAGATATGCAGTTAGTAGATTCTGTAGAAAAGCAAAACAGAAGCCAAGAACCAACTATTGCGGCAAAAAATATGAAAATAAAAGCCAAAGATAAAGCTCTTGAACAGATGAAACAACGCTGGCAAGACAAACCTCTGCATGGCCAATATCCAGAACGTGCCAATAAATCCAATGTTGATGAAGTTAATACCTATCGATGGTTACGTGCATCTGGATTAAAGTCTGAAACTGAAGGCTTTATTCTTGCAGTACAAGACCAAAGTCTTTTCACGAGAAACTTTCAGGCAAATATTATGCATAATAATATGGATCCAAAATGCAGGTTTTGTGATAAACACCAAGAAACAATAGACCACCTAATCTCAGGCTGTTCTGTACTTGCCCCAAATGAATATAAAAATCTCCACGATAGAGTGAGGCAATATTTACAGTGGACAATGTGTAAACACTTGGAAAATCTGTAAACAAACACTGGTATGAACATCACCCAGCACCTATTACAGAAATAGAAGATGTCACCATTCTATGGGATTACACCATCTACACAGACAGAAAAATTGAAGCAAACAAGCCAGACATTCTTGTTAAAAACCAGAAGGAGAAAACTTGTCTATTAATTTATATTGCTTGTCCAGCGGATTGTAACATAGCAACCAAGGAATTTGAAAAACTGTCAAAATATAAAACCTGGAAATTGAAATAGAAAAAATGTGGAAATTGAAAACAAGAGTTGTGCCAGTGATAGTAGGTGCACTTGGAATGATAAAAATGGAACAAAACAACACATTGAAAGAATCCCTGGAAACCCCAGCTTAAGAGCTATACAAAAAATTGTTTTATTAAGTACAGCCCACACACTAAGGAAAACTTTATCTATGTAATGCTGGGGATGATAGGGAAGATAGAAAAACATGAAATGGAGCCATAACAACACGCCACGACCTGGCTTAGGTCTTCCCACAGACTTGGTTTGTAGTGCAACCATAGCAGAAATAAAAATATGATGAAAAATAACATTATAATAATAATAATACAACTACTAGATTTAACGTGTTTTATTTTTCAGGTACACACAAGTTCGTGATGCTTTTTATATATTTTGCCTTATCAGATACTTCATTTTTTACATTAATTGAATATATATAGATTAAAATACATTATATGATTATATATAGATTATATATCATTATTTGCATATATATCATATATGAATGCATATATAGATTATATACATTAATCCGCTTATATATATATATATATATATATATATATCGAGAGAGAGATGGGGGAGGGAGAAAACGAGTAAGAAATCTATCTATCTATCTATCTATCTATCTATCTATCTATCTATCTCCTACGTCTTCCTGTCTTTCTCTCTGTCTCTTTTGAACAAAGACCAAAAAATGAGGCATGCAAAAGCACACGAATATATTTACTCTCATACTGATCGATAGATTTTAGTTCGCTGTATATGGTAATTATGTAAAGATACTGCACCACAGACAAACTTACATACATCAAAAAATATTGTTTATCTTCAATAATTCACTCTACCTACTTATATATTTCAGATAGTATTATTAAGATCATGTTTACTTTTCAAATTGGGGCGGACTTTATATGTGCGTTTAAATGAATATGTACGAATGCTAATTCATTATTATTTTTTATGTTTTCCAAAAATTACTATCGTATTCCTGATATCGTGTTCGTTATTTAAATTGGCGCGAAGATGAGAAAATTATTTTTTGTATGAAGTTTCTGAATCCCATCTAACACACTTGTGCACCAAAGCAATGAACATGAATTATAGTCATCCTGACAGAATTTAGTTTTGCACTATGTTATTTCAATTATTTGAATCATAAGCCTACATAAGCAAGGCAATAACGTCACTAAGCCGCAAACAGTTATTGAGTGTGAGAGTATGAGAAATAGAAAAACATTTAACGCAAGAGAAAAAGAAATTAGAAATAATTAATAAGGCAGAAAATTAATGATTTATGAAGCTTAAAGTTGTCGGGAAACCAAGAAGCTGAAAATGAGTTTCACAAGCGAGAAATGAGAGAAAAGAAACTGTTAGTATAGATCTTACGGTTGCATCTAGCCATCTCAACTTTAAAATGATGAGACCTTGCTAGGGAAGCAAGAAGGCGGAAGAGAGTTCCACAAGTGAGAAGTGCGAGAAAAGAAACTGTTAACATAGAACTTACGGTTGCATCTAGCCATTTAGAAAAATATTTTTAAGTTGAGAAAAGAATAAACGAACAGGAATTAACAAGACAGTAGATAACGATTGGCATTGCGTTTTAATTTTTGAAGATCTAAGTTGACTGAAAAGTAAGAAGCTGGAAGAGAATTCCATAAGAAATAAGCGTGACAGAAGAATCTGTTAGCATAGAACTTACGGTTACATCTAACCATTTCAACAGCGACAAGTGCGATTGAAGAAACTATTAGCATAGTAGTTACGGTTACATGTAGCCGATTCCAATGATGAGGGCTTTTATTACTGCGTAATTCATAATGCTTAAGTAGCATATAGGAAAGTTTATCAGAATAATTACCATGAAAATATTTATTGAAAAGGCCTAGGTAATCTATGTTACGTTGGTGGGAAAGAGACTGACGAAGAGATGCCCTCTCAAGACTAATAATATTGCGAATACTTCTTTTTTATATTATATTTTTCAGAAAATTCAGAAAAGAGTTCCACACGTGAGAAGTGCGAAAAAAGAAATTATTAACATAGAACTTACGGTTACATCTATTCATGAAACTCTGTTGTCAATCTGGCACTGCGCACAAGTGCATAACGTCTAGGTACCAAGGAGGAAAGTATTTGACTGTAGAAATTTCCGCTGAAAGTGATATAACATTGGTTTGTGAGAAGACAGCACCCACCACTCAGTCAGTCAGTTAAGTGCTGTACGTGAAACACGCTTGGGCGATCATGACTCGAAAGGGACATGACTGACTGGGCAGAAGATTATCCCGCAGTAGGTTGCCATTACTTTCTGCAGTAGACTGGTTGCCGACCAAGGCTATAGAACCCAATCTGTCATATTATTTGACTCATAGATAGAGAGGGAAAATATGTATTATATCATTTAGTAGTAATTATTGGGGGGAACGTTTTATTATTTCATAACAATATATAACTGATACCCCACTTTATGACCACTATAAGTCTTAATCATGTTTCCAACTATTATATTCAGTCAGTCATTTAAGTGTCATATGTGATACACGCTTGAGCGATCATGTCTCGAAAGCGACATGACTGACTGGGCAGAAGATTATCCCGCAGTAGGTTGCCATTACTTTCTGCGGTAGACTGGTTGCCAGCCAAGGCTATAGAACCCAATCTGTCCTGTTATTTAACACATAGCTGGAGGGAAAAGACTGATTATACCATCCCAAGGGTATTTGCGCGTAAATGAATGCAAGGAATTCAACTGGAATTCGAACTCGGCTTTCCGATTTCTCGTTCCGAGCCGATATCCACTGCACCACAACGCATGTCCTGTATGGTACAAGCCTAAATAATGACAGACAGGTAGAAGCCGTTCGACTTGTGAGTTATTTTTGTCACCTGTGTACAAGAACTTATATGTTTACCAAACAATTTCCGATAATTAATAAAGTTAAAATAATTAATAAACCAGGTAGATAGGGTTCAAAGAGGGTAGTCACTCTAGGAGAAGGAAATCCTGATTTTAAACCTCTAATGCCTTGCATTCATATCCAATACACAAAAAAGGCTAAGGAAGTAAATCCAGACAGAAAATCTGGACTGGTGCCCCAGGGGTGGTTATCTCTAAACAGTGACTGCCTTTTGTCAATTCTTTCAACCCAGCCAACCTCAAATGTATCCCTTTGGATCTTGTCAGTACAGCTGAGAGTCGAGGTGGGTTATGCAGTCTGGGTAGCGGGCAGCCTCCATATACCATCGTCAGTCAAAGAGAAAGAAAATACTGAATTCAAACTATTTGCTGTTTTGTAGGCCTCTTTAACTTCTCAGACGTATAACAGGGTAACCTAAACATCCCCGGTGAAAAAGAAACTGCAAGCCGTTGAATGCCATCATGAACCATAACCCAGAGATGTAGGGAGCTGACTACAGCGGCACAAAATAAACTGAAGAAATGAATGACTGGCTATAGGAGGGCAATCGCATCACCGGTTCCCTTAGGATCGTCGCAGTTAAGCCAGGACAGTAGCTAAATGGGAATACAGGTTGCTGTAAGCTTGGATTTATGGATGGTGTAATAGATAATGGCTTGAAATTGTTAATAGAAGAGACGACTTTTCAGTTTTAGTCGGCTTCATAATATTTACTTCGGAAAGGTATGAACCCGTCTCTTACCCACCCCAGCTAATTAATTAATTAGTAAGTCTAGTATCACAAAACCATTTTCATCTCCAAAAATAAAATAAAAAATTGCGTAAAAAATATCTAGATTCTGGCATTAAATAATCTATAGAGGTTGATATGCCGCTAGACAAAATCAACTAACCAACAAGTACTGTAAAAACTAACCAACAAGTACTGTAAAATATTGAGTACCATAAATAAGATCTCAGTAACTACTTAGCATAATTCATATTCAAAACAAAATAATTCACTTCAGTCCCTTGTCCTAATTTTTAGTGTGTCTTACATTAAACCTGACCGTACTGTTGCTGGGAACAACCCCTCCACATCTCCTTTTTCACCAGTCAATATGTTTTATTACTTCTAAACTTTGTTGGATCAATATTTTTGCATTGATTTTTCCAGCCCTTAATTCATCCATTTGAATGAATTCAGCCACTTTCAAACAATACTTGGAAATTTCAGGAAAAAATGACCTTGTGGTTCTTCTCTAGTGTTAGTGATGAAAACCTGTTTACTCAAAATAAAATATTTTAATTAAGTAGAAATATCAAATAGCGTATTGATGCTTTATTGATGAGCTAAATTTTACATTTTTCTTTCAAAGGTATTGAATTTGATTGAAGTGCTATAGCCAGTCATTCATTTCTTCAGATTATTAGTGCAGTGATATTTATATTATTCTGGCTAGCACTGTATTAATTAAGTCATTTTATTATTAGTTTATTTTGTGCTGATGTAGTCAGCGCCTTACATCTCTGGGTTATGGTTCATGATGGCATTCAACGGCTTGCAGTTTCTTTTTCACCGGGGATGTTTAGGTTACCCTGTTATACGTCTGAGAAGTTAAAGAGGCCTACAAAACAGCAAATAGTTTGAATTCAGTATTTTCTTTCTCTTTGACTGACGATGGTATATGGAGGCTGCCCGCTACCCAGACTGCATAACCCACCTCGACTCTCAGCTGTACTGACAAGATCCAAAGGGATACATTTGAGGTTGGCTGGGTTGAAAGAATTGACAAAAGGCAGTCACTGTTTAGAGATAACCACCCCTGGGGCACCACTCCAGGTTTTCTGTCTGGATTTATTTCCTTGGCCTTTTTTGTGTATTAGATATGAATGCAAGGCATTAGAGGTTTAAAATCAGGATTTCCTTCTCCTAGAGTGACTACCCTCTTTGAACCCTATCTACCTGGTTTATTAATTATTTTTACTTTATTAATTATCGAAAATTGTTTGGTAAACATATAAGTTCTTGTATACAGGTGACAAAAATAACTCACAAGTCGAACGGCTTCTACCTGTCTGTCATTATTTAGGCTTGTACCATACAGGACATGCGTTGTAGTGCAGTGGATATCGGCTCGGAACGAGAAATCGGAAAACCGAGTTCGAATTCCAGTTGAATTCCTTGCATTCATTTACGCGCAAATACCCTTGGGATGGTATAATCAGTCTTTTCCCTCCAGCTATGTGTTAAATAACAGGGCAGATTGGGTTCTATAGCATTGGCTGGCAACCAGTCTACCGCAGAAAGTAATGGCAACCTACTGCGGGATAATCTTCTGCCCAGTCAGTTATGTCTCTTTCGAGACATGATCGCTCAAGCGTGTATCACGTATGACACTTAAATGACTGACTGAATATAATAGTTGGAAACATGATTAAGACTAATAGTGGTCATAAAGTGGGGTATCAGTTATATATTGTTATGAAATAATAAAATGATCCCCCCAATAATTACTACTAAATGATATAATACATATTTTCCCTCTCTAGCCATGAGTCAAATAACAGGACAGATTGGGTTCTATAGCCTTGGTCGGCAACCAGTCTACCGCAGAAAGCAATGGCAACCTACAGCGGGATAATCTTCTGCCCAGTCAGTCATGTCTCTTTCGAGACATGATCGCCCAAGCGTGTTTCACGTATGGCACTTAACTGACTGACCATGCAGACTGTTTTTTAGTGGTTCCAGTAGTATTAGGTGGCAACACCCTGCAAAGAAATCAAATCGCAAAAACGTGACAAATGATAAATAAAAGAAAATTTCCGACTCAACAAGAGAAATGGCAAACGAAATTATTTGGGAAAGTGAAGACAACATGACATTCACACTTAGAAACACCATTGGTATGATTATCCTGAAGTTTGTTTGTGTCTGTATGAGAGTTGCTGTCCTTGTTTGTATTGTTGTGAACGCACTTGATACACTCAACCTCGAAGCGAGAATAAGAGAGCGAAGCATTATGGGTCAGATATTTTACTGCAGAGTTTAAGGAACCTAAAAATGGCACGATGCTTCCAAGGACGACGAATCAATTACCAGATCGACAAACACCCCCCACATTCACACACACAGCGCTGAGTAAAACAGTACTCGTAGGGTCCTGAGCATGACAGCAAACTTCATCCGGCAGCAACGCTTCTGATTGGGAGGTTATGAGGAACATGGAACCACCTCTTAATCGCTGTTGTTGTCAGGTTCACCCTGGCCTGGAGTGGTAGCACCCGTTAGGGTCTAAGCTATGGGCAAATAGTTAACCTCCAAACTGGGGTCAAAACACTATGAAAGTATAAAAATAATTTTTTATAGAAATATATACATAAAAATAGACGTTTACAGAAAATTATACATTTTTGAAGAAAAAATATTACTAACAATACATTTTTGAAGAAAAAATTATTACTATTACACATTTTTGAAAGAAAAGAACTCTCAACAAAGCGTTTTTGAATACAAAAACTCGAAGACACTTTCAGTTTTCTCAAATAAAAAAGAATAAAAACTAGAAGACACTTTCAGTTTTCTAAAATAAAAAAGAATAAAAACAAAAAAGTTACCTTAAAATCTGACTAAATCAACTAAATAAAAAAAACAAAAACAAACAAACCTTAAAACCCCACCCTTTTTGGCATTAAATAACCCACAGATGTTGATATGCCGTTAAACTCAAAACTCAAACTTAAAACTTGTAAAATAACAGTCAAAGAATATGCGTTTAGATTCTCAACACTATGTACTTTAACAATTGGTTAAATATTAATATTTAAATTTAACATCGGTCAGTTTTAATTCCGTGCCGTTTCGTCTGTCACATGCATGAAACATGAGTTGCATTGAGTGGTGACGAACCGTCTTACGATTGACTTTATCAAGGCAAATGTGAAGATTTTAATTTTGCAATAATTATTCATAAATAAAAGTCAAAATAGCGTTAGTTTTTTTAGAAATTTAAAGACAGGGACGTTCATAAATATGCATGTAGATATAAGGAAGAACGCGTCGACTCTCCTTAAATTCGGAACGACATAAATTACACTAATATTGTTCAAATGCAAGTGAAACCTGATTAACAATAAAAAATAAAAAATAATATAAAAATAACAGAATTAATTTCTTCTTTTACTCTATATATTATTCTCTAAAGAAATTTTAACAAAAGTGAAATATGTTAGATTAATAAACATTTCATATTTGTTCTTTATCTATTCACTTGAATTCTAATGTGTATTTGATCCCAACTATTAAAATATGAAATTACATAAAGGTTCCTGAAAAATTCCTATAATGTAATGTCTACTAAACATACATACCTACACTAACCAATATACATTATCATTTGAATCCCACAGACAGGCTAGAATTACTATACACTTACATAGATAAAGCAATATTTATAGTTTTTTCAGTTAGGTTAGAAATCTATTAATTTCTTGGAACTTTGAATGGACATGTAGTCTCTTTGAATTCAGAACATCACAAATGATACTAACATTTGTTTAACAAGTCAAATGCACATAAAGCATAATTAAGTCATGAAAAATCAAACAACACAAAAGTAAAAATACCAGAATTTCTTTCTTTTTCTCAGTATTTCATCCACTGATGAAGCCTTAATAAAAGTGAAACATGTTAGATTGATAAATGTTTCCTATTTGTTCTTTATTTTATTATTTTCTCAGATTCCGATATATATTTGATCTCTATTTGATCCCAATTCATATACACCCGTCTAACTGAGAGTCAAGGTAAAGGCTGCTAAGTGATATAATTTAATGTATAACAAAAAAAGTGAGTAAATGTTGTTGTTGCTTGTTTTGATAATGTAATTAATATTCATATTATTTTAGTTTGAGAGTAATTTAATCATCATGTTCTTTTACAGATATATTTTTATTTATATCTGAAATTTAGCGCACAAACATACACACACGCATATATATATATATAAATATATATATAAATATATATATATATATATATATATATATATAGAGAGAGAGAGAGAGAGAGAGAGGGATCGAAAGAACGAAAGAGAAATAGAGAGAGAGATTTTACTCTTTTTGACTGTGTGTGTATCCCGCAAGCACTTATCTTTCCTTTTACATACATATGAAAAGGAAACCACCCACGTCTGTAGTAGCTTTCACCAGCTATAATTAACAAGAAAAGAAAAAAAAATTCCTGGATTAATTTAAAGTCTAAGCTATGTATACATTCAGGGCCAGTGTGTAACTATTCTAAAGCATCCGACCAGTAGAGTGGGGAGAGTCAAGCCTCATTACGGGTCCCGGTCAGGTTTTCTACCTACATTTATATCAGTCAATTAATTGCCATACGTGATGGGCGATCATGTCCCGAAATCAATGGCAACCTACTGCGGGATAATCTTCTGACTGGGCAGAAGATTATTCCGCAGTAGGTTGCCATTGCTTTTTGCGGTAGACTGGTTGCCGACCAAGGCTATAGAAACCAATCTGTCCTGTTATTTGACTCATGGCTAGAAAAGGAAGAGATGTATTATATTGTTAAGTGGGGGATCAGTTTATTGCTTCATAAAAATATAAGACTGATCCCCACTTTATGCCCAGTAGAAGCCTTAATCATGTTTCCAACTATTATATTCAGTCAGTTAAGTGCCATACGTGAAACACGCTTGGGCGATCATATCTCGAAAGAGACATGACTGACTGGGCAGAACATTATCCCGCAGTAGGTTGCCATTGCTTTATGCGGTAGCCTGGTTGCCGACCAAAGCTATAGAACCCAATCTGTCCTGCTATTTAACCCATAACTGGAAGGAAGAGACAGATTAATACCTTTCCCAAGGGTATTTGCGCGTAAGTGAATACAATGGATTCAGCTGGAATTGGAACTCTGTTCCCCGATTTCTCATTCCGAGCCGATATCCACTGCGCCACAATGCACATCCTTATTGATTTTACTCATGCTAAAAATCACTATACAAAATTCTTTATTTTTGTCCACAATGTTGAAACGTATTAAAAATTATTTAACATTTAACAAGAAAAATTTCCAGGTGATGTTAAAAATTACCGCATAATATTATTGATTAATCTAAGATGGGATGATCTATTATAACTTGTCTCTCATTTGTATTTCGAAAATTGAGATGTAGTGTGGGTTAATGGTGGGGACGCATAACATATGAGGTCGTATAATAGGTTTCGGGTGCATATAGTAGATTCTTCTTCTACTATGTGCCCGGTCCTTTCAAGACGTAGACGATCATGGTTTTCCACATCTTCCAATCCCTGGTGACTCTTAGCACGCTTTCTCCTGCTACTCCACGCAACCTCGTTCCGTCATCCACCTGGTTCTTCAAATATGTTATCCGCTGCTTTCCCCTGTCTCTTTTTCCCTCTATCTGACTTGTTAGTATCAGGTTCTCCAAGCCCCCCTTCCTTAATGCATATCCCAGGAACTTCAGCTGTCTCTTCCTGATGCACAGTATTGAATTTCCTTTTCGTTTTCATCCTTTCCAAAACCTCGTCATTGCTCACATGCTCGATTCATGATATTCGCAGCATCCTTCTGTAGAAATAAAGTAGATGCACCCGTAATATAGTAGATTACGGGTGCATAATATATTCGGGGCCCTGTATGATAGATTTGGTTAGGTCCCACCAGACTCTTATACTCGCCCTGCATACAATCATACATAGACATGATATAAACAATCAGTGTTAATGAAATATTAAGTTTAGTCATATGTTCATGATATTTATATAGGGAGAACATATATAAATATATTCTACATATGATTAACACTCAGGGCAGACTGGAGAAATCTAAAGGTTTACTTCCCTATCTTTTATCGACACCGGTTTTCTAATTATACATTTATATATGTACCTACCGATATATACAAACACATACATTAATATGTATTTTATGCGCAAATTCAAAATTGTACATACATTTAAACGCACGCGCGCGCACACACACACACACACACACACACACACACACACACACACACACACACATTCGCGTGCATATTTTGACCATACTTTGTAGTTTGAACCACTGAGCAACCCATTCGGTTGTCAAACTATGTTTGGTACAAAGTAAAAATCAGTATTTAAAAAGAAACACATGCTATCCGCCTTGAAAACTGACTAAATACTCTCATTCTTTTCATACATCTATCTATCTATCTATCTATCCCAGTCTGTTCATATCTATCTATCTATCTATCTATCTATCTATCTATCTATCTATCTATCTATCTATCTATCCCAGTCTGTTCATATCTATCTATCTATCTATCTATCTATCTATCTATCTATCTATCTATCTATCTCAGTCTGTTCATTATCTATCTATCTATCTATCTATCTATCTATCTATCTATCTATCTATCTATCTATCTATCTATCTATCCCTAGTCTGTTCATATCTATCTATCTATCTATCTATCTATCTATCTATCTATCTATCTATCTATCTATCCCAGTCTGTTCATATCTATCTATCTATCTATCTATCTATCTATCTATCTATCTATCTATCTATCTCAGTCTGTTCATTATCTATCTATCTATCTATCTATCTATCTATCTATCTATCTATCTATCTATCTATCTATCTCAGTCTGTTCATTATCTATCTATCTATCTATCTATCTATCTATCTATCTATCTATCTATCTATCTATCTATCTATCTATCTATCTAGTTTCTTCTTACCTATGGAAAATTATTTAAAACAGTAAATATTCCAAATTTTGTTCTGACAGTTAAATACCGATTTTCCGATAACCTTTCGAACATTTTTTCAAAATGATTTTCTTTAAAATTATAATAGAAAAACGAAAACATGATACGATTTTCCTAATTTACAAATTGTTGGTTTGACTGAAAATGTTAGCATTTATGTTTTTGATTTAGCTTATATTTCTGGCGCATATATTATCATCATGTATAATCAATATAAAAATATTTGTTTCTAGTTACAAAAATTTCCTTATAGGTCCCCATACTTTCGGCTTTGTACTACATCTAAACAGTGCTTGGAAAATCAATATACGTTCAAGGACAATAAAACATTCAAAGGAATTTAGTTACCTCTTCACGAGTGCAAATATGACAAAAGGTCGGTTTAATGACATATTATTCTTTTACATTCAGATTTTAGACGATCATGGCTCTCCACACACACTTTTTTTCTTTATCTGGGAAATGTCACGACCACTTGAAATATATTACAATGGTTTCTCATTGCTTTCACCATGGTCTCTGAATTCAGATTAGTCCTCTCTGATTGGTTGTCACTCAATCTAGGGAAGTTCAATGTTATTTAACCAATAGTTGGGGACATTTTGAAAAAATATGATAAGAACCCACAAGACGTAGGCGATCTTGGCTCTTCTCGGATGTCCTTTTCACTATCATTGAATTTCCATGGCTTCATGGGAAATATAATGAAATTATTTTACGTTAAACGCTCCACGGAATTGAATTTATCATTCTCTTTTTTTTTATCACTCAAGGCTAGAGATATTAATTTACTCTGCTATTCAGTGCACTAGGGAGGAATCATCAGAATCTAGGCATGTGTGCTTTAGTTCGTATATATTTACCTGAAAACAAGACGAGTGTGCTCCCAGTTAAAATTCTGGTGATCAGACTGATATTTTCAAAGAATTGTATAAATGTGAAAACTTATCGGCATAGCAATATATCTACAGTATGCGATGGATAAATTGTCACCATTATGCGATGAATAAAGTGTCATCATTGTGCGATGGATAAACTGTCACCATTTTATATTTTTGAATTCATGCATGCGCTTTGTTTTTTGCTTTTGTTTCTTTTTTTTGTTTTGTCGACTGCAGAGTATAGTAGGTTCAGTTGGGCACTATCTGTGAGAAAAAGAGCACCATCACGCTAATTATTCCGCCAGTAATTTGGAAACGGTATGCTGCGCTGCTTTGGATTCGCACCGGAAGATCCAATACAAACATTTAAGAGTGTTTGGGTTTCAATCTGAGGACAGTGCAAACAATCCCAAAAGAGTTGGATGGGTTAATTGGTGATTACATATCACTAGTGATATTAACGTTATGCCTCCATTAATCTTCCCATAGGGCTACAGACACAACGCGGAGACCTACATCAATTGCCATAAGGAGGTAGCGCTGCCCTGTGACAGGTGGCTTGTTCTTCAAGAAGACTGGTCTACAAACAGGTCTCTGCACCATATCACATCAGCATTAAAACCCTGTCATTGCTGTCAGACAATTTCTGTGATTACATCACCCGTTACATCTGGCCACCTAACTCCCCAGACTGCATCCCCCTTGATTTTTATGTGTGGGGGCACAGTTGTGTGAGAGACCAACAAATCTCCTTGTAACTCTAAAGATAAAGTGAAAGCAATGGTTATGGCAGCAGTCACCAACTTAAATAAGGAAACTGTCCAGAAACGTTTGCAGGAGACCCGAAGTTTGTATATATTTTAAAATGAGATGTCAGTGTTATTTTCATTTTTGTACAGTTTAGACAACAATCCATCCACTGCACCCGGCATGTGTATATAAGTATAGAGAATGATATGCTTGAAAAATACATACTTACATGCATACATGTAATAACAATAAATATGTGTATACAATTATAAACAAATAACCATAAGCGTAAAGTAACTAAAACTTAAACACATACTCATACTGACCAATATGAAAACACTTTTACACACACACACATATATATATATACATATATACATGTGTGTGTGTGTGTGTGTGTGTGTGTGTGTGTGTGTGTGTGTGTGTGTGTGTGATTATAAACACATGACTTTGTTCTTTTAAGCACGCACAAACGAAGAGAAGACAGGAAATTAGAAACGATCGTTTAAACAGTCGAAAGGGCAAAACTGTCTGTGTGTTAAGAGTTGTTCGAGTAGACACTCGATGTCCATCAGGGCTTTTCCGCAAGATGACCCCTGTCCGAACACAATGGACGGGCGAATCTTTGTTACTGATGTGGTGCGGTCCTTCTTTTGTTGCCTGATAAAAATCTCGCCATTTTGTTGTATTAGAAAGGGAAGAGTCGAAAAGACAAGAGGAAGAGTTGGAGAGAGAATGAGGAGGAAAGCGTAAAATAAAGATTAAGAGATTAAGAGAGAAGAAGAAGAGGAAGAAGAAGAGGAGGAGAAAAAGAAAGAAAGAGACACAGAGATCAATGAGAAATGTAGAAGGTAAAAATATAGAAAAACTAGAAAAATTGGACAAGTAGATAATAAAGAAGAAGAAAGAGAAATAGAGAGATGGAGGAGAGATAAAAGAAAGCAAAGAAAGAAAGAGAGAGAACAAGAAGCAATCGCTAAATATGTATGAAAGCTAGAAAAATTATAGAAGTAGAAATATTGGGTAGATATCAAAGAAGAAGAAGATGAGTGAGAAAAATAGAGAGACAAGGAAACAATAAGTGAAGATGTATAAAAACTAGAAAAGTTAATAGAGAAGAAATATAGGTTAGATAACAAAGAAGAAGAAGAGAGAGAAAGAGACAGAGGAAGGAAACAATGGCTAAAGAAGTGTGAAAACTAGAAAAAAATAGACAAGTAGTTAGATAACAAAGAAGAAAAAGAAAAAAAACTGGCAAAATAGAAAGATAGGAAAGAGGAAAAAGGGGAGGAGCTAAGCAAAGATGGCCGTCATAAAAAGCTCACGCATAAAATATCAACAATATTAATGTTAATGGAGACGCGTAGTGAACAAAAGCGATGACAAGACATTAACAATGAGACAAGCAATAGCCTCTCCTTTTTTTTGCTGTTGTTGCATTTTGCTTTGTAGGTTTTTTTATTATTTTCATTTAGTGCTTTTCTTTGTTGCTGTGATCATTTTCATTTTATTTCTTTTTGTTATTTTTCTAAGGAAAAAAGAAATTGAAATAGCAAGCATCAGGGAATATGAGAAGAGGTTTTCTGAAACCTAAATATTATACTAAAATGAGCACATTCACTTTACCAAGAAATATGAACGCACATATTAAATGACTATTCAGCAATAGAAGGTACATATACATGAGATAAATGGTACATATACATGAGATAAATGGTACATATACATGTGATAAATTTTGTAGATGTAAGCCAACATTTTAATACCTATTTATCAAAAGTAGTAACGTATACATGAAACTGTACGCAAATAAACTCACAGAATTTACCCAATAATTATAAATTTGCGTAAAATTTATGAATCAAATCATATAAAAACCAGATCTATAAAACATTATTCAAAGCAAAAAAGTGCATATACAGTTTCTGAACATATTACATATTTTTCTTCTGTATGCCTTGTCATTTTAGGACGTTGACGATCATGGCTCTCCACAGTTTCCTGCCCTTTGTAGCTCTTAATAAATTCTGTTTCTTTGTTATTTCTCTTAAACTTTGTTCTACCATTCAATTACCCAACCATGCTGGATAGATTATGTGTTGTTTTCATCTCTCTTTCCTTCAATCTGTTCTGTGAGTATCAAACTTTGCAAGCCGTCTTTCCTCATTATGTTCTCAAGAAATTTCAACTTTCTCTGACTGATATTAAGTATGTGCCTTTTTCTTTCCATTAGAAAAATTAAAAGCGCATACATAAACATGTAATATCTGCATTAGGAACATGTGTAAATTATGATTTACTGAGAGATAAATGAATACATAAATTCTTAGAAAACTTACATTGATATTCATTTCATTGAAAATAAAAATAGGCCAAACTTCAAAAGATACAAAGATACGTATATATTTAAATTCATTCATTAAATGATTTGTTGATATTTTACGGCTTCAAAAACATATTTAGCATGTAATCTTTTGAAGACAAAAGGATTTACTGATACAAATCCTATTAATCTAAACTTATTTATAAATGGAACTTTCTCTCTCTCTCTCTCTCTCTCTCTCTCTCTCTCTCTCTCTCTCTCTGTGTCCGTTATCTATGGACTCCAAAACGGCTGAACCGATTTTCTTGAAAATTTACACAGTTGTCCTAAAAACGTCTTCGAGTGTTCTTAGCTAGGCTTTGTGGCGAAGTGCCCCCGATAAATATCGAAAAGCGATAATCGAAAAAATCGGGTTAAGGAGTGCTCCGATTTTAATCAAATTTGATACAGTCATAGACAAAGACATAAGAAACGATATTCAGAAGTTTCAAGGTTGCAGTTCTATCCTTGAATGACTTATTTGACTCTGATATTCGAAATGGATACCCCGATATCATATCGGGTCTGATCAAATTCAGTTTTTCAGCCCTTTTATTTTAGTTTTTGCTTCGGGTTTCTCTCTAATTGTAGTTCTTAGTCTCAGCCATGATACCACTTACTCAGAGGACTTATTTAGCATTTCAAAATTCAGTTTACGACGAAAAAGACTTATTTGATAACGATACCAGGAAATCAAAATTTGACTTACATCCATTCATTTTTCTTTCAGTCTACGGTTTCGCTTTAACTGGAAATAACTATTGATTTTTAGTCTTTCATACCAACGTCCAAAGAGTCTGAGCTCCAGGATCATGGATTAGTTTTAAAGCTTTCATTACACCCGAGCAACGCCGGGCTATACTGCTAGTTAACTCATAACTGGGAGGAAGTGGATCCATACCTTTCCCAAGAGTAATTGTGTGTAAGTGAATATAACGAGCCCTACTAAAATTGAAACTTGGGTCTCTGACTTCAAATTACAAACCGTCATCCTTCACAACATTCGCATATCAAAACTTATAGCACTTGTTATTTCCAAGGGGTCACCTATCAAGGTACTGAGCAGGCTCAACCTTGCTCAACCTCGGTGATCGCGCGAGAACCGGTGTTTCAATGTTATATGTTCGTAAGCCTCGTTTATTGCCACCCCCACACACACATATAAAGAATTAACGGATTTATTTTGAATATGAACTTTTTATTGCATCGAACGCTATTATAGTTGACACTCGCATTTGAAATAGACACCCCATTTTTATTTTAAACAGTCTATTATGTCAGTCAGCTTAGACATTCAAGAAATCTTAATAAAGAAAATGGGATCTCTGGATGTAATCGAACCCACGTCTCCGTTTGTAGGTAAAACACGCGGGATCAAACCGTGGAATTCCTCTACGAAGGGAAACTCAAATAATCAGTGGATCCGAGCGCTTTCGGCTAATCTATTAGTTATTATCAAAAATTATCTGACAGACGTTGTGTCTGAAAAGGAAACCCCTTCTATGAATGCAAGGAAAATATAATAAAATGCTTAATCAGTGTACCTTGTCAACCATCTTCCATGAAACCAGCATAAAAGAAAGATTGCTACCAAGGGACACAACTTTATAACATAGAACATACAACACTTGGTATATTATCCAGGTAAATTCCGATAGAGACGAACTCAAAAGAACTCAATGTTAAATTCATTTATTTAATTTAACAGAGTAATATAATTTAGAAATTTTTTTGGGTATGCTACAATTTCAATGAGTAATACATTTTTCACCGCACAATGATGACCTGGCGGGTCGTCAGACCCTAATGATACAGCAGTTATATATATATATATATATATATATATATATATATATATATATATATATATATATATATTCTCAGATATAATCTGTAGAAAAGACAATGTGAATAAAAAAGACAAAATGAAAACTACTTAATTTCCATTTACATGAAAAGCCTGTCAGGTGAGGAAACGAAACACGTTGGCTCAAACTAAGTATAGTTTTAGTCTTGTTTCTTTTTTATTCACACACCCACACACATATACATCTAGAGAGAGAAAGAAAGAAAGTGTGTGTGTATTTGGGTAGTAATTTTTATTTATATACTTTTGATTAAAGATCAACAAAGAATTAATTTTTACTTATTTGTTCAATATATCGGATCATTCTCATAAATTACTGATGATTTTCAAAGCGTAGCTTAGATGTGACACAAACCCGAAAGTATAGGACACTCAGTGAGGAACAAACTCACAACTGAGTCGGAATGCCCCATTCTTATTGATTACTGTAAAAAATTTAATTTAATTTTTTAAGTCCGCTTACGGGCTGGGGATACTAAAATCAAGCTAAGTACAAACATTTGAGTACTTGGGAAGTGTTCTAACGGAAAACAGAAAGTGCGACAATGAAATCCGAAGGCGACTGGAATGGCGAAGGACGCATTCCAGAAGCTGAGCAGAGTATTAAGAGACAGGAAAATTTCGCTAAAAACAAAGAAGAGAGTTCAGGATTGCTATGTGATGTCTGTCCTTCAATATGGCAGTGAATGTTGGACAATATCATCGAAAATTAAGGAAAAACTTGAAGAAACAAAGAAAAGTGGTTCTACTGAAGGATGCTGTGAATATCATGGATCGAGCATATGAGCGATAATGAGGTTTTAGAAAGGATGGAAAAGAAAAGGAAATTAATACTGAGCATCAGGAAAAGACAGCTGATATTCTTGGGACATGTGATGAGGAAGGAAGGCTTGGAGAATCTGATATTCACAGGACAAATAGAGGAAAAGAGAGATAGGAGAAAGCAGCGGATAATATATTTGAAAAGCCTGAGCAGGTGGAGAGCAGAGCGGGGTTTGGGTGGGGTAACAAGAGAAAGCGTGCTAAAACCTACCAGGGATAGGGAGACGTGGAAGGTCATGATCGCCTACGTCCTGAAGGGAAATGGCACATAGAAGAAGAAGAATTTCAACTTTCGTAAGACCATTATTAAAAAGGTTTTGTTTTGTGTTATATCACTTTCATCTAGTTTCAAATATTGAATCCGTATGTGTCATGTACACAGATGTTTTTAGGTTCTATTTTTTTGGTGGGTGGGGAAGTACTAAACTTCTAGAAAAAGTGTGTCTGCAAAAACATCAAAGAAAAGCATTTTATTAATAATCTGAAGTGTTTTATAGCGTTTTTTTTTTCAAATATTTATTTCAGTTTATTTTTTATTTGTTAATATTAGTATGTCATCTATATATCGAACTTATATAATAGCTTTATCAAAACTGTTAATCATTTTGCTTCCGAAATGAAACATGTAAATATAGATAAATTATGCTCGAAAACTGCCCTGTAGTTCCGCGGTTTGTCAGTGTGATTATCTAAGAAAGCACATGTGCCATGCAAGATTGAATAAAATTGCGTAGAATTATTTGTTTAATATTGAAAGACAGGATCTATGGATGTTCATAAACGCTTTGTATGATATCTGTCAGTCGGTTAAGTTCCATACGTGATACACGCTTGAGCAATCATATCTCGAAAGAGAGATAACTGACTGGGCAGAAGTTTATCACGCAGTAAGTTGCCATTACTTTCTACGGTGTACTGGTTTTCAAGGCTATAGAACCCAATCTGTCCTATTATTTAACCCATAACTGGAGGGAAGTGACGGATTAATACCCTTCTCCAAGGGTATTTGCACGTAAGTGAATGCAAAAAATTCAAGTGGAATTCGAATTTGGCTCCCTAATTTCTCGTTTCGAGCTGATATCCACTGCACCACAACGCACGTCCTTGTATTATGTACACTTTCATATTTGTTTTGTTTTCTCCTTCAATAGGAGTACAGGTTTATCTATTATTTTCTGTTTAGTATTTGAATTTATTTCAGACACGGACATTTACTAAAATTACACACACACACACACACACACACACACACACACACACACATATATATATATATATATATATATATATATATATATAGGAAAAACTACTAAAAAGTTGTAAGTTAAAAATGTATTTTTTGACAGTATTTATTTATTTCTATTATTATATATATATATTTGATATTTCAGAACGGCCTCGGCCTTTCATCAGAAACAAATGATTTTAAAATTTAAGTATAAATAAAACATATATATAAAACATTATATAAAACAAATGATTTTATAATTTAAACTAGAAGCGTCCGTCGCGAGATGCGTCCGTCGCGAGATGCGTACATCACGTGATGTAGAAAGCAATAGAGAATGAATATTTAAACGTAAATCTAACCGTAAAGAATACATTTAAATGTTGTTTTAAAGACATTTTTTAAGTTTATCTAAAAGATGCTTAACTATTGAAATATATATAAAGATTCAAAATACGTAAGTTCCTATTTAACCTTAGCCTATATGTATTTAATTTTAAAATTCAGTATTTTTCTTTCTTTCTGCCTGAGTATGTGGAACTAAAATTGGAATCTATCAGTAAACATTTGTAGTTTTCTAATGTGTGTCCTGGTTGATTGAAGTGTTCAGCTATGGGGGAATAAGGGTTATATATATATATATATATATATATATATATATATATATATATATATATATATATAAAGTTATTTAAACAAATAGATATATATTCCACACTTTAATATTTACTTTTTTATCGTTCAGTACATTAGTAGAGCAATAATAGATATATTATTATTATTATTATTATTATTATTATTATTATTATTATTATTATTATTATTATAGCATACTTCAACTTAAAAGCTATTAAAATGCCTGATAATAGTACATGGAAAACAAAAAATGCCTAATGATGGTGTATTAAACACCGAAACTTAATAGCTCAGTCTGTTCATATCTATCTATCTATCTATCTATCTATCTATCTATTTATCTATGTCCATTATCTATCTTAGTATGTTCATTTTCTATCTATCTCTCTTAGTATGTTCATGACCTATCTATCTTAGTGTGTTCATTTTCTATCTATCTCTCTTAGTATGTTCATGACCTATCTATCTTAGTATGTTCATTATCTATCTATCTATCTATCTATCTATCTATCTATCTATCTATCTATCTATCTATCTATCTATCTATCACAGTCTGTTCATATCTATCTATCTATCTATCTATCTATCTATCTCATTCTCTTCCTATCTATCTATCTATCTATCTATCTATCTATCTATCTATCTATCTATCTATCACACCCTGTTCATATCTATCTATCTATCTATCTATCTATCTATCTATCTATCTATCTATCTATCACAGTCTGTTCATATCTATCTATCTATCTATCTATCTATCTATCTATCTATCTATCTATCTATCTATCTCATTCTCTTCCTATCTATCTATCTATCTATCTATCTATCTCTCTATCTATCTATCTATCACTTCCCTGTTCATATCTATCTATCTATCTATCTATCTATCTATCTATCTATCTATCTATCTACACAAGGATTCGGAGAAGCTTTTGGACTCTATAGAGACTAGAAAGTGAGGCCAAGGCAGCTTCTGCCCAAATATGACAGAAGTATTTCATTTTAGGCTTGATCTAGTTCTTGTAAAAGTAGAAGATAACCGGTGGTGTCAGGTACTTTCTGGAGTGGTAGGACAGAAACTGATAATTTTCTTTCATCCTTGGATTGTATGTTCGAGTTTCACCTGGGTTTGGGGTTAAATCTAAGGCCCAATAAACACTCAAGACACTGGGCCTCTTCGAGGAAACTTTCATTCACCGTGACTGGCGGTAGTTCGGGGTTCTATCGGCAATAATGGCATGTAACTAGTTTTGTTTTCGAAGAATTGGGGCATTAACTAGCCAGTGCTTTGTCGTGTAGTAGATATCGGCTCACGGGGTGGGAGTTCGAATTCCAGTTGAATTCATTTCATTCACTTAGCGCAAATATCCTTGGGAAAGGTATTAATCCGTATCTCCCCTCAAGTTATAGGTTAAAGAACGGGACAGATTGGGTTCTATAGCCTTGGTTGGCAACCAATCTACCGCAGAAAGCAATGGCAACCTACTGCGGGATAATCTTCTGCTCAGTCAGTCATGTCTCTTTCAAGACATGACTGCCCAATGTGGGTATCACGTATTGACTGAACCAGTCATTATTCCCTAATGAGATATTACAGTTAAAACGGGTGAAAGATCAGCTGACAATCTCTGGTCATCTTGAGCTTTGACGGTGCACCCGAATATACTTGTATCATCTGCATAGATATTCACAAATGATCTGAATATACTCTTAGGCAGATCATTTATGTATAATTACAGAAAGGTTAATGTACAGAACACTGAAGTAGAGTTGCTGAGTATAAGATCAATCAGCTGACAAATTTAATTTATCTATTAATCCTATATATATATATATATATGTGTGTGTGTGTGTGTGTGTGTGTGTGTGTGTGTGTGTTTCATTAAAAATGACAAGGTATTAACATTAAGTTTTTATATAACTTTTCATGTGTTCGTATATTTTTTTTTCTTTTCAGAACTCAAATTTTATAAAATTTTGTACTCTCTCTCTCTCTCTCTCTCTCTCTCTCTCTCTCTGTCTCTCTCTGTCTCTGTATCTGTCTCTCTCTCTCTCAAATGTTTTTATATCTGTCTAATCAAATGATTGATATACCTAGAAGGTTTGGGATTTGTTAAACATTTTTGATATCAATACCGATGATGACGATGGTGGCAGTGAAGATGAAAGTAATGAACAGTAATCGAACAAAAGCATTAAAGAATGGTTGCTATGAAGCAGGTGAGCGAAACCTGAGGGTCGAGATAGAAATGCTGAGAGCTGTATCAATAATGAAAAAGCATTTGGCACAGTCATCTGAAATCTTGTAAACCAGCCAAAACTCATCAAGAACAGTAGATAACGTAAACGTAAAGGTCCAAAAATTACTTAAGCAATCAGCTATAATGAGCTTTATATTTACTACTACTACTACTACTACTACTACTATGGCCTAGTGGTTAGAAAATTCGCTTTTTTACAATGAAGTCCTGGTTCAAATGTCGCCATGGTCGATTTGCCAGGAAGCTGTAGCTGTCGATGTTTGTGATAGCTCGAAGTCACAAGTCATCGTAACTGAGGATTTAAGCGTCCTGACCTTGTTCAGATTATTGTTCACGCTGGATAATGCTCCCTCACCCAGAAACAGTAACTAAGGTCCGCCCAGCATAGTTGCATAGCACAAACCATGGGTTCTGTGGGTGATAAACAAACACGTGTGCCTTAGCAAGCGTCTATACTGGGGAAGCTATCCGCTCTTGCAGACAGGCATCCTCGCATACGAGTAACCAGCCACATATAACTACTACTGATAATATTACTATTATTACTACTACTAATACTTCTACTAATTATTATTATTATTATTATTATTATTATTATTATTATTAATACAATGTTGTCTTCTAATTTTAATTGATTTTGGGTGTTATCGTGTAGATGTTTTGTCTTGGTGGATTAAGATGCTATATAGTAAATATCATTTTCATTACAACAGCTTTCTAGGATACTTGCCTTATTTAATCTTAACGACTTAGGCATGTCACCTACGGCTTGATGCAGTTTTCATCTCTGCCCATGAGCGGGAGTATATGTTTAATAATAATAATAATAATAATAATAATAATAATAATAATAATTTAATTCTCAGAACAGAATTATGACCATTAATAGCCTTGCCATCCCAGTTGTCCAATATAGTTTCAACATTATAAACTGGACTCTAAACGACATCAGGCGAATGGATTTTAAAACACGAAAGCTTCTTTTTAAGCATAAGATGCATCATCTAAAGGCTGATGTAGACCGTCTATACATACTCCGTAAAGAAGGTGGAAGAGGTCGTATTCAGCTAGAATTTTCATACAAGACAACAACTATTGGCTTACTAACATACATAGAAACAACAAAGGACTGGATGATACAATTAGTAAGGCAACATGAAGAAAGAAAGAAAAATATTCAATAATAAAAGAAGGCAGTAAATACAAACAAGATTTACAGTTAGTAGATTCTGTAGAAAAGCAAAACAGAAGCCAAGAACCAACTATTGCGGCAAAAAATATGAAAATAAAAGCCAAAGAAAAAGCTCTTTAACAAATGAAACAAAGCTGGCAAGACAAACCTCTGCATGGCCAATATCCAGAACGTTCCAATAAATCCAATGTTGATAAAGTTAATTCTCATCGATGGTTACGTGCATCTGAATTAAAGTCTGAGACTGAAGGCTTTATTCTTGCAGCACAAGACCGAAGTCTTTTCACTAGGAACTTTCAGGCAAATATTATACATAATAATGTAGATCCAAAATGCAGGTTTTGTGATAAACACCAAGAAACAATAGACCATCTAATCTCAAGCTGTTCTGTACTTGCCCCAAATGAATATAAAAATCGTCACGATAGAGTTGGGCAATATTTATATTTGACAATGTGCAAACACTATGGAAAATCTGTAAACAAACACTGGTATGAACATCACCCAGCACCGGTTACAGAATAGAAGATGTTACCATTCTATGGGATTACACCATCTACACAGACAGAAAAATTGAAGCAAATAGGCCAGACATTATTGTTAAAAACCAGAAAGAAAAAACTTGCCTATTAATTGATATGGCTTGTCCAGCAGATTGTAACATAACAACCAAGGAATTCGAAAACTGTCAAAATATAAAGAACTGGAAATTGAAATAGAAAAAAAATGTAGAAATTGAAAACAAGAGTTGTACCAGTGATAGTAGGTGCACTTGGAATAATAAAAAATGGAACAAAACAACACATTGAAAGAATCCCTGGAAACCCCAGCTTAAGAGATATACAAAAAATTGTCTTCTTAAGTACAGCCCACACACTAAGGAGAAATTTTGTCTATGTAACGCTAGGGATGTTAGGTGAGATAGAAAAAACATGAAATGGAGCCATAACAACACGCCACGACCTGCCTTAGGTCTCTCCGCAGACTTGGTTGGCAGTGAGACCATAGCAGAAATCGAAATATGATGAAAAATGACATAATAATAATAATAAGGGCAAGTCAAGAACTCGAAGACGTGCAAATAAACAATAATACGCATACTGCTGCACAAAGAACAAATATAAAACAAACTGTTGTGATGTGGTTCGATCCCATGTCTGGGTTCACTTATATATAGAAAGAGTGAGTCGGTTGAAGGGGGAAGTTAGTTAATGTGAGCTGAGGGCTAGGGTTAACCTGCGTGTTACTTGCTAACTCAACCACCCATATTGTTGCAATCTACTACGGACTATTATATTGTATCTACCGAATAAGATATTATTTTGTCATCTGTGTATTGTTTACCACCTCGACGATACAACCTAAACACAATATACCAAATGCAATGACGATGCTAAGATACGCCTCTTCATGTTCAATACTCTGTCCATACAAAACAAATTGATGTACACAAACCATGTACCCATCAATTGTTACGTAGTGCAGAGTTGCAAGTGGAAACAGAAAGTTTTATTTTTTTTGCATTGGACCGATGCGTGCTAATTAGAAATTACCAAGCAAATACGCCTAAAAATTGTGTTAACCCGAAGTACATATTCTGTGATAAATATCCAAAAACAATTGACTATTTTTGTGTCAGGTTGCACGGTTTTATCACCAAATGAATATAAAAGTTGTCATGACAGAGTGGATCAATGTCTGCACTGGAAAATCTGCAACTTTTACGGGAAGTAAACAGCAAGAATCTGGTATGAACATTGTTGGGACGCCCGCGCCTATTCGGCTATTCCATTACTATGTAAAGTAATAGTGGCATCTACGTAGGAGAGTGTGCCGAGCAGCCGATCGACAAGTCAGTCGTAGACTTCCGGTGACGACCCGGAAGTACCCATTGCTCATACTACGTCTTACGACGGTTGAGACGATTAACACTTATTCTTGTATTGGATACTAATAACCTTTGTAAATACTATTTTCACGGAATACAACAATTAACCTATTCCTGTTGCTGAGTTATTTATTCTTACTCACGACATAACAGAACATCACCTAGACTCGGTTACTGGGATATGATCAATATTAATTCTATGGGACTTTACTATACACACTGACAGAACTATCAAAGACCAAAAGAACAGAATGTTTTTTCTTATTGACATGGCAGTTCCTATAGATTGTAATGTATCTTTGAATATCTTAAAAAAACTATTAAAATTCCATGATCTTGATGTGAAAATCTAAAAAACTGTGGTGCATGAGGACACCAGTAATTCTAAGCACTAGGATTAACTGGAAATGGTTCCGATAGATTCATTAAAGGAATTTCTTGGTAGCCCATGTCTTAAAAATACAAAGGATTGTACTCACACATAACAAAGAGCTTTATCAATGTACAATGTTTGTGATCTTAGGTTTTGGGTTTGTTTGTTATTCACAAAATGATCAGTGGAAAATGCCATGATGCCATTTCTAACATTAGGTCTCTGCTCGAGACCCGAGAGAAAATGTACATACAACAGAAATTAAAGAAGATAATAATAATAATAATAATAATAATAATAATAATAATAATAATAATAATAATAATAATAATAATAATAATAATGTGGAAATTGAAAACAAGTAGCATGCCAATGACAGTGGGTGCACTTAGAATGCTAAAGAAATGGAACAAAACAACACATTGAAAGAATCCCTGGAAACCCCGGCTTAAGAGATGTACAAAAAATTGTCTCATTAAGTACAGCCCACACACTAAAGAGAGCTTTGTCTATGTAACGCTAGGGATGTTAGAGAGATATAAAAGTCATGAAATGGAGCCATAACAACACACTACTACCTGCCTGAGGTCTTCCTGCAAACTTGGTAGGTAGTGCGACCATAGCAGAAATCGATTTATAATGAAAAATGACATAATAATAATAATAATAATAATAATAATAATAATACATTGGGCAATGTGCAAACATTATGGAAAAGCTGTAAACAAACACTGGTATGAACATCATCCAGCACCGGTTAGAGAAATAGAAGATGTAACCATTCTATGGGATTACACCATCTACACAGACAGAAAAATTGAAGCAAACAGGCCAGACATTATTGTTAAAAACCAGAAGGAGAAAACTTGTCTATTAATTGATGTGGCTTGTCCAGCGGATTGTAACATAGCAATCAAGGAATTTGAAAAACTGTCAAAATATAAAGACCTGGAAATTGAAATAGAAAAAATGTGGAAATTGAAAACAAGAGTTGTGCCAGTGATAGTAGGTGCACTTGGAATGATAAAAAATGGAACAAAACAACACATTGAAAGAATCCCTGGAAACCCCAGCTTAAGAGATATACAAAAAATTGTATTATTAAGTACAGCCCACACACTAAGGAAAACGTTATCTATGTAATGCTGGGGATGATAGGGAGGACAGAAAAACATGAAATGGAGTCATAACAACACGCCACTACCTGCCTTAGGTCTCCCCGCAGACTTGGTTGGTAGTGAGACCAATGCAGAAATCTAAATATGATGAAAAATGACATAATAATAATAGGAAGATATGAAATTAATTATATCTAGTGAAAGAACTGTGACAAATAATTAATTAATTTAGTAAACACAAAAACAAACAATAATTTTATCAGAATCATGGTTTCTTAAGTCAAAATGAGGACAGATATTCTTTTAAAGTTCCAGAAGAAATACAAAGACGATATTTATTTGATAAATATCTGGTGTTTTAAATATTAAAATTCATCCAGTATAAGGCTCAGAAGCCATTCAAAGTAGAAGATTGCAATCGAAATATTAATGATGAAATAGGAAGTGCAAATTATGAGGATGAGGTGGATAAACTACATACCAAACTTGTAGCCTATATTTCAATGCTCCAAATATAAGTATCTTTCTTCTATTCTAAATCGTCATGTTATTTCAAAGCATAAATAATGATTCATCAAAGATTAATTTTTCTTTTATTATAGGTGAACTGCCAAGAATTTTTGAAAAAGTGTACAGAGTGGTTTCCCGTTGTCGTCTTCGTGGTTTTTAACTCAGTATAGTCCTTTTAGACTATTTTCCCCTAAAAACTAGAGAGTCTTGTCTACTGTGCTATTCATTCCATTATTTTTACTAAATTTCATCCAATAAAAAGTTTGAGAACCACTCAAGGTATAGTGTTACTATCGCAGTGTACTTGCAAATAGAGTTTCTAGAGTAGCCAACATGTGAATCACAAATTAGAGATTGCCAACATCAGCAAGGTCAAACATTTAGATATATAGTGGTTTGTTTTTTTTTAACAAAGGGCAAAAATGAGAGATTGAAATCTGAAAACGCACTGGAATAATGAAAGTTGCCTTCTAAAAGTTAAGCAAAGTATGAAAAAGAGTAAAATTTCGTTAAAAAACAAAGAAAGAGTACGTAACTGTTATTCAGTATCAGTTCTAATCACAGATGAAGAAGATACTTGAAGCAACAGAAATGGGGTTCTTCAGAAGGATGCTGAGAATCATTCAGTTAAGTGCCATACGCGCTTTGGGCGATCGAAACATGACTGACTTTGGCAGAAGATTATCCCGCAGTAGGTTGTAATTGCTTTCTGCGGTAGACTGGTTGACAACCAAGGCTATAGAACCCGATCTGTTCAGCCATTTAACTCAAAGGAGGGAGAAGAGATAGATTATATTACATTATTTTATTAAGTATAATTAGTCGGGGATCAGTTCATTACTTCATACAAATAGAAAACCGATACCCCACTTTATGCCCAGTATTAGTTTTAATAATGTTTTCAACTATTATATTCAGTCAGTCAGTTAAGTACCATACGTGATACATGCTTAGGCGATCATGTCTCTTTCGATACATGATTGACTGGGCAGAAGATTATCCCGCAGTAGATTGCCATTGTTTTCTGCGGTAGACTGGTTGCCAAACAAGGCTATAGAACTCAATTTGTTCTGTTATTTAACCCATAACTTGAGGGAAGAGACGGATTAATACTTTTCCCAAGGGTATTTGCACGTAAGTGAATGCAAGGAATTCAACTGAAATTCGAACTCAGCTCTCCGACTTCTCTTTCCAAGCCGATATCCATTGCACCACAACGTATATGCTGAGAATACCGAATTTTTAGAAGCAATGGAAACAAAAAAGACAAATATAAAGAGAAATGAAATTCATAGAGCACGTAGTGAGGAAAAGGGGTTTGGTAAACTTGGTAAAAAAAAATTTATCTCCAAAGGAAAGAAAACTGTGGAGAAAATTGTGGAGAAACATGAAAGGATACTCCACATAAAAGAATGATGAATGAAAAGAATAATAAAAAGGAAACAGGAAATTTTTTAAAATCATTCCACTGCCACTATTGCGCAGGGGGTTACATAGGGGAAGGTAAAGAGAAAGAGTGGTTAGATATAGGAAATGTCAGAAGGAGGGTGATAGATGGGTAAGGATGCCAAGGCTGAGGGTTGGGTAGATGGGAAGAGTACTGGAGAGAATGGATGCGAGTTAGTGTGTTAGAATGTGTCTAAACTCCTGAAGATTGTAGCTGTCGGGGAAGCAAGTATGTGGAAGGGAAAAGAAATTGCTTGAGTAGAAATTGCGGTAACATTTTATCGGTTTCACTGTCAAAAGGGTGGGACCTAGTTGCCAATCGAGTATCTCGTGCAAATTCGTACCTAGGGGGGCACCAGTGATCTCAGTTCATCGGAGCAGAAGCCTTGAAAGTATTTATAGAAGAGACACGCCGGTGAGAGAGAGACTGCAATATGATAGGATTTGAAATTATCTAATTTACTGTAGACAACGAATCAATCAATTAATAGCATTCTGTGTATTAATACTGATACACTTTAATATGACGCCTTACAATCATTTTTTTATTCATTTTTATAAGTAAAATGCTAAATTGTTTTTTAAAGAACAACGATGAAAAGAAATTAAAGCTCTTTTTCCCATAGGAAATGTAATATTTGCTCGAATTTAAGCTGAATTATATATATATATAGTTACAACACTGATCTGAAATTAATGCTGACAGTAGCGTGAGAAAGGGCTTATCTGAGGTTAAATTAGAAGCAAATTAATAATCTTCTTCGCATATTTTAGGTAGTAATCACAAAAGCTGTAATTTCATCATCATTTATTCATCACACCCACACTTACAGAAACAGCAACAAAAAGCTGCTGGCTTATGCAAAAGCTGTAATTTAGACATATTTTAAATATTTATCAAACAGTAATCTAAACTTATTTATAGTGGAACATTGTGTGTGTGTGTGTGTGTGTGTGTGTGTGTGTGTGTTACCTATACACTCCGAAACGGCTGAACCGATTTTCTTGAAAATTTACACAGTTGTACTATATGTGTCTGCGAGTGTTCTTAGCTAGGTTTTGTGTCGAGGTACCCCCGATAAATATCGAAAATCGATAATCGAAAAAATTGGGTTATAGAAGGAGTGGTCCGATTTTAATCAAATTTGACACACTCATAGACAAAGACATAAGAAACGATATTCAGAAGTTTCAAGGTTGCAGTTCTTACAATAGTGCAGAAAAACGATGATATATATATATATATATATATATATATATATATATATATATATAAGCTTTCATTACACCCGAGCAACGCCGGGCTATACTACTAATAATTGATAAACGAATGATGCATGCGCATATGTGGGACCGTGTGTTTGTATTTGGGAATATTTATACAGGAAGAATTTTAAAAAATCTATTTATCTTAATAAAATGAAACGATATGATAGGATTTGAAATTATCTAATTTGATCGCTTTATTCATTGTATTTCTTCTATAACTTCAGAATCATCTCTGCCCATTAACAAAACGATAACTACTAAAAATTATTTCATATTAATCATATAAAACAATTATAATGCCTTTTTCAGTGATGATAGATTATGAAGATTTGAGAACGTGATAGGATGATTAAGTATTTATGTTATCTAATTCATAATTACTGTTTCGCAAATAAGTTTCTTTCGCATTTAAATCAATCACTGATGAAGTTCCTTAAAAGAAAAATGAGGCATAAATTATATTTTGTTTCATTTATATCTGTTTATTCTCTTTCAAAAATTTGCTTGGGCAAAATAAATTAAAATGATTAACGTCATGTCTAAGAATTATACAGAAACAATAATAATACGGAGAATATTAAAACCTGTGCTAAAAGTAACAGAAATAAAAACAAAAAGTAAATAAAAACAAAAAGTAAATAAAAACAAAAAGTAAATAAAAACAAAACATGATTATAACGTTAATCAAGAATTTTGTGGCATTAAATGTAATTTCAATCCACATTACAGGCAGTGAAACCGATGCGATCAAATATTAACTGCTACAAAATAAGAACTAGACGACATCTGCTTTATCACCCCTAGACATGGCCAGTGGAACGAGAACAATCTTCTTCCATAGAGTAAATAAAGGGTTCAATTCGAAATTCGCTGAAGTTTACCCGAATCGAACAGAACCTGATGAAGGCCTGGGAGTACAATGACCGAAACGTTGTGATAATAAAAAGAAAGCTGTAGACAATCAGTCAGTCAGTTAAGTGCCATACGTGATACACGCTTGGGTGATCATGTCTCGAAAGAGACATGACTGACTGGGCAGAAGATTATCCCGCAGTAGGTTGCCATTGCTTTCTGCGGTAGACTGGTTGACCCACCAAGGCTATTGAACTCAATCTGTTCTATTATTTAACCCATAACTGAAGGGAAGAGACGGATTAATACCTTTCACAATAGTATTTGCGCGTAAGTGAATGCAAGAAATTCAACTGGAATTCCAACTCAGCACCCCGATTTATCGTTCCGAGTCGATATCCACTGCACCGCACTCCTATAGATAAAAGTCTGCATATAAATAACAATAATTCGTCGGCTCGAAAATTTTGACAGAATGGTAAAATAAACAAATTTTTATGTAGAAATTCTTGATACATTTTTAAAATCTTAATATTATTTCGGGTCCCATGGACTGTCTCATATTCTAGTGTCATTCTAAACCTAAATACTAATTCACATTTCAATACTATTTATTTTTTTTTTAGTTAAGTGCCATATGTGAAACACGCTTGGGCGATCATGTCTCTTTCGAGACATGACTGACTGGGCAGAAGATTATCCCGCAGTAGGTTGCCATTGCTTTCTGCGGTAGACTGGTTGACCCACCAAGGCTATAGAACCCAATCTGTCCTGTTATTTGACTCATAGCTAGAGAAAGGAAGAGATGTATTATATTGTTAAGTGGGGGATCAGTTTATTACTTCATAACAATATAAGACTGATCCTCCACTTTAGGCCCAGTAGAAGCCTTAATCATGTTTCCAACTATTATATTCAGTCAGTTAAGTGCCATACGTGAAACACGCTTGGGCGATCATGTCTCGAAAGAGACATGACTGACTGGGCAGAAGATTATCCCGCAGTAGGTTGCCATTGCTTTCTGCTGTAGACTGGTTGCCGACCAAAGCTATAGAACCCAATCTGTCCTGTTATTTAACCCATAACTGGAGGGAAGAGACGGATTAATACCTTTCCCAAGGGTATTTGCGCGTAAGTGAATGCAATGAATTCAACTAGAATTCGATCTCTGCTCCCCGATTTCTCGTTCCGAGCCGATATCCACTGGACCACAACGCACATCAATACTATTACCTGTCTTAAAGCTATTTCCTGTCTCCAATACTATTTCGGATCTCAGAACTATACACGATTTCCAATTTCAAATATAGTTTAGAATCCTAGTACTATTTTCTAATTCTATTCTTGATATATATTTAACATTACCTTAAGTCGTTAATACACATATTAAAATTAAAAGAATAATAAGTACAAAATATTTAATATAAACAGAAATGTAGAGAAAATAGACAAAATAAGAACATTGGGTAATGATATAAAATCAACCAAACTATCATATTTAAGTAAACATCACTGATAGAAGTTCTATGCGGCAAAAATACCTCCAGTATATACCATCCCAAAATACCTCCTACATAACGGTATTACATTAGCTAGATGAAAACATTATTGCCACTAATGTCTTACTATTATCTGGAAGGTATTTCTGCTAGGTATATGTCGGTAATTTCTGTTGCACCATGTAGAATTCGAACTACGAATTCACATGTGTTGTGTGAATATTTGAAGGAAAAGTTAAGTGCCATACGTGAAACACGCTTGGGCGATCACGTTTCGAAAGAGACATGACTGACTGGGCAGAAGATTGTCCTGCAGTAGGTTGTCATTGCTTTCTGCGGTAGACTGGTTGCCGACCAAGGCTATAGAACCCAATCTGTCCTGTTATTTAACCCATAACTGGAAGGAAAAGACGGATTAATACCTTTCCCAAGGGTATTTGCGCGTAAGTGAATGCAATGAATTCAACTGGAATTCGAACTCGGCTCTCCGATTTCTTGTTCCGAGCTGATATCCACTGCACCACAACGCACATACATTTATATTTACCGAATTCAGTTTAAGTTTGAGTTATTCTTAACGGTATATCAACCTCTGTTGGTAAATTTAATACTAAAATGGTGGGGTTTTAAGACATTTATGTTAGGTTATACTGAGAAGGTTGATTTCGTCAGTTTTTAAGGAAATGTTTGTTTTTATTCATTTTTATTTTAGAAAACTGAAAATGTCTTCTAGTTTTGTATTCAAAAATGTTTTGTCAAGAATTTTTTCCTTCAAAAATGTGTTATGGTAATAAGTTTTTCTTCAAAAATATATTGCTGGTAATATTTTTCCTTCAGAAATGTATATTTTTCTATAAAAGTTTATTTTTATGTGTATATTTCTATAAACGTGTATTTTTATACATTCATGGTGTTTTGACCCCAGTTTGGGGGTTAACTATTTGCCCATAGCTGGGACCCTAACAAGTGCTACCACTCCGGGTCAAGGTGGACCTGAGAACAGCAGCAATTAACTTTTGTTGCATATTGGTTACAATTGTAACTTTTCTCTAAAATAATTTATTATTTTAGAGAAGGGTAACAATTGTAACCAATATGCAACAAAGGGTTAAGAGGTAGTTCCATGGTCCTCACAACCTCCCAAACAGAAGCCTTGCTGCTGGATGCAGTTTACCGTCATGCTTCGGATCAATATATTTACCGAAAAGAGAAAAGAAAGAAGAGATTGTCAATAGTAAGGAAACATAACTGATAGTGTAGGGTTATCATCCTAATGTAAACGCGAGCAAAATTTTCAATAGAAAAACAATGAATGTCAATATTTTTTTTATATATAACAATGTATTGAAAATAAAGAAGAAAGTATTTGCCAGTTGTTAGATTAGGACATCTGTTACTGACAAAAAAAAAAAAAAAAAGGATTATTATATATTGACACATTTAAACACCGATTACCGTACGATCAATGAACATAAGCAAAGTCGAGCGAGGTCAATACCTAGATGAGTGACCGCTTAAGAATATCAGGTACCGTGAGCTTGGATTTGCAAGCGGTGTAATGGATAATATTTCGGAATGGGTTATTTAATAAAACTTGTATCACTAAAACGTTAATCAATTAAGTGCCATACGTGATACACGCTTTGGGCGATCATGTTTCGAAAAAGACATGACTGACTGGGCAGAAGATTATCCCGTAGTAGGTTGCCATTACATTCTGCGGTAGACTGGTTGCCAGCCAAGGCTATATAACTCAATCTATCTTGTTATTTAACCCATAACTGGAGGAAAGAGACGGATTAATACCTTTCCCAAGGGTATTTGCGCGTAAGTGAATACAAAGAATTCAACTGGAATTCGAACTCGGCACCCCGATTTCTCGTTCCGAGTCGATATCTACTGCACCGCAACGAACATCTAATGATTATATGGTATATCGTTATTATCTCCAGCAAAATATAAAATTCTTGCAATCTTAAAAAAATATGGCGTTAAATATAACTTGCAAAGGTTTGATGAGCCGTAGACAACGAATTAATCAATCAATAACATTATATGTATTAATACTGATAACTTTAATATGAGGCCTTATTTTGCTTACAATCATTATTTTTTCATTTTTAAAAGTAAAATAATAAAATTATGAAAAAAAAAATAATAAAAAAAACTAATAGAAAATAAATAAATAATAAATAATGAATAATAATAATAAAATAATAACAATAAAATAAAATAAATAATAATAAAATAAATAATAAAATAATAATAATAATAAAATAAAATAAATAATAAATGAAATAAGTATAAGAAAAATAAATAATAAAAATAAATAAATAAATAAAAAATAATAAAAAATAAAAAAACTATGGCGTTAAATAACTTGTAAAGGTTTGATGAGCCGTAGACAACGAATCAATCAATCAATAACATTCTATCTATTAATACTGATACATATTAATATAACGCCTTATTTTACCTGCAATCATTATTTTTTTCTTTTTTAAAATTAAAATACTAAAGTTACAACACCTTGATCTGAAATCAATGCTGACAGTAGCTTGAGAAAGGGCTTATCTGAGGTTAAATTAGAAGCAAAATAATAATCTTCTTCGCATATTTTAGGTAATAATCACAAAAGCTGTAATTTGGGTATATTTTAAATATTTATCAAAATATGTGCGTTGTGGTGCATTGGATATCGGCTCGAAACGAGAAATCGGGGAGCCGAGTTCGAATTCCAGCTGAATTCATTGCATTCACTTACGCGCAAATAGCCTTGGGAAAGGTATTAATCCGTATATTCCTTCCAGTTATGGGTTAAATAACAGGACAGATTGGGTCCTATAGCTTTGGCAGAAAGCAATGGCAACCTACAGCGGGATAATCTTCTGCCAAGTCAGTCATGTCTCGAAAGAGACATGATCACCCAAAGCGTGTATCACGTATGGCACTTAACTGACTGATTTATTAAATAGTAATAATTGATAAACGAATGATGTTTGCGCATATGTGGGACCGTGTGTTTGTATTTGGGAATATTTATACGGGAAGAATATGACAATAGGCAGTAAAAAATCTATCTATCTATCTATCTATCTATCTATCTATCTATCTATCTATCTATCTATCTATCTATCTATCTATCTCATTTTCTTCAAGATCTATCTGTGTCTTACATGAAATATTTTTATAGGCATCTACGCATCGTTCATTCAGTAATAAATTTGAACACTCTCGGTTACCCGCCTGTGTTTACGCTGTATATAACACGCTCATGTCCCCTTTTTTCTACGCCCATAGCTCAGAAGTAGAATCGTCGACTGATATCAATTCGGTCGGGTTTCAATCCTGGCTAGAAGCAATCGGATGTAAAACCGTACTGATGAGCTGTGATATAGCTAAACACGTTTGTCAGCGGATGACTATATATATATATATATATATATATATATATATATATATATATATATATTATGCTCTTATTACGATTGAGCTCTCTAGGGAAGAAAATTTTAAAAGCAGTTTCCATTTCTGCTCTATAAGCGTGACTCTTCAGAAATGAATTGAGTTCTTTCGGTGTCTGGCGTGTATATACACTGCTTCTATACAACACGTTAAAATTTCCCTTCTCTGATTCCATGCACCTATGGCTTAGGGAGTAGCGAAATCGGTCGAGTTTCAATCCCGGTCAGAAACAAGTGGATGTGTCTATCCACACAGCGAAACAGACTTGCATGTGGATGACTAATAGAGTCTAAGCATATATATATATATATATATATATATATATATATATATATATATATATATGCTTAACTTAGTCTCTGGTCTCTAACATAATTTCCGAGTTTAACTCCCATACGACAAGTGGAAGTGATTCAATTTCTCTCATTGTCTTAAAGAAATGTGCCCTTGAGCTGTCTCCTGTCCTGTCTAAACTCTATAACAATTGCTTCATATATATGCTCTTTGTTCTAGCAAACAAATAATTCTGTATGTAAAATTGTGGAGAAAGTAAAAGCAAAAGCAATTAAAGAAAGCTGCATGACCGCCAACGTATTGAAAGGACCTGCCATTTAAAAGTAGTTTTTTACTCAGTACAAGGTCCATGGACCATTTAAGGTAGAAGCTTACTGTTTAAAGTTTTATTAGCATAAGAAAGAGCAAGATAATAGGAAAATTAAATAGCTAATTCCAGATTTGAAGAAGTCAAAATTTAATTAGTAGATAAATTTTCAGAGTTCATGTGGATAAATTATGAGTAGAGTTGAAGTAGAATTTAAAAAGAACCGGAAACCAAATCCTAAACAGGAAACAATGGATGAACCTCTAGTCCTGTTCAGAAGACGGTGAACCGGACGATAGGCAAACTTATCTACTATAAATGTTAAGAGAATGTATAAATGCCGAAATAATTACCGGCGTTGAAAGTGGGATCGAAGCATCTAGCTCAAATTTTCATCTAATCTTTTGAACTCATAACCCCCACCCAGCTAAGGCTTAGATAACATGCAAGATTTAAGACTGGTAGCTAGTCTAAGAAATAGACAAATCTGAAAACAAAACCCTGGAAAGGGCAACAAGAAAGCACTTTATTTTCCCCCAAAATTCATGGCAACTCAAAAAGAAAATAAAGAAAGAGAAGCTGTTGAAAAGTATAATCGTGTTTTTTAAGCAACAAACGGACCATTCTAAAAGAAATACCATTCTAAAAATACCATTCTAAAAATACCATTCTAAAAATACCATTCTAAAAATACCATTCTAGAAATACCGTTCTAAAAGAAATACTATTCTGAATTCAAAATTGTGAAGAAGACATCAAGCGGCGACAGTCAGCTTTATGCATGAATGCAATCTTCACACACACACACACACACACACACACACACACACTGGTACACACTGGCATACACAGAGATACGCACACAGACACACACACACACATATATATCAGGTGGCCCAATAATTGCATTTAGGCATAAAACAAACTGTCACCTCGGTGTTGACATAAGAATCCACTCATATATATATATATATATATATATATATATATATATATATATATATATATATACTTTTACCGTCTCTCTATATATATGTGTGTGTGTGTGTGTGTGTGTGCATATAATTTATATATATAAATAAATATACACATATATATATTTATGTGTGTGTAAAAAGCTTTTACCTCCTATATATATATATTGTCTGTTAGCCAATCCCTTTCGCAGGCATATGCTTAGGCACATACAACACCCATACCTGTTATTTATACTGCAACTATGCTGAGCAGACATGAGTTACTATTTCTGGGAGAGACCGCATAATCTGTCATAATCAGCAGTTTGAACAACGCCAGTAAAAACTCGGTCACAATGACTTGTTATTTCGTGTTAACACAATTATCGACGACTTCTGAACCGTTCTGCCTAACAAAATTTTACTCACAAGAATTGAGTCAGCTCGTGGTATAGTTTTCAGTCATTTTCTAAAGGTACCACATATTCTTGAAAAATCGACCATTATCAGATTCGGACCGAGTTCACATGTTCAGAAAGCAATATATACAAATATTTAACAATATATATATATATATATATATATATATATATATATATATATATATATATATATGCAGGCTTCTTTAAAAGCAGTTGTGTTGTGAGCATGTGCATTTAGGGGACACACGATGGTGGAAGAAAATGACCGTAATCTTAAAGCAACATAGCTGATGCCTTATCTAAAATATCAAATCTATAACATTTTATCTATTTTTAAATAATGCCGAAAAATAGATGTACTAAATAAACGCTTTTTCCTCATGGTCCACAAACTTGATTACCCTCTCTCTCTCTCTCTCTCTCTCTCTCTCTCTCTCTCTCTCTCTCTCTCTCTCTCTCTCTCTCTCTTTCTTTCTCTATCTCTCTCTGGTTCTCTCTTTCTCTCTCTCTCCCTCTATATATATATGAATAAAGACAAAAGTAAAATTTTTCTTTGCCAATACGTTTTATCGACTGATAGACTTCATCAAGGCAAATGTAACGGTTTCATTTTACAGCAAGCAATTATAAACAACAGAAAATGTCTTTAAGATTTCAATTTTTTTTATATTTAAGAGCACTCAAAAATATTATTAAGACTAACTCTATAAGTAATGGTAAACAAAGGAAGACGCTAAGTGGTGTAATTTAATACCTAATAAATGAAAGTGAGCAAATGTTAATAATTTTGAATTTGTATATATTTATTAATTCCTTTTTTTTAAAAACGCAATTATTATTTATTATTATATTTTCAATTTTATAATGACATGCATTTATTTCAATTTAAACGTTTTCTTTTCATTTTTTTCTTTTTTTTTAATAATAGTCATCTATATTGATTTGGGAAAAAAGTATTTTGGTAAACAAAATATCTCCATTTCTAAATTCATATTGTCTTTTCACTAAACTACTTTATTTATATCTGACTTTACAATTCCCGCATCCTCTCTCTCTGTGTGTACACACACACACACACACACACACACACACACACACACACACACACACACATGAATAAATATCAAGAATTGAGAGTGTGTAATTATAAAAGTGGACACCAATGTCAACAGCAAGTTGCGACAGTTTGTTTCATGCTATAATAGTAACACTGACTTCAAGAGGGACCGAAACAGATTGTCAACACTCGGTGTTAACCTCAATGTCTACTTATATATATATATATATATATATATACATATATATATATATATATATATATAAGAGGAAAAATATTCTAAACGAATGTGTTTCGTCCTTTGACTGATTTATACTCTGGGTTGTCAAAAAAGTTGGTCCAGTTTATTAAGTAGATTTTTTATTTAAGCGAACTATTTTGGGAGTTAACTCACTATATATATATATATATATATATATACATATATATATATATATATATATATATGTTATGATATTTATAGTATACCGTAATTATATTTTTATCCAATCTCTCTCTCTCTCTCTCTCTCTCTCTCTCTCTCTCTCTCTATATATATATATATATATATATATATATATATATATATATATTATGATATCTGTGTATCAATGTGTATGCCTTTGTGCATGTATAAGTTATTTGAGTCATGGGTAACGATTTTGTATATATATTTTTCTATACATTTTTTAGGAGGAGATATTGTTGTGTATGTTTTCATATATCAAATGATAAAAAAATGTGTACGACTATGTGTATAGAAATAAGAATACACTGTGTTGTTCGTGTACATGTGATGCGTGCGCACTAGCTCAATAGACGAAGGCGTGTGCGTAAAAGGGTATGGGCGTGAACAGGGAAACGAACCTATGCGCTCCAGCTAAAATTCGGGCACACAAGCCTATGAGGGAATGGATTGGCTGTCCTCGCCTGTAGCTACGAATTATTATGTTACTACGCATGGGCAGAAAAGACATAGAGAAAAAAAATTGAATAGAAAAGAGAATAGGGCAAAAATAAGATTTAAAAAAAAATAAAATAAAAGAAGCATTTTTAAACGATTAAAAAATGTATATGTTGAAAAATAGATTAAATGTTCACATCCTACAAAATCTTTTTTAAAATTGTAATGCTACACATCCCTACATGAAATAAATAAAAGAAAAATTAAAATTCAATATATTCGTTAAAGGAAATTATATTACTGACAGTGTCTGATATATCATTTTTAAATTTTTTATAAAAATAATGCTTATTCTTTAATGATCAAATTTTATATGCTTATATGCTTTATAAACATACGTATTATGATCACAAAATAATATTGCTAGACAAAGTTACTTATTATTTTTTTTTATATAAGCGTCAACATCATTATTGCCGTTAATCTAAGCCAAATAATAATTTAATTAGAGTTTAACATACATTTAAAAAAGGTAACGATAATAAAATAAATATATAAATCAATGTGTTTGTGATGATGATGCAAGGTGAAAAAGCTATAAACGATGCGCTTCTACAAACGACTGCCAATTTCAACTTCATCAGTTCTAAAAAGAAGCCAAAATCAAGATTTTTTGGCGAAACGCGTCTGTTGTATTTTATCATATGAATCAATATGAACATAAGCCAATATGTAAATATATATAAATAATTAAATATCTGTAAATATATATAAATAATTAAATATCTGTAAAAACAAATAAATAAAAATATTGCGAATGTGTGTGTGTGTGTGTGTGTGTGTGTGTGTGTGTGTGTGTGTGTGTGTGTGTGTGTGTGTGTGTGTGTGTGTGAGAGTGCAGAAAAATTTTTCAGGCTTCCCAGTTTCGCAAAATAAGAAGATCGATTTCAGAACGTCTTAGGACCCCACGTAATAAAATTTTCAATAAAAATATTTTTTATGCATGGCCATTAGCTGAATTTTGATCTGAAATTTTAACTGTATAATGTTCTGTGGATAACATTCACAACTGCATTAAGAGTATTGACAAGAAAGGATAGTATGGTTAAAAATAAAATGAATAATTGATGTGTCTGATGTAAAAGTGCATCCGAAATAAATATTCATCGACGCTTGCTGAAAGTTTATGGAAAACACTCAGTGGATGTGAACACAGTTAGAAAATTGATAATAGGTTTCAGCAGTGGTATCAAAGACAGCGGGTGAAAAACAACGATCCGGTTGGCTCAATACAACAGAAACACCTTGAAAATGCATAGATAATGATATTGAAAATAATAATAATAATAATAATAATAATAATAATAATAATAATAAACGTGTCAAAATATAAAGGCCTAGAAATTGAAATAAAAAAAATATGGAAATTGAAAACAAAAATCGTTCCAGTGATAGTAGGTGCACTTGGAATGATAAAAAATGGAACAAAACAACACATTGAAATAATCCCTGGAAACCCCAGCTTAAGAAATATGCAAAAAATTGTTTTGTTAAGTACAGCAAACACACTAAGGAAAACTTTATCTATGTAACGCTAGGGATGTTCGGAGAAATAGAAAAATAAAAGTGAAATGGAGGCATAATAACGCACCACAACCTGCCTTAGGTGTTTCCGCAGACTTAGTAGGTAGTGCGACCATAGCACACACACACACACACACACACACACACACACACACACACATAGATATACATATATATGTGTGTGCATGTGCGTGTTTCGGTATATGTATATATGTATATATGTATATATTTATGTATAAATGTTTATATATATATATATATATATATATATATATATATATATATACATATATATATATATATATGATTATGTTTATTAAGAAATTTTTTAAAATATCAGTCAGTTGAGTATCATTCGTGATACACGCTTTGGGCGATCATGTCTCGAAAGAGACATGACTGAATGGGCGATTATCCCGCAGTAGGTTGCCATTACTTTCTGCGGTAGACTGGTTGCCAGCCAAGGATATAGAATTCAATCTGTCCTGTTATTTAGACCATAACTGGAGGGAAGAGACGAATTATTACCTTTTCAAAGGGTATTTGCGCGTTCTTAAATGTATCTAATTTATATAGTAATATATAATATATACTTCTATTTAATGACCTTTATAAAGTTAAAGAAAAGATAGATTATATAATGTAATATATATATCTATATATATATATATATATATATATATATATATATATATATATATATATGTTTGTAGAAAACATAATATACATTTTACATTTTTTTAGAATATGTTTAAAAACGTGACAAGTTTTTACTTATGACTTAAATTTAACGATGATTTGAACCGAATCATTATTTGATTTTTAGTTTGACTAGAATTATATTTTATATTTCACTTAAGTTATTATTTTGTGTCATATAATATACATACAGACAGACATACACATATCCATACATATATGCATATTTTTATATGTGTGTGTGTGTGTGTGTGTGTGTGTGTGTGTGTGTGTGTGTGTGTGTGTGTGTGTGTAAAAAGTTAAATGCATAATATTTTTATTAATATTTTAGTTAAGCTAATTATCTTTTATTTAGTTTAATGCTTGGCTCCGCTTTTGATGAAAATCTTCATCAGAATGAAGTAAATCGACCTCTTTTTTTCCTTCTTTTTGTGTTCAATGTATTTTTTCAGTTTTGTGTTCATAGTAATTTTGTTTAATTTTCGAACTACATACATATATATGTACGTACATATATGCATGCGTACATATATACATAATATATATATATATATATATATATATATGTATATGTATGTATATATATATATATATATATATATATATATATATATGTATATGTATGTATATATATATATAAAAATTAAAGAACTGATTACCCATGAAAAATAATCACACACATTCATTATACATACATCTGAATACAGACACAGTAATTTTGTTTAATTTTTGAAATACATACATACATATGTACGTACATATATATACATGCGTACATATATACATAAACATACACAAATACACACACATATATGTATAATATATATGTATGTTAGATTTATTAATCTAACATACACTACCGGCCATATATTATATATATATATATATATATATAAATCAAGGAACTGATTAGCCATGAAAAATATTCTCACACATTCATTATACATACATCTGAATACAGACACATAGATTCAGGCCCTGACAAGCATACTAGCCTTATATCGTATATGTCTCCACATTTGCCATGTTTTATTTTTCAAACAGTAATTATCTATCTTAATTTCCAATCTTCTCTCTCTTTTTCCCTTTTTTCTTTCTTTTCTTAAAACAACCCCTACAACAACCACTATAAAAGAAACGTTAAAACTATGAATAAAATAAATAATAAAGAAAGTAAAAATCTTTAAATGTCTTATTACCCTTTAATGGCGTGACTAAGAAGCTATGTGAACCCCGAGCAAGAGGTCCGTGCCAGCACAGCATTCTACCGGATTTCTTCGTGCCTTTATCTCGACATGGACGGGGATTTAGCGTCTCCATTAGTTATAAGCGCGAAAAACCTTCGTCTACAGGGTTAGGGATGTCGTCTGGTTTTTGCTGTTTACAGTGAACTTTTTTATTTGAGATCTGTAAGTATTAGATCAATACAAAGAATTATTTTATGAAGTATTTTAATTATATATCATTGACGTGTATAAATGTAATATACTAAAATTAAATATGAAAATGGTTGTAAGATTCAGTATAAGAAGCAAATGAATACAATTACATTTAATATAAGACAATGGCGTACTGAAAAGAAAATTATATTGCTTCTTTATTTATTTCATTTTTAAAAAGTGGATTGAATTGAGCAAATTCTAGAGATTTCTCTTGTATTAAAGAGAAATACTTTAGTATGGTTCTATCATTTACTTTTTCATATAATATTTAATATTAATCTATATTTAATAAAATAAAATAATATATATATATATATATATATATATATATATATATATATATATATATAGTGTAGTAATTAATTAATAAGTTCACGTTAAATTAATGTAGAATAAACAGTATACTAAGAAGAAAGACAACTAATTATAAAACAAAAAATTTAAATAAGTTGTATAAACATTTATTAATTTTTTAGTAATTTTCTCTATTACTGTGTAGATGAATATTGCTAAAAAAAGACATGGATTTTTTATTTATTAATCTAACATACACTACCGGCCATAATTATTAGGTCACCCCAGTTTTAAAAAAATGATGTATTTCATACTATTTTTAGTATTTATTGCCAAGTGGATAATTCTAAATGAAAATAGAATGGTTCATTTTTAATACTGCACAATAATATGTGCATCAAATGTACTGTTCTGGTGTCAAGTTTTTGCGATCTATCCCCCATGCTAGTCTCTTATTGGCTGGACGAAGCAAAAGCTTCCAGGTTGCCTTGTAAAATTTTGCAAAGTAATAATAACGAAAAACCATTCTATTTTCATTTAGAATTATCCACTTGATAATAAATACTGAAAATAGTGTGAAATACATCATTCTTTTTTTAAAACTGGGGTGGCCTAATAATTATGGCCGGTAGTATATATATGCGACTTTAAATGCTAGTTTAGTGGATACTCATATTTGAATAGACGCTCCGTTTATTTATTAAACGACATATTTATTTTCGAATATTCGAGAAATCTTACATTGTTTAATTAAATTTGTCAAATATTCAAGCCGGTAGACGAAAATGAATATTCTGTTTTATATAAATGGAGCGTCTACTCAAATATGAATATTTACTAAAAACAATGTTCCAATGTACGTATGTAGATAGGCATGCAATATTTCGTGTATCCTATTTACATGTAAATGAATTCGGATAGATTAAACAATTCTAAACATTCTGAAACATAAGCACTAGTCTGTCGTGTGCATGCGTAGTCGCAACAAAATAACAAATCAAATCCGATGAAGTCCTGACGAACGAGACGCGTCACAAGTAAACATTTTCCACATTGTCCCCAATATATATTTTTTTTAATCATATCACCCCGAGCAAGTCGGTAACGCCACTGATGTGCAGAGGGCTACGTGAGAGTGAAAAGATTTGGACAAGAGAAAGCCGGAAACCACATCCTAAACAGGGAACAAGGGATGAGCCTCTTCACCTGTACAATAGACGTGGGTGGAGTGTGAACCGGGCAATAGTTCAGTCTATCTACTCCAATTGAAAAAAAAAATAAACGAAAAGGAAAAGTGAAAAAAGATTGGAAAAGAGAAAGCCGGAAACCACATCCTAAACAGGGAACAAGGGATGAGCCTCTTCACCTGTACAATAGACGTGGGTGGAGTGTGAACCGGGCGATAGTTTAGTCTATCTACTCCAATTGAAAAAAAAAAAAATGAAAAAAAAAAAAAAAGAAAAGAAAAGTGAAAAGATTGGAAAAGAGAAAGCCGGAAACATGTGTAAATACATATCTATATATGTACATATCTCTATAAGATATTTATAAATGCAACAAAGGTCATACATTTTCGTGTTTATAAGTATTTGTAACTAACATTAATTTTAATATTTTCGAAAATAAATTACGTTTGAATCAAAGTTGAATTTACAGGTGCTATTATAGTATCCAAGAATAAAAAGTATTCAATAAAAAAACAAAAAGACAAAAACAACAATATGAACAATGGGGAAATTAGATTACCTGATGAGTTGGTATAATTTATCTTAATTCACTATATATATATATATATACATATTATCCTACATTTTTTCGAGTAAGAATATACATATTTTTCTACGGGGCGTGCCTAAAGCGTAGGATAATATATATATGCATATATATTAATATATATTTTTGCTCTGTTATACAGCATTGGACATTGTTCCATTCACACCTGATTAATATTTATATATCGATGTGTATATAAGCGTACAATCCCCACCAGACACACATACACACACACACACACACACATTTTATTTTTATTATAAATTATACTTTATAACATGTACAAGTTACAATCTACTACAAAACTGTACATATTGTTTCGACATTGAAAGAACAATGTCTCATCAGGTAGTTAGTAATGATGGTGATCTTACAATCATTACTAACTTCCTGATGAGACATAATCTTACCATCGTTACTAATTACCCGAAGAGACATTATTCTTTTAATGTCGAAACAAAATGTACAGTTTTGTAGTAGATTGTATTTTGTACATGTTGTAAAGTAGGATTTATAATAAAGATTCATTGATGTATTTCTATATTGAGCACTGTTTTAAATTAATGTTATGAACGTTTTAAATATTTCTCCGCTCTTTATTCATTTGTATGTATGTATGTATGTATGTATGTATGTATGTATGTATGTATGTATGTATATGAGCGGTGTCTTCAGGCAATTCGCAAATTGCCTGAGGACACTACTCATGGTAGAAACCTAGCTCGCGTAATAACTGGTTTACAAATGAAGAATATTCAAATGGTTTACAATATAATTGTATTGAACACTTTTTAATACAAATGTGTACTGTTCTAATTTTATTATGACCCAAAACTTAGTTATTAAACAATCAATCGATCCATTTATATATATATATATATAACCAAATGTAGGATAGGTATGGATTGAATAAAATTCCATATCCAAAGAAACACTATTCTTAAAAAATGTGCTCATTACAAAGTAGAACTTATAATATTTATTTAGAATTTATAGCATAAATATGTTATAATATCACTACAAAAGCAGCTATTTTGTTTCGATATTACCTGTGTCTTCTCAAGTGATCATCACTTGATAAGATACAGGTAGTGTCTAAACAGCTACTTTTTAGTAATATTATAACATATTTATACTCTAAATATTATATATATATATATATATATATATTACTTCAGACGTTATTATAATGGATACTCACATTTGAAATAAAATAATTTTTCTTTTTATTTCAAACATCATATTTTTCATCTAACAGTCTACGCATTCGAGAAATATCAGAACAGGTTTCGAACCTACGTCCTCCTTTGTAAGTAAAAGTACTGTTTGATCAAGTGTTTTTTTTTTTGTTTTTTTTTCGGTTTGCTTTGGATTGGGAAGAGAATGATAGCCAGCTCCACACGTCGATGCTCCAACGACTCCTTCTGAGGTTAAGGACGAGAGAAGAAAGAAAAAAATTAACGTTTTTTTCTTCATTAAAAACGTAAATGTTAAATTTTATTATTTAATTTATCTCTTTCATTTTAATGATACTTAATGATATATCTACTAGTTTTCATATCTCTATTATTCATATTTTCCCTTAGAAATACTACGTTATTAGTTGTAGATATTTCGAAAGAAAATTCTTTCTGAGAAAAAATATAGGTTTTTGTTCTTAGAAAGGCTAGGATATTAATTGTAGATAATGCTGTGTTTTTTCGACGAGTTCAGGGAATAAGTAATTGAATATACAGATAGAGGAACAAAATGAATGAATGAATAAAATTTGTATATAATTCATGCAAACAAATTAATTATCAAGAATCTTGTGTTTTCAAAGCATACACTGATATCACTGTTTTCTTTGAATTAAGTAAAAAAGGGATGTTGAATTTAATCTTATCTTAAAAATGTAAACATTATTTTCATTATTATTATCAAATTTCATAGCAGTGATACGTTATTTTTCGAATAAATTCTAAAGTTTATTAACCAAATGTATTTCATCAAAATTTTTTAACAGTTTCTCTAAAACGACTAAGTGATAGTAGCAATAACAATAAGCTTTTTTATTAAGAACCAATCTGATTACAAAAATCTGTAGCAACAACAGTAATAAATAAATAAAAACGACCATCTCCTTTTTTCATAATTATAAACATATTATGTATCATTTAAACATAATACTTTAGTATAACAATGTTTCTGTTTTGTTGAATTCTTCTTTTTCAGCATCTTTTTACAATGTCTTTCTTTTTTTTTAAAAAAGATTTCAATCGCGTCTCTGACTCTTAATAAACCATCTAGGAGAAGGAAACACTGAAGAACAACCTGCATCTTGATATGTTTGTCGTGCCGAAAAGTGGGTGGTTGTTGCAGTTTGATGTCGCGAATGATTCTCTACAGGCTTCGGAACCCTGTCTATAAAAGTTCCAGGTAATTTTGGGTGGGCTTTTGGACCCGTGCGTCACTAACGGGAAAATATGAGAACAAAAAGTCAAATCAAAAAGTCCAGTATGGCTGCTCCAGTGGATAAACAGGGAGCTATAGCTAAAAAAAAAATAAAAATAAAAAAATAAAAATCTACCTTTGAAACAAAAAATTGCCCTCACAAATACTGAACACAACTGGGATAATCCCAATGTTGGATCTATGAATTCTCCAACTCGATCCATAACTATTCATTTAAAGAAAGAAAACGTAAAATGGTCTCGTGAGAAATACAAACTCATTATGACTGCATTCTATGAAACGTTACACAAACCTCAAAAAGACATCACCCTCCAGTTGGTGAGAGAAAATTGGACAAGCAATTATAAAGTATATTGACAAAAATAAACTAAACAATGTTGGAAGGTTCATCATGAGAAATAATCGATTGATAGATGCCGAAAGTAAGGAAATAAAAAGAAATGCAACTAGAATAGGTGAACCAACAGAACCAGAAAGAGAAACTGAAATGGACATAAAAAATGGTGAACAACTCACAGACCACAGATTATAATGGAGAAATTGAAGCATAAATCAATTATTGGGAAGATAATACTGAAAGTTTTGAAGAGTTGAAAAGGTGTGATCTTAGTCGCTCACGAACCAGAAATAAAACGAGTCCGGTTCACACTCCACCCACGTCTATTGTACAGGTGTAGAGGCTCATCCCTTGTTGCTTGTTTAGGATGTGGTTTCCGGTTTTCTCTTTTCCAAATCTTTTCACTCCTACGTAGCCCCCTGCACATCAGTGGCATTACCGCCTTGCTCGGGGTGATATGATTAAAAAAAAAAAAAAAAAAAATATTATTTTACAGAAAGCAAAAATAGTTATGCAAGAAGCCAAAGAAGAAATTATGAGCCATAAAAGTCTGAAACAAAATATTGAAATTAAGGAATGAGAATACCTCCGCAAATTACAACTAACAAAGTATAACCCTCAAAACTATTAAACTCTAACATACCGCACTAAAATTAATTTTGCATGAAGTAGACCCACATATAAGTCTGAAAGAAGCAATATAGCAACAACTAAAACATTAAACATCAAGGTATAAAAAAGGCAGTTTCACAGACATGAAAATCTGCCCTTGAAAAACAAAATAGAGAGAAAAATTGAATATAGAAGTGAATAATTAATACTAGCAAATAGGAAATAAAGTAAAGACTAGAAAAGGCAGAAAGTTCAAAAGAAACTAGGAATGAAAATGAAGTTCTATCAACTAAGAAAAGATAAAGCAAACAATACAACTGAAGGCTGAAAGAATCAGACGCTGTAAAAATGATGAAGATTTTAAAGACAGAACGAAAACTTTCAAACAGATGCTAAGAGATTTTACAGAGAAATAAGGCAAACGATAAACTGAAATAACACCCACCCACAATAGAAGAGATTAAACAATTCTGGAAAAAATATAGGCTAAAGATCATAACAAGTAAGCAGATTAGATTTCAAAAAACATAGAATGAATGAAAAATAAACCAAAACAAACATGGGCGGAAGAGTATGTTAAATGTGCACAAAGAAAACGATTGGGAATTTTTGGCAATATTATCTAAATACAGCACACAAAAAAAACTATCCAAAAACCTTCAAGAAATGGTTAAAGATTCCACTAAAATTCCGGAATTGATAACCCACGGAATTACCTTTTTTCAACCCAAGAACGGAGACACAAATGTCCCGAAAAACTATAGGCCAATTACATGTGTTCCCACTACTTACAAATTGTTGACATCTATTCTGACACAGCGGACATATTCCTCCTTAGAAAAAATAATGACATCCTACCACTTGAACAAAAAGTGTGAAAACGGATGTAAATAACTTATTAATAGGATGATCTTGGAAAACTGTTTCAATAAAAAGAAAAATATCAGTACTGCCTGGATAGATTACGGTAAGGTACTCGATAGTGTACGCCATTCTCAGATCATAAAGTCTTTAAATATATACACTCATTGACATCAATTTTATCAAACAGTGTATGTCGATAAAGAAAACACTATTTCATCTCAATCATATAAATAGAAGATTGGTGAAATAAACATAAACAGGAATATTTAGAGGTGACTCTTTGTCTCCCTTACTGTTTTTATGTTTCTAATAGTGAACTTAACAGGAAGAAATATGGCTATAAGATATCTCAAAAGAAAATATGCCATCTATTTTACATGGACGACTTAAAATTGTATGCTAGGAATCACAGTGAGCTGGAAGGTCTCTTGAAAACAGTAAAATGTTTCAGTGATGACACTGGAATAGTTTCGGTTTGATTAAATATGTTAAAGCAACCATTTCACGAGGATCACTACAACAAACATCCCCTATTAGCTTAGACTCTTGGGTAACAATCAAAGATTTAAAGCAAGAAGTGTATAAGTACCTCGATATAAGTAAGTGCGAAGGAACTGATCATAAAAAAAATGAAAGAAATAGTTCGTGAAGAGTACTAAAGAAAAATATAACTGATATTAAGGACTGAATTGAATTCTCAAAAAAGAGTTCTGGCAATTAATAGCCTTGCCATTCAAGTGGTTAAATATAATTTCAGCATCTTGAACTATACTCTAAATGATATCAAACGAATGGATTCTAAGACAAGAAAGCTTTAAAAGGTTAACATGCATCATCCAAAATCTGATGTAGACCGTCTATACATACCCCGTAGAAAGATGGAAGAGGTTATATTCAGCTAGAATTGTCATACAAAACAACAGCTATTGGCTTCCTAATATACATAGAAACAACAAAGGACTGGATGACACAATTAGTCAAACAAAATCAAAACAGAAAGAAAAAATATAAAAAAAAAATGTTATAAAAACAAACGAGATATATATTTAGTAGATTCTGTACAAAACTAAAATAGAACCCAAGAATTAACTGTTGCAGCCAAAAATATGAAAACAATGCAGCCAAGGATAAAGTTCTTGAAAAAATAAAATAACACTGGAAAGACAAACCTATGCATGATCAATATTCAGAACGTGCGAATAAAGCCGATATTGATAAATTAATACTTACCGTTCGTTCAGGGCATTTAGATTAAAAGCTGAAGTTCAAGATCAGAATTTTCTCACAAAGAAAATTCAGGTAAATATTAATTATTACATAAAATATGGATCCAAAATGCAGTTTCTGTGACAAATATCAGCAAACCGTAGACAATCTAATTTCAGGATGTTCTGAACTTGCGCCTAATGAATATAAAATCGTCCCGATAGAGTAGGACAATATTTACACTAGACAATGTGCAAATACTTAGGAAAAGATGTTAACAAATACTGATAGGAACATCACCCAATACTGATTATAATAATAGAAGGCATCACAATTTTATGGAAGAACATCATCTTTACAGGCAGGAAATAAGCCGGACATAATTGTCAAAAACGGAAAAGAAAAACTTGCTTACTAATTGATATGGCTTTCCCAACCGGTAAACATACAGCAACCAAGGATATTGAAAAAACTGTGGAAGCATTAAAACCTGGAAATCGAAGAATGAAAAAAGAATAGCACCAGTCATAATAGGTGCACTTGGAATTATAAACAAGGATCACAACAATACAGTGAAAATATTTCTGGAAATCCCAATTTGAGAAATACAAAAATAAGTACAGTACGCACGCGAAGAACTTTGTCCCTGCAACGCTAGTGATGTTATGGGATAACAAACCTGGAAATGTAGCCATAACAACACACCACTGCCTTCCTTAGGTCTTCCCGCAGACTTGGTATGTAGTATGACCAGAGCAGAAATCGAAATATAATGATAATAATAATTGGAAGATCAACTGAAGCTTTCGAACCAAGCAAGAGCCGCTTTCCGAAATAATAAAAATGATAAATAGTCGTTTGTTTCGATTTTGGAAAATAAGCCGTCCGAGACATTTTCAGCTCTCTCGTATGTATATCTACATATATTTAGAAAGAAATAAAGAGTGAGAGAGAGAGAACAAGAGAGAGAGAGAGAAAGAGAGAGAGAAAGAAAGAAATAAAGAGAGAGAGAGAAAAAGAGAGAGAGAAAGAAAGAAAGAGAAAGAAAGAGAGAGAGAGAGAGAGAAAGAAAGAAAATAAGAGAGAAAGAGAAAGAGAGAGAGAGAGGTAAAGAGAAAGAGAGAAAAAGAGAGAGAGAGAAAGAGAGAGAGAGAGAAGTGAAGACATCCTATGTGCGTGTACGTGAGAGAAATTACGATTCTTAAAATATTTGCTCTGACAATCTTGAATATTTAAATTAATGTTTCAATTTTTTAAATTATTTGTATAATTTTATACATGCGTTTATCTTTTCTTTCCTTTTTCGATGTTGACTTCGGTTTTATAAAATCATTGTTTTGCACCGGTTTAAATGGTTCAGGCAGAGATATATCGTCGCCATATTGGTGGCTAACATGTTTTGAGTAGATAGACTAAACTATCGCCCGGTTCACACTCCACCCACGTCTATTGAACAGGTGAAGAGGATCATCCCTTGTTTCCTGTTTAGGATGTGGTTTCCGGTTTTTCTCTTTTCCAATATTTTTACTCTTACGTAGCCCCCTGCGCATCAGTGGCGTTTTCGCCTTGCTTTGGGTGATATGATTAAAAAAAAAAAACTCTCTTCACGATGTAGGAGTAAGGAGACCTGATAGAATGTGCTTGAAAAATTTCAGATTCCATTCAGGAGTACTTACAAATGTAGAAACGATATCCTTGATATCTATAAACACCTTTATATCTTACTCTGTCTGTCTCTCAGTCTACGCCATTCTGTTCATATCTATCTATCTATCTATCTATCTATCTATCTATCTATCTATCTATCTATCTATCTATCTATCAAAACCAGAAAACTAGATCTCAGTCAAACAGTTAATTGCTATACGCGATACATGCTTGGGCAATCATATCTCGAAAGAGACATGACTGACTGAACAGAAGATTTTACTGCAGTTGGTTGCTATTACTTTCTGTGGTAGACTGGTTTCTAAACAGAACTCAATCTGTCCTGCTATTTAACCTATAGCTGAAGGGAGAAGAGATAGATTAATACCTTTCCCAAGGGTATTTACTCGTAAGTTAAAACAACGAGTTCAACTTGAATTCGAACTCGGCTCTCTGATTTCTCGTTCCGATATCCACTACACCACAACGCACATCGACTCGATCATCATTAATTAAATGAAGATTTTGCTGTTAGTAGACGTTGATGCTTTGAACAAGTTATAAAGAAAACTTAAAGTTATGCTAAAATATGACAATAACAAAAAAGAAATTCGTGGAACATATTTCTGACAGTTGTGCCCATCATTATTAGTGCACCTGAAACAATACCAAAAACTTTGGAAAAACGTTTGGAAGAATTTGAAGGTTAAATTATGAAGTAATCGAATAATAGTAGTAATAATAATAATAAATAAAATTTATAACAATATTAATTGTTAAGAGAAGAGTGTGATTTAAGAATAAATAAATAAATAAAAGAAAAACACAGTGTTTGACAATGTTAAACAATATTTCAACAGTATGTCATTAAGTTATATTTAAAAATTAATTTCTCAAGTATAAAACTATATAAGAAGAAGAAAAACCAAGACGTAAGATGAAAAAAACTTCCAAAATGTATAAAAATTAAAGTTGTTAAACCACAAAGGTGTAAGGGTCAACCAGTGTTTGTACGGAAGACTTGAAGAGACCTGCTACCACATGATCCAGAGGTATAATAAGAAAATAGATACTATTACTATTACTTATAATAATAATAAAAATAACATATTTAAGCAGTATTTATATAAAAAAAGAAACCATCAAGACGAGATTATGATAAAAATAAAAAGGAGTAGAGAGGAAAGCACTGGAAATTTGAGCAGATTTGCTTCGCTTAAACAACAATGAGAATCACCCGAAGCTTTTAGTTAGAAAATTCAATTAATACTACTACTACTACTACTACTACTACTACAATAATAATAATAATAATAATAATAATAATAATAATAATTAGTGATTTAAGGAAGAGAAGTAACTCTCCAAGTAGCATATGATGATATTCGTTATTCTGGTTGTAACTGGAGTTCACGATTTGATTGAAAAAGGCCCTGATAGACTCACTATATACAAAAAATGTACTAACAACTACAACACATACGTTGTTAAGAACTGTATCTATGTATGTGTGTGATCATTAATTTGTGTGTGTGTGTGTGTGTGTGTGTGTGTGTGTGTGTGTGTGTGTGTGTGTGTGTGTGTGTGCATGTTTTGTTTTTTTACAAAAAAATGTTCCTCTGGTTGGGACTAAGAAAGAAATGTGTATACAAAGAAAATAATAATATTCGAAAAACTGTCAAAGACCTGGAAATTGAAATAGAAAAAATGTGGAAATTGAAAACAAGAGTTGTGCCAGTGATAGTAGGTGCACTTGGAATGATAAAAAATGGAACAAAACAACACATTGAAAGAATCCCTGGAAACCCCAGCTTAAGAGATATACACAAAATTGTATTATTAAGTACAGCCCACACACTAAGGAAAACTTTGTCTATGTAACGCTAGGGATGATAGGGAAGATAGAAAAACATGAAATGGAGTCATAACAACACGCCACTACCTGCCTTAGGTCTCCCCGCAGACTTGGTTGGTAGTGAGACCAAAGCAGAAATCGAAATATGATGAAAAACGACATAATAATAATAATTCTAGGGATGTTAGGGGAGACAGAAAAAACATGAAATGGAGCCATAACAATACACCACGACCTGCCTCAGGTCTTCCCGCAGACTTGGTAGGTAGTGCGACCATAGCAGAAATCGAAATATGATGAAAAATGACAACATAATAATAATAATAATAATAATAATAATAATAATAATAATAAATCATTACCAATTCTAAAGAAACGTATCTTCCGTAATATTTATGATGGAGGTAATTTGGGTAATAAAGATCATGCTTTAAATATCAATTATTAAAATTATAAACTTATAATTCTGGTTTTAAAATAATGTTTTGAATTTATTATTTTGCAAAATATTTTATTTTATTCGAGTCGGTTTTAAAATTTTAAATATTTTAAATTCTAAATTTTTGTTGGTATACTTTTAATTTCGATATGAACACTTTATTAGATATGACTATGTGAATCTCTGAGAGTATGCGTGTAAAGTATGAACTTAATTTTACATTTACCGATTTTAAAACAAATGCAATTATTCATAGGCACAAGAATTTATATTAGCCCTAAGGTTGATATATAGAAATAATTGGGTTGCTATGGAGATGCCTTGTAAAATGTTTGAACATTTTCTAGTAACGACAAAAACTAATCATATATACAAGTAAACTTGTATAGTTTACTTAGTGTCATTTTTCAGTGGAAACATATTTGCTGAGGTTTAAATTTAATTAATGTTTTTTTATTTTAAAATTTCAATATATTTTCGACTTTAATTGGGCAATCATGTAAATTTGTTTTTGTTATAAAGACATTCTTATACGTTTTACAGGCAACTAACTCCTACTTATACTTCCCAGAAATACCTCCCATCCCCATATAATGATATAACATTAGATACATGAAGACATCATTGCCACTAATTTCTTATCATTAAATGGGAAATATTTCGGTGAGGTATATGTGGGAAGAATTTCAGAGAATCTTTTTGTGGTGCAGTGGATATTGGCTCGGAACGAGAAACCGGGGAGCCG
>JBBBDQ010000273.1:4197500-4205000 GCA_037127315.1 Ascarosepion bandense | reverse complement strand
CAGTCTGTTTAAATCTATCTATCTATCTATATCAGTCTGTTTAAATCTATCTATCTATCTATCTATCTATCTATCTATCTATCTATCTATTAGATAGATAGATAGATAGATAGATAGATAGATAGATAGATAGTTTATCTATCTATATATAGATAGGTAGATAAACTTGGATATTAATTTGCAGTGGTGGTGATATGCCACTGATCTCCCCTGTGAGGAGGTTCTGCTTTCCCCAAAATTTTTGCACCTGTTCTCTGGTAATTATCTTGCTATTTGCGCAACGGAAAAAAGTACGACAAATACATGTATGTTGTAAAATATTATTGTATGAAATTTCTATTCTGAATAATCTGTTTAGTCAGTCATGTTTCCTTACTTCGACTTCATATAACATGAATAAAACCAACATGAAAGACGTAAATATTTCAGTAGAGCCTGTTCGAAATCAAAACCTAATTTTGAAGATAATGAATATATTACTGTCTACATGATAATGCGTACGGGTTTACACACACACACACACACACACACACACACACACACGTATATATGCCCGTGTATGTGTTTACATCTATAGGTGTTTTATAAATATGTCTATGCATTTTAATGTGTATATATATATATATATATATATATATATATATATATATATACACGTACCGTGTAATTATAAATATATTTACATATGTATGGGAGTGTATATAATATGTGTGTATGTGAATATACATGCATGCGTAGATACATAAATATTTCAGAATGTACACACACACACACACACGCACACACACACACACACATACATATATATATATATATATATATATATTATTTATTTATAAAATATAACATGGATATGTTACTATAATGGCTACTTTTGAAGTGATAGTGTAATATAACCATCTTATAATTTATGAATAAATAATATTATTAGCTCTACTTTTGTATTGAGCACTTTTTTAAAAATAGTGTTTCTTTGGACAAGGAATATTATACCAACAATACTTGGTTATATATATATATATATATATATATATATATATATATATATATATATATATATATTCTTAAATGGTCTGCTAAGTATAGAGCCCTCTTAATAAAGTAAATCACTACAAACAAAGGTCTGGCAACCCATTGATTTCTCCTATTTCTGGGATATATATATATATGTGGGTAGAGTGTGATAGACTAAACTATCGCCCGGTTCACACTCCACCCACGTCTATTGAACAGGTGAAGAGGCTCATCCCTTGTTCTCTGCTTAGGATGCGGTTTCCGGCTTTCTCTTTTCCAATCTTTTCACTCTTACGTAGCCCCCTGCGCATCAGTGGCGTTATCGCCTTGCTTGGGGTGATATGATTAAAAAAAAAAATAAGAAAATAAATATTATGATGACAGTAATTATTGTTATTATTGCAATGTTCTTTTAATTCCTTTCGTCGACGTACTCTACAATCATAGATACCTTCTCACCCCTATATATATATATATATATATATATATATATATATATATATATATATATATATATATGCTTTTTATATATACATTTGTGTTTGCGAGGGAGAAAAATCGTGTAGGACGAGCTAGTGAGTGTGTATTAGTCTTAAGCATCTTCATACTTGAAAATAAAAATTGACTTCCTATATGAATCCTAAGATTGGAAAATTGAAACTTAGTGCTAATGCAATTATCTGATTTGGAGGACCAAAGTATGAAAAAAAAAAATCTTAAAATTCTCTGATAATAATATCTGTTATTTTTTCTTTTTCTTTTGTTATTTTATTAATCTTTTTAAATAGAAATGAAGAAAATACATCTTTCCAATTAGAGATCCAATATTCAATTACTGATAGGGCAATTATTATTATTATTATTATTATTATTATTATTATTATTATTATAGTTGTTATTATTATTGCTATTATTACTAATATTCTTCTTCTTCTTCTTCTTCTTCTTCTTATTATTATTATTATTATTATTATTATTATTATTATTATTATGTCATTTTTTCATCATATTTCGATTTCTGCTATGGTCGCACTACCAACCAAGTCAGCAGGAAGACCTAAGGCAGGTCGTGGTGTGTTGTTAGGGCTCCATTTCATGTTTTTTTCTATCTGCCATAACATTACTCGCGTTACATAGACAAAGTTCTCCTTAGTGTGTAAGCTGTTACTTAACAAGACAATTTTTTGTATATCTCTTAAGCTGGGGTGTCCAGGGATTCTTTCAATATGTTGTTTTGTTCCATTTTTTATCATTCCAAGTGCACCTACTATCACTGGCACGACTCTTGTTTTCAATATCCACATTTTTTCTATTTCAATTTCCAGGTCTTTATATTTTGACAGTTTTTGAAATTCCTTGGTTGCTATGTTACAATCCGCTGGACAAGCCATATCAATTAATGGACAAGTTTTCTCTTTCTGGTTTTTAACAATAATGTCCGGCCTATTTGCTTCAATTCTTCTTCTTCTTCTTCTTCTTCTTCTTCTTCTTCTTCTTCTTATTATTATTATTATTATTATTATTATTATCAAGGATCCTGAAATGTAAATCTTGAAACGCGAAATGTGAAGATAGGTCGAAACTCTCGTTTTGATTGGGAAAATGTTCTGATACTCATATAAGGGGATTCCTTGGTAGACTATGCCTTAAAGAAATACAACAAGAAACAATTGTTCACACAAATCCAGCTTACGCCTCGCGACAGGGTTTTATCTATGTGAAACGCGGTGGTATATTAGTTTGCTTGATTTTGTTTATTTATTTTTTGTTACAAAAAAAATTGTCTTAACAACTACAGCACATACACTAATAAGAACTTTGTTCATGTAACGCTTGTTATGTTATGGGAGGTAGAAAAAACAAATCATGGAAGATACAACCTAGCCCACATGTAAATAATGATAACAACACATCGTTACCTGCCTTAGGTCTTCCCGCAGACTTGGTAGGTAGTGTGACCGTAGCAGAAATCGAATAATAATAATAATAATAATAATAATAATAATAATAATAATAATCCCTGCAGACTTGGTTGGTAGTGAGACCAAAGCAGAAATCGAAATATGATGAAAATGACATAATAATAAATAAATAAATAAATAAATAAATAAATAAATAATAATAATAATAATAATAATAATAATAATAATAATAATAATAATAGCAGATTGTGACATAGCAACCACGGAAAAACATGAAATGGAGCCATAACAACACACCACGACCTGCCTTAAGTCTTCCTACAGATTTGGTAGGTAGTGCATCCATAGCAGAAATCGATTTATAATGAAAAATGACATAATAATAATAATAATAAGAAGAATAAGAAGAAGAAGAAGAAGAAGAAGAAGAAGAAGAAGAAGAAGAAGAAGAAGAAGAAGAAGAATTGAAGCAAATAGGCCGGACATTATTGTTAAAAACCAGAAAGAGAAAACTTGTCATATCAAAAAATTGATATGGCTTGTCCAGCTGATTGTAACATAGCAACCAAGGAATTTCAAAAACTGTCAAAATATAAAGACCTGGAAATTGAAATATAAAAAATATGGAAATTGAAAACAAGAGTCGTGCCAGTGATAGTAGGTGCACTTGGAATGATAAAAAATGGAACAAAACACCACATTGAAAGAATCCCTGGAAACCCCGGCTTAAGAGATATACAAAAAACTGTCTTATTAAGTACAGCCCACACACTAAGGAGAACTTTGTCTATGCAATGCTAGGGATGATATAAAACATGAAATGGAGCCCTAACAACACACCACGACCTGCCTTAGGTCTTCCTGCTGACTTGGTAGGTAGTGCATCCATAGCAGAAATCGAAATATGATGAAAAATGACATAATAATAATAATAATAATAATAATAATAATAATAATAATAATAATAATAATAATGCCTGCGTTTTAATTGTTTTGCCGTTTTGTTTATCAGTACAACCGTTTTTTCTTAAGACAAGCGACATTTGTAGAAAGACTTATAAATTCTGTACATTTTTCAAATATTTCTTTTCTTATGTAAACTTGAAGAAGACAGGCATGCTGTCGAAATATTGTTGAACATTACCAAACACTCTTTTTTTTTATTTAAATAGAGCTTTTCCCTAAACGTTATAAAATATTAGAATTATAATGTCAACCATTCTGTTGCAACAGCAACAATAATAATAACAATAATAATGATAATTTATCTAAACTTATGTATAAATAAATCAATGCTAAAATAAAGTAAATTGCAGTTAAAACAAAAATATGAACGTATAAAGTATCTATGTTTGATAGATTATATTTTTGCTAACGGTAAAACTCTCCATGAGAGACACGGTACATTATATTATATGAAGATTCATAACTTAACAATATACAGCAGAATAATTAATTTTACTTTTTGTTCTTAAAGATAAATTCGACAAAATTTATTTCATTTTTTATTTTATTATTAGTGAAATAAAACTATAATAGAAATTACATCTTGAGATTTAATTATAAGGAAATTATCGTAATAGAATAATTTTATTGTAGTCATAACATTTTTTTAAAAACGTTTTTTATCATTTAAATTTTTAAGTTGTTTATGGCAAAAAATATCATTCCAAATCAGTGCACTAAATATTATAACACCTCTTACTTCTTGTTCCCATCAATACGATTTACTACAAAACAAGTGGGTTCCTATTGCAATAGTAAAACTCCGGGCCTATTATCTGTTACTATATTGTAAAACACCGAATTGAAGCTAAGGGGTTTGGTATGCATATTCGCACTGGGTGTTTAATATATCTCCGAGTGAAGAATTTCAAATGCTCTAATTTTTTTTTTCAATTAAATGGGTATAAGCCCCTGCCCATCTCAAATCCTTCAATCATTCCACAAATAAAGATAACCAATTTTTCTGTTATTCATTATATTATAATGCCGCTGAGGAAAATTTACAAGCATTTTACTTATTACAAATCTTTCTTTTACGAAAATATTCCTCAACGCTACTTTTGGTAAACTACTACTACCACCACCACCAGAATTAGAGACTAAATTCACAGTTGACAACCAGTTTTGTACTGAAAATTTTTACACATAAATTATTGAAAGCTCAAAAGTAATGACTGGGTGGAAAGAAATTACTGACTACTGTGCAAGCACTTAGAAATTTATCATAGAAACAACAGTATGTTTAAAATCGAGAATCAACCATAGAAAATAATAAAAAAACACAATTCTCAGAAACTTTGAAATTTAAATATAATTTAGAAGGTCATATCTAATCATTGTCGAAAAAGAAAAAGAAAAATTGACAAAAAATGGTTGTCGCTTTTTAGGTAAACTTTCATGTGCGTTATATTGCAGCGGAACGAGAAATCGGGGAGCCGAGTTCGAATTCCAGTTGAATTCCTTGCATTCACTTACGCACAAATACCCTTGGGAAAGGTAGTAACCCGTCTCTACTCTCCAGTTAACACGACAGATTGAATTCTATAGCCTTGGCTGGCAACCAACCTACCGCAGAAAGTAATGGTAAACTACTGCGGAATAATCTTCTGCCCAGTTAGTCATGTCTCTAGCGAGACATGATCGCCCAAAGTGTGCATACCGTATGGCACTTATCTCACTCATTCTTCAAAGTTACATCTGCTAAATTAATATTGTTAATAATAATAATAATAATAATAATAATAATAATAATAGTAATAATTATAATAACAATTTACCAAATTGTTGGGCATAAAGGTGACAATCAACCCAGTTATCAGTAAAAGTATTCCATTGCTTTAGAATACTGTGTTGCCTGGGACTATAAATATTAAGTGAAATGTACTTTGTGTTTGTACACCTTGATAGAGAATGACCATAATGTAAGATATTTGGTTGAAAACAAATAACTGTGCAAAACAACAACAACAACAACAACAATAATAATAATAATAATAATAATAATAATAATAATAATAATAATAATAATAATAAACACATTGAAAGAATCCATGTAAACTCCAGCTTAGAAATATACAAAAAATTGCCTTGTTAAGTACAGCCCACACCCTAAGGAAAACTTTGTCTATGTAATGCTGGGGATGATAGGGAAGATAGAAAAAAATATGAAATGGAGCCATAACAAAACACCACGACCTGCCTTAGGTCTTCTTGCAGACTTGGTAGGAAATGCGACTATATCAGAAATCGAATTATGAAGAAAAATGACATATTAATAATAATAATAATAATAATAATAATAATAATAATAATAATAATAATAATAATAATAATAATAATTGATATAAATTGTCCATTGAATTCTAACATATCAAGCAAAGAATTAAAAAACTATCAAAATATAAAGACTTGAAAACTGAAAAAAAAATTGGAAATTGAAAACAAGGATAGTACCCGTGATAGTAGGTGCGCTTGGAATAATAGAAAAATGGAACACAACAACACATTACCTGGAAATCCCAGCTTAAGGGAAATCCAAAATTATGTTGATAAATACAGCTGACACATACTAAGAAAAACTTTGTCCATGTAACGCTAGTGATGTTATAGGAAGTGGAAAAACTTTCCGCAGATTTAGTAGTTAGTGTAACCATATCAGAAATCGGAATATGATTATTATTATTATTATTATTATTATTATTATTCTAATATATTTTTCCTTGATATATGTTGTATACCCATTTCATTCCAGGTCCAGAAATGCCCTCATGACATTCTCAAATCATCGTTTTTGGTAAAAAAAAAAAAAAAAAAAGCAGAAACCCAAGATCAAACATATTTTACATAGATAAAGCACTTCGTAATTTGTGGGCTGTTTTCGTGAGTACAATTTTTTTTTATTTTCTTTAAGGTATGGTTTACCAGAAATCCCTTCAATGAGTCTATAGAAACCTTTTTCAGTTAATCCGAAGGATCCAGCTACAACTGGAATTATTGTTCTCCTCATGAGCCGTACTTTTTAGATTCTCACTTCGTGATCCTTGTATCTTGATGATTTTCTGAAGAGTCTTCAAAGATACATTACAATCTGCAAGATTATCATGACAACAAGAAAGCAAATTCTGTTTTGTGGTTTTGATAACGATTTCTTAGCGATTATCTTATATATTATTATTATTATTATTATTATTATTATTATTATTATGTCATTTTTCATCATATTTCGATTTCTGCTTTGGTCTCACTACCAACCAAGTCTGCGGGGAGACCTAAGGCAGGTAGTGGCGTGTTGTTATGGCTCCATTTCATCTTTTTCTATCTTCCCTATCATCTCCAGCATTACATAGATAAAGTTTTCCTTAGTGTGTGGGCTGTACTTAATAAGACAGTTTTTTGTATATCTCTTAAGCTGGGATTTCCAGGGAATTCTTTCAATGTGTTGTTTTGTTCCATTTTTTATCATTCCAAGTGCACCTACTATCACTGGCACAACTCTTGTTTTCAATTTCCACATTTTTTCTATTTCAATTTCCAGGTCTTTATATTTTGACAGTTTTTC
>JBBBDQ010000273.1:4117500-4185000 GCA_037127315.1 Ascarosepion bandense | reverse complement strand
ACAGATATATTTACACTTATATCCTATTTTTTGCATACACACACATACAGACACTCACATACACACACACACATTTATATATATCTATCTATTTATATATAATGAGTATATCTGTGTGAATGATTTTATTCATCAATAAGCTCTGACTATGTTTCTTTATAATTGAATTTACACAGGTATGTCCACGTTTGGTTATTCATTAATTGTTAAGTAACTTGCTTATAAAATTAATAATTATAAAAAATAAAATAAAGATTTCTAAAAAAAGCAAAAAATAATTATTAAGCTATTGTCAATTAATCAATATGAAAGAGTACGATATATATTTAAAATAATTTCACTTGTAAATTCAGGAATGAACAAAGAAGTATTTTATGTTATTCACCAAAAAATATAATGCACTAACCTGCGTATAAGAGACCATATAAAACAGCTTAAACTCATGTACCTTTTATGTCTTATGTAGTTTCGATCACAATAAAAGCTTATGGAAAGCAAATGAAAGATCTAACAAATAGCTAAATACATTGATTTGTATATTATTCTCTATTTAAAATATGACCACAAAATTAGAAACGAATAAACATTATTTTAGAATAAAGCGTGATAATAATAAATAAAAAAGGAAATAATAATCCAAAAATTTTTAAAAATAAATAATTAAACACACACACACACACACACACACACACACACACACACACACACACACACACATATATATATATATATATATACATATATATAGCATAATGATAATCCACGTATACTGTCTTAATATGTATCGGAAAAACTACTAAAAGGTTGTAAGTTAAAATTGTATTTTTTTTGACAGTATTTATTTATTTCTGTTATTATTTATATATATTTGATATTTCAGACCGGCCTCGGCCTTTCATCAAAAATGATTTTAAAATTTAAGAATAAATAAAACATACATATATATATATATATATATATATATATATATATATATATATATATATATATATATATATAAAGTGACTTATATAACTGTCTCTATATATAAATGAGAGTTATATAACTCACTTTTTTAAAACTTTTCATCTCGCTATCTCCACCATCACTTGGAAAGACACAAGAAGTGTCAAAGCAAAATGGTTTCTTTTGTATATATATATATATATATATATATATATATATATGTATATATATATATATATTATTGTCATCCGCAGATAGATCTGTTTCGCTGTATCACAGCTCATCAGTACGGTTAGACTCCGATTGCTACACAATCCAGGCTCGGAACCCGACCGATTTGGCGTCAGTCGGTGACTCTATCCCTATATATATATATATATATATATATATACCCAAGTATATGGTTGGTATGGATGAAAATCAAATTCCAATATAAAAAATATCATTCTTTAAAGAGTGCTCAATACAGAGTAGAGCAAATAATATTTATTCAAAATTTATAACATAAGGTTTTTATAACGTTGCTAGAAAGTAGCTAGTTTATTTCAACACTTTTGTCTTGTCTAGGGATGGCACTGATTTTGAGATGAAGAATGTTAAGATGTTTAAAACTAACCAAACCCCCTCAATAGTGGAGAAACCATTATGCAATCTGTGATGACCAATCAAAATACAAATAAATGATAATTCGAAAAACAATTTATTGGTGCATTAATGTTAATATTTGATCAAAACAGAAATCATTATTACTAATTGACTCTTAATTTCATTTTAAAATTAAAATTAAAATTTATGTATATGTGTGTATGTGTATATACATGTATATAAGCGCATATATATATGTATATACATGTATGATTATGTATATGCATGCGTGTGTATATAAATGCGTGTCTGTATGTGTCTGACTCACTTCTCCGTTTCATCTTTTAATAACTTTATAATACTTTAAACATGATACTCAGATTCTCAGTTAAATTCAGAATTTGAAATTCGTAATTTCTAAAAATAATTTGTAATAATTTTTAAAAATAATTTTTATTTTAAAGTGAAACTAATAATAAATTAGTAGTACTGATTGGTATTTTAATCAAACATTAACGTTAAATCACCAATAAATTGTTTTTAGAGGAAGTTGCTGTCTTTCAAATTTGGAACTACTTGTATTTTAATTGGACATAACAGATTACGCAACAATGCCTCCCCCTATTGAGGGGGTTAGGGTTTAGTTGTGAATCTTTTAAACTTCTTCATCTCGCAATCAGCACCATTACTTTACAAGACACAAAAATTGTTGAAACAAAATAGCTAAATTGTAGTGATGTTATAAAATATTTATTTTATACATTTTAAATAAATATTATATATATATATATATATATATATATATATATATATATATATATATTATAACTCGTTTACAAATTATATTCATACGATTTCATATATATATGTATATATATACGAGTTTATATATATATATATTATATACTCGTATATATGTGTGTGTGTGTGTGTGTATAATATAACTCGTTTACAAATTATATATATACGAATTCATACAACTCGTATATATATATATATATATATATATATACGAGTTTATATAACTCGTATATATATATACACGAGTTTATATATATATATATATATGTGTGTGTGTGTGTGTGTGTGTGTGTGTGTGTGTGTATAAATATATCTCATCAATTTACTGTCAAGCTGGCTCGATGTAGCCGTAAGTTCTACGCTAAGAGTTTCTTCTCTCGGTTGTGCAACTCCTTTCCGTTTTCATGCTGTCCATCAACTTTAATAGGCAAAACTTTAAATGCAATGCCAGTTGCTATCTATTGTCCAAATGACTGCTTCTTTCTCTTTCTGGTCACTATGTTTATGTTGCAAATTATGCCACACTCCATAGCCCTTTGAGTTTTAGGGGCTCAATTGCCTTGCTTAAGGAGATACTGATAAAAAATTAAATCATTAAAATAAAGAAATAAAAAAAAACTTAACAAGAAAATTTCTTTCCTACACATACACACACACATATATATATGTGTGTCTCTGTGCTATATGTGTGTGTGTGTGTGCGTATGCGTATGAGCATACATTTTGCGGTATAACAATAGCGTATAGCGAGTGGGGGTGATAATAAAACTTAGCACGACGTAAAATAGAAATAAAATATATGTTAATAAGAAATATAAATTTTATATAGCAATTCCTCACACAAATATATATTCATTATTATTATTATTATTATTATTATTATCATTATTATTATTATTATTATTAGTAGTAGTAGTAGTAGTAGTAGTAGTAGTATATATATATATATATATATATATATATATATATATATATATATATGTATATATACTCGACCGACTATATTTATTAGGCCACCCCAGTGTTTTTAAAAAAATATACGTATTTTATACTATTTCTTTAGTATTTATTGCCAAGTGAATAATTGTAAATGTAAATAGAATGGTTCTTTTGTTAATATTGCACAATAACATGTGCATCAAATGAATTTATAAATATTTAATAATTACTTATGTTGCAGTTTCATCAATGAAAAAAATGAAGAAAATTTATGGTAATTCGGACGAGGTCATCTTTGCTTTCAATTTGCTTTGCTTTTCATCCTTACCTTGTAAAATTTTGCAAAGTAATAATAACAAAAAAAAACATCCTATTTTCATTTCACTCGGCAATAAATACCAAAAATAGTATGAAATACATCATTTCATTTAAAAAAATGTGGTGGCCTAATAATTATGTATGTATGTATGTGTATGCTTATTTGTTGATTGTGTTTTTGTTTTAAATGGCTGTAAATATATATACATACATCTATATCACCCGTTGTCTTTCTATCTCCCTATCTCTGCCTCGAAGTCCTCGCAGTCTCTCTCGCTCTTTCACTATCAATCTCTGTATATATATATATATATATATATATATACAGTGAGTGAGAGAGTGAGAGAAAGAGAGATAGATAGATAGATGTTGTCTATCAATTTTTCGTCGGATGCGATCAGCAGACGATAATTGTTAATATTTGAATTTACACTTTTCACATCTACAAAATTCTTTCATCAATATTAGGCACTCATCACTGTTAAAAATAGAAAAGCCTTTCTATTTTAGATATATATACTTTATATAAATCTAAGTAAAAGAATATTATATATATATATTGTTTATTTAAGTTTTTGGTCACAATAAAATTAAACCAGTACACAGTTGCATTAAGTGTTCAAAACCCCGTTACGTGAGCGTTCTTTAAAAAAAAGAAAACGGTAAAATCAGTTATTGCAAATCGCCTGAAGACACCACGTGTTGGAAACCTACATCGCATAATGACTAGTTTACAAATTAAATATATATATATATATATATATATATATATATATATAATTTTCGTCTTATATATTTATTATAAATTATGTTTTAGAACATGTACATAATTTTTTCTATATATGTCCTCTTCTCTATGTTTGTTTCAACATTGGGTATCCAACATTTCATCAGGAGGAAAAAGCAAGAGTTGGAACCAGTACTCACTCGGATATATATATATATATATATATATATATATATATATATATATATATATATATATGGATAAATTTCAAAATATATAAATATATATATGTATGTTTGTATATAATTGTGCAATTGGATAGAAATCTTCTTGTATACAATTTTATTAGAGATGACTGACAAAGTACTGCTATAAGGCTTTTTTATTTTATTCATCTTGTATCCGTATAAGTATTTTCTTTTCTGAACATAAACTGTATAAGTCTGTCCGAATATTCTCTATATATTCGAGCACTTTCGGATATTTTATTACCGATTATCAAGAATGCGTTGTATTGCTAAATTTTAAGTGTATGTATGTATGTATGTATGTATGTATGTATGTATGTATGTATGTATTATTATTATTATTATTATTATTATTTAGACAATTTTCGCACAATTTAAATCCGGAAAAGAAAACACTCCTAGGAACTAAAAAATTTGTAAAAAGCTTAAGCATCGTATCTTGTCAGTAATTATAAATGAAATTCATAAATTTTACTTACATACATACATACATACATACATACATACATACATACATACATACATACACATATCTATCTATCTATCTATCTATCTATCTATCTATCTATATATATATATATATATATATATATATATATATATATATATTCAAAAGTTCTACAATATTATATTGAACAGTTTTTAATACAAGTGTGTACTGGTCTAATTTAATTATACCCCAAATCTAACTAATTAACTAATTATATATATATAAATATATATAGTCATCCGCAGATAGATCTGTTTCGCTGTATCACAGCTCATCAGTACAATTAGAAATCCGATTGCTTTTAGCCAGGATCATATATGCCTGTCTTTTTGTCCACTACGGTTTTGGTCTCTGTTTATCTCTCTATGTATTGTATGTCATGCACTGTTCCAACTGTATATGAAGTATTATACAAAATTCACTTTTTATTACTATTTAAATACATTTATAATTAATGCTTTTTTTTCTGGAGCATATTGTCAATATAAAGTTTTGTCTTTGCTTCCGCGTGTTGTTTATGTGCCTACCTATATGCATTGTCGTGCAATGGATATCGACTCGGAACGAGAAATCGGAGAGCCGAATTAAATTCGTTGCATTCACTTTCTCGCAAACACATTGGGAAAAGTATTAATCAGTCTCTTCTCACTTTGGTTAAGGGTTAAATAGCAGAACAGCTTGGGTTCTATAGGCTTGGTTGGCAACTAGTCTATTGCAGAAAGTAATGACAATCAACTGTGGGGAAAAATTCTGCTCAAATTTTATTTTTACATTTTGTCAATACCCATAAGTACATTATGTCATACGTGATCACATAAAGTGTAAAATGAACGTAGACATAGAAAGCATGTATAGATATAAACTTTCATTCAGGATTGTTGCAAAGAAACATATAACTGAAATTAAGAACAAACACTCATCAAGAAATATTAATTAACAAACTATTCTTACACAAATGGCATGTCCATGACATTATATACTTAAATAATAATAATAATAATAAAAACATCGAATAAATACTTATATAAAGATTACATATTAAGAATACTGACACAATTGCATATTTTGGCGCGCATACGAAAAGAAAATACAAAATTCACCTTTTATGTCTCTGCGCATGCGTTTAACACGTAAAGGCGTAATAATTTTGAAATTTATCCATATATAGGCAAATACACGCACATATACCGGCACACAGATACACACTCATTTATATATGCGTATGATTATAAATATGTGTCAATACATTACTTAAGGTTGTAACATGTTTCAAAAAATGCACAGATTTAAAAAATATATAGTGTAAAGATAAACAAACCAATATAATTTTAGTATTAATAATTCATGAAAATTAATAATGAAGGTAAATGTATGTAGTTTTGAGTAAAATACAAGGAGATATATATGTTCTGAGAAATATATATGAAAAGATAAAGTTTTATTTATATAAATTTCATGTTTTTATATATATATATATATATATATATATATATATATATATATATAATACGAACTTTAGGTAATAACTAGATTCGAATTATATTCAGTTATTGTGTGTTTTTTCGTTGCCATTAGCAACGAGAATATGGAACGCGCGCAACCTGGGTATATTTCATGCTAAAATCTTTTCCTATAATAGGTGTACTAATTACTATACATATAGTTATATATCAAAATATACATACATATATATATATATATATTTATATATATATATATATATATATATAAACATACATATAAACTATACTTATCAATTCTGGGAGATCCTTCCAAACAACGAAAGAATCGCTTGTAGTATCAGAATCCTTTATACGTATGTATGTATATCCAAGATATCCTCTCTCTCTCGCTCTCTTTCTCTCTCTCTACCTCTGATATCCTTTGACATGTATGGGAATATAAAGGCTTTATGCTTCCATCCTTGGTTGTCTGATGGTGTTTACGGGTCCCACTTTACTAAGGGAGATAAAAGTTGAATGAAGTGATGGATGCCTATATAGATAGATATATGAAACACTGAGGGTAACGATTAATTTTTAGGGATAACCAGTCCCAGCTATGTCTGTAGATGTTGGAAATGCGTCTGGATGTTCTGTCGGGTCTGCTGATATTTTAAACAAATACAATTTTCGGTCCGGCCACTAAAATATGAGTATCATGTTTGTGTTTGTTACATATTGACTTTGGAAGAGCCAGGAAAATAGTGTTATAGGTTTGTGTGGTGTTGCGTGCGTGTTTGCTGAGCTTGTCCTAATATGTGTTTATGTGTCTAATTTTGAGTGTATGTATGCATATGTGTCTGTTTGTATACATGTGTATTTACCAAGCTCTGGCTCCATTCAGATGTTTGCCCGAGCACATGTATACATATACATATATGCGTATGCGCGTGTAATGTGTGCTTATGTGATGGTGTTTGTATGTGCCTTTGCATGTGTAAATATAAGAGCAAAGTAGTATGTGTTTGGACTTGTTTCCATACATATATGAGAATATTGCTCAGGAGACAGTATATGAGAATAAAACGATGTTATTCTTTATCTGTATGCTGATAACTGAGAATACCACATACATATATACATAGACGTAAATAAAATGATATTTACATGTGCCCTTGTAGGAGCACCCATATTTATACGCATGTGTTGATCAGTGTAACGTATTTATAAATAGAACGAATGAATGTAAATATATGTAGGGTTTATATTACTTTTTTGTATGCTGAATTGTGAGTATATTATTCTTGTGAGAATTAAATATATTCGTGTATATCTTTAAATGTGTGTACCTTCTAGTAAGTTCTTTTTTCTTCTAAGAGTATGTTTGCAAACAAAATATATGTGTCTTCTTAAGAATATGAACTTCTGTGAATATTACAGGTGTACGAATTCTGGTATATATGTATGCGAAATACGTGTTAAAACGTATACATGCATGAGTGCTTGTAAACACGTGTGAATACTGGTTATTTAATTATATTAATTTTGTATGACACAAGGTCACAAGTTCGGTGCGTCCACTAAAGAGTAGCTATTTACGTGACTGTAGGGACATGTGTATGAGATCATAAATACGCTAGTGTTTGTGTGCGTACGAATAACTTTTGGGCTACATACATACGTGCCTTTTACTGTCAAAATGGTTTGTGTAAAAGTCGTTACCCTGACGAACTCGGTATGTGTGGCTGTTCTTCTACGATATATATGTTCAGATTTTGTCATAGGAGGCTTACATATACTCAAATATACATGCATACATACACACACAGACACACACACACACACACACTCACACACACACACACACATATATATATATATATATATTGACGTGTTAGAATGAGTGATCTTGAGTAAAGACGAATATGCACGTCTGTGTATTTGTGCATTAGTGAATGTGTGCATATGTGTATATGTTGACTGATGTTTGCATTTTTCGTATGTTTGTGATTGTGAGTATGTTTGTTGTTCGATGAGATTGTGCACATGTTTGCCTGAGCTGCAAGGGGGGGGGTAAGTATATTTAAACATGCTGCAGTATATTTGTACTACCAGACGTGTTCATATGTGTGAGAAGAATGCTGTTGCAGTCTCTTCCTTTAAGTGTGTACACACTAAAGTTTTCGTGTATTCAAGACCACACACTTCCAAAAACGTGACCGTATGTGTTGAATGTATTTATGTGTTTGTAGGGTTACATGTGCATATGTATTGTGCATGGGTGTGGTTGAGCAAATGTTTGCATGTGTACACATTGCTGTTGAAATGTCGACTGCACGCAGTACACATAAATACACAGACGCTAAAAAGCACACTAACACATTAGTAAATACAAATACAATCATTTTTATTCCCCATTTTTATCTCTAACTGTCCCTTTACACTCTCTGTGTGTCAATTATCCTCTATATTTCTTTTCTACTCTTTCTCTTTCTCTCTCTCTCTCTTTCTTTCTCTCTCTCTCTTTCTTTCTCTCTCTCTTTCTCTCTCTCTCTTTCTCTCTCTCTCTCTTTTTCCTATCTATGTCTTTCAGTCTTCTTTCTTTATAGTTTTTCTCTTTATATCATTCCACTATATTGTCTCTCATTCACTCGAGTCTTTCTAAATTTGTCTTAACCAGAGACTTTGATATCTTTTTTTTTTATACTTCTCCGTATTTACATTCTTTTTACATAGTTTCTTTACTCAGCCACATCCTCTTTTTCTTCTATATCTTTTCATACCTTTACGAACACACACACATACACACACATATGTGTCGCACACACACACACACACATACATACATACTTACATATATATATGTGTGTGTGTGTGTGTGTGTGTGTGATAAAAGATATAGTTATAAGCGCTCAATATCAGGGATGATAAAACATTCGCAAATATAAGAAGTGTAGACAGTGACATCAACATCGTATTGCGACAGACCCTATTTTTGCTTGAAGTCAATCATCAGGCAATATATATATATATATATGTGTGTGTGTGTGTGTGTGTGTGTGTGTGTGTGTGTTGTAACAAAGTTGTGGATCTCGTAGGTTTTTTTACCTGCTGTTCATGCATTTAATTTTATAAAGAGTGCTCGATACAAATGCATATATATATATATATATATATATATATATTGTTTCAACATTTTAATGGATAATCATATTTGAGTAGATTGTCTATTTTACTTTTATCATTATCATGGATGAATTATATGTAAATATGTCGAGCTATAGATATGTTTTATATTCCGAAAAGAGTGAACATTATGTTGATATTATTAAGTCTTGGGTTTTACTTTTTTTTAATAATAACACTTCCTTTATTTTTAGCCTATTTTTTACATGTTTATGATGCTATTATATTTGTATCATCTGCAAGTATTTTACGGATAGAGTTTGGTAGTTCTCCATGTATATTTAAACTAGATCTATTTGAGCTATGGTCAGAGTGATGTCACGTAAGTCGTCTTGTTAAATAAGTAGCAGTGTAAGTATTTACGAATTTGGATTTACTGTAAGTATTTACGAATTTGGATTTATCAAGAACATAGTTCTTCAAAGAACATGTTTTCATGAATTTACTTGTACCTTAATAGTTATATATATTAAAAAAAACTTAACCATAACATTTTGTCTGTCTTTTTAAGTGATACTTGCATAAAAGAGAGATTGCTTTTTAAATAGACATATATATATATATATATATATATATATATATATATATATATATATATATATATATGGGGGTGGAGAAATCGATTTAAGTTTTTCTAAGCTTTGTTCAAATGGTGAGAAAACTGACGCAAATCTGGATCAATTATATTTATTCATAAAGTTCATAATGATTTACAGAATTTTTTTCGACCATCTCTCGTCAAAATCAGAGACGTCAATGGTAACAGTGTAAGCGAGAAAGGTTTTTATTAGTCTCAACATATAATTCTATATATGTAATTTACATATATGGTGTTCTGAACGATTGAAATTCATTTCAGTCCATTCAGTTAAGTGCCATATGTAATACACGCTTTGGGAGATCATGTCTCAAAAGAGACATGACTGACTGGGCAGATATTATCTCGCAGTAGGCTGCCATTGCTTTCTGCGGTAGACTGGTTGTTAGCCAAGGTTATAGAACCCAATCTGTCCTATTATTTAACCCATAACTGTGTATGAGTAAGGATCACCAATACGGTGATCCTTACTCATACACACAGTAAGAGGAACCTGCAGATATTGGAGGCCATGTACATCAAATCAAAACAACCAACACTCAATAAAATCAACTTTAAAACAGGAAATAACATATTACATTGCATTTGACTACATGGTTTTATTGTCATTTCGCGCTATCCCGCAGTGTGACGTCATAAAACCGCATCGCAAACTTAAGAACTGCGTTTATTATTTTTGGTAACTATTGCCGTTGCCAAGAGGAGTTTTATGTCAACACAAAATAAAATCGTCGGTGATGGTGGATTTTATAATATTTCAGTTTGAACTACCTCTCTGAAGATGGCTCATGTGAGCCGAAAGCTTAGAAGAAAACCAATAAATAATTATCCAAATGTTGGAGAATTTTTGTCTTTATTTTCAACTGAAATTAAAGCAAAAATACGACGTTTAGAACGGCTCATGATTAAACATAATAGACATTCATTGTCTCTTATATTTAATAGCATATGTCTAGAAAAAAAAAAACTATATATATATATATATATATATATATATATATATATAATAACAAGACCGACTCTGTAAGTATCTAAATCCTAAAATTATACGAAAATAAACTCTGAGGACAACAAATAACAGACAGAATCTAACTCTGTTACTGTCCGTCGCTATAAGGCGTTGGACAAGAGGGGAAAAAAAAGAAAACTGCGGAATACAGACAATACATACAATATCCCGTAGTAAAGAAAAAAAAAACCCAAACGGAACCAACCACAAAGAAAGAAAAAGTGCTCGATACAGAACTAACCAAAGCGGAATAACAAAGAGGAAGCAATGTAGAGCAAAGACACGTAAAAAAATCACAAGATCGCTAAAACCTACCGCGGTTTCACACAACGGCTCGTTTGGGCCCTGACGAGCCGTTGTGTGAAACCGCGGTAGGTTTTGGCGATCTTGTGATTTTTTTACGTATATATATATATATATATATATATATATATATATATATATATATATAATAGACTAGTTAATAAAATTTAGGGAATAAAAACAACAAAATGATATCAATATTGGTAATGTTTTTTTAATCATTTCACCCCGAGCAAGGCATTCCCCTGCCACTATTGCGCAGAGGGTTACATAGGGTTGGGGAAGTGATGAGAAAGGATGGTTAGATATAGGAAATGTCAGAAAGAAGGAGGGTGATAGACGGGTAAGGTTGAGTAGGTGGTGAGAGTGTTTGAGAGAATAGATGCTAGTTAATGTGATAGGAGGTGTCTATTGACCTTACATTTAAATTCCTGGAGATTGTAGTTGTCGGGGAAGCAGGTATGTGGAAGGGAATTCTACAGCCGGGAAGCGCGAGAAAGGAAGATGTTGGAGTAGAAATTACGGTTATATCTTATCTGTTTCACTGTATAAGGGTGGGACCTAGTTGCTAATCTAGTATCTCGTGTAAATTCGTACCTAGACGGCAACAATGATCTAAGTTCTTCGGAGCAGAAGCCGTGAAAGTACTTATAGAAGAGGCACAGGGAAGACACGTCACGCCGTTGAGAGAGTGGTAAAATTGACATTTATTATATATAAAATTTTTGACTATATTAGAACAGGAAGAGAAAGATTTTAAATTAGTATTTTCGAACAAATGCACATGCATACGCACTCATTATTATAGTTATTTGAAGTGATTATAGTTATGGGTTATTTTGGCTTTGTAGACTTCACTGTATAGTACTGAGCCGATAGCTTCCCCACACTTGTTTCTGGTGTGGTTTCTGTAGCAAATAGGTTTTTACAGGGAAGAGTAAGTCATAAGTTATCTTAGCCCTACAATATGCTGAGCCTTATCTGTAGCAAATAGGTTTTTACAGGGAAGAGTAAGTCATAAGTTATCTTAGCCCTACAATATGCTGAGCCTTACAATGCATATGTTGTTGCTGCGGTTTCTGTAGCATGTATGTTTTTAGAGGGGAAAGCAAGTTTTAAGTTACGTTATTCCTACAGAATATTGGACCATCTCTGTACAATGTGAGTGTTACTGTTGTGGTTGCTGCAGCATGTAGGGTCTTTACAGGAAGAGTAACTTTTAAGTTAGGCCAACCCTATAGACTCCGTCTTGGATTAGACAGTTATGCCCACACAAAGCTAGAACTTACTGCTCTGGTATCTGTAGGAATTAGATTTAAACAAGGAACTGTAAGTTATAAATGATGGTAAACCAGTAGACTCCTACGTGGAGTAGTGGGCCACAGCCTCACTATTACTGCTGTGATTTCTGTAGCTACTATGTTTTTACAATGAAGAATAACCTAGAAGATATACTAACACTGAATAGTAATGAGGCAATACCTCATCACGTTAGGTGTTGCTGCTGTAGAATTTGTAGCAAGTAGATTTTTATAGTGAAGAGTAAATTATATCAAAACGTGTTTAGTAACTGGCCACAACCTCACCACACTAGGCGTGGCTACGGTGGATTTTGTAGCAGGATGGTTTTTATAGTGAAGAGTAAGTTATAAGTTATTTTAATCGTGTGTAGTAACTGGCCACAGCCTCACTACGCTAGATGTGGCTGCGGTGGATTCTGTAGCGCGTAGGTTTTTAGTGATTTTAGTTGTGATTCTGAAGCCCGATCATTTTTGGATTTTACGTTTTTCTCATCTCAGACTGTCATTGATACAGAATGCTGTTATTTAATCCCTGGCTTGGGGTCATAAAGTACGGTTATACATTTTCCAAGATTGTTCGCCACTGTGTTGGCTAGATTTGGAGTTCGACATATCATTCTCACTTTCAGCAACACTAATAAATACGTTACACGCATATTCGTTACACGCATATTCGTTACACGCATATTCGTTACACGCATATTCATAAGAATTCCAGCTTAAAATTCCTTTTAAATATTAATTTACAATTCCAGTAATACTTGCTAAGATTTGTGGATGTGGTTCTACAGAAGGATGATGCGGATATCATGGACCGAGCATGTGAGCAATGATGAGGTTTTGGAAAGGATGGAAACGAAAAGGAAATTAATACTGAGAATCAGGAAGAGACAACTAAAGTTCCTGGGACATGTAATGAGGAAGGAAGGCTTGGAGAACCTGCTACTAACAGGCCAGATAGAGGGCAAAAGAGACAGAGTAAAGCAGCGGATAACATATTTGAAGGACCTGGATGACGGAACGAGGGTTGCATGGTGCAACAGGAGAAAACATGCTAAGAGCCACCAGGAACAGGGAGATGTGGAAAGTCATGATCGCCTACGTCCTGAAAGGTCATGGCACATAAAAGAAGAAAAAGATAACATTTTGTTAAAAACATAGCGTTTTTATTTTTAAAATTAGGTATGAATCCCTCCACCTCTTTTCCCAGAGCCGTCTATCATTGTCTGACAACCAGTCTAAGAGTAACAGAACTCTTAATTCAAAACTCATTGAGCTTAGGAGTAACAACCCTACTTTATAACTACAGAAACTACAGCAGGCATATCTAGCTCGACGAAGCCGTGTTCTTGTTCCACGGAGAGTCTACAAGGTTAAGAACAAGAACAACAATAAATACCTACTTTTAAAATACATTTGAGTTTAAATACACACACGTGTTTAATTTATTTGTTTATTTATTTATTTCCTATTTCTCTAGGCTTTTCCCTGAATCTGTGTTTTGTTATCAGTTCCCGCGATTTTCTGTTGATAAGAACACGCCACTGATTGAAAGTAATGATAACTTTAGCAGAGCAAAGAAAACGTAAAAGAAAGCAAAATAAATCATTAAATAAAATAAAGTAATAAACAAATGAGAAGAAGCAAAAAATAAGAAAGAAAAACATCTTCCCCTTTATCTACATCCAATAAAACACCATTTTTATCCAAGCTTCAAAATTTACGTTTCCCCCGCCATTTTTTTTTCTGCGTCGATTAATGTTTAGACAAAGAATTACGAGTGAGTCTGTCTTTGTCGACAAATGAGCAGTTGAGATGGTTTTATGGTACCGCTTTATTTCAATGTTAAGGTATGTTAGCAGTCAGAAGCTTGTAGTATATGTGATTTATCAAAATTTTTAGTTTTTGTAACCCACCTTTTTTGCATTCTCAACATTCTCTAAAAAATTTATGTTCTGACTGTAAATTAGTACGCACAGTTATATGAATAAATCCATTTCTACGCAGTCGCGCACTAGCATGTTTAAACATACACGCAAACTCTCATTTGCACACAAATGCCCACACTGTTTTAGTTATCTTACTGGTATATATATATATATATATATATATATATATATATATATTCATGTAAAATCTTCTGTACAATAAGGACGGAAGCTGATGATGGTTTGCTTGAAATATGTCCACACTTCCGCTTAATCATGGAATAACATGTCTGTTTTAATTTTTACATATATTTGCTCTATATGTATTTATATACATATATATTTAGAACTTTCCTAAAGAGTTATCCAACCACTTTATGTACAGGATACACCTTTGAATTCTTCTATGTCTAAACTGCATATTTATATTATATTATATATATATATATATATATATATATATATATATAAAGAAGAGAAGAGAACAACTTTATTTTTTTCGCCTATGTCTATCACCCTCTGATGGACTTTATCAAGGCAAAGAGATTAAATAAATTTTATTTTAAATAACGCAATTATAAAAAAAAAATGTTGGATACTAAAAAAAACGTTCATAAATTATGCATAAAATCAACTGAAATTATTATAGTTCTTATTTGAAGAGAATTTATATATATATATATATATATATATATATATATATATATATATATATATACAAGCACACACTCAGACACACACACACCTAGACACACACACATATATATTAATGTATATTTAGGTAACAGCATTTTTTAAGTCAGTTTCCTTGAAAACGACCAAGAAGGAAGATTTTATTAATTTTTTTTTTTTTAATATTAGAGCATTTATTTATTTATTTATTTATTTATTGCTGTTAATAAGGAATGTTAAAAAAATTCCGTAATTGTTTTTCCAAGCGCTTTTAGACACTTCTCTGGCCATTCTAAATGGTGATATGTTTCCGCTGTTCTTATTTTTTTCCTCCTCTTTTGACTGCAACATAATTTATTTTGCGTTGCTTTAAAAAAAAAAAAAAAGTAGCGTTCTTTCAAACTTCTCACATGCCGCAAGCGAATGGAAATGGTTTGAACATGGTTCTGTTAAAGAAAAAAAAATAACATTCAATACTCCATTTTTACTGTAAGTTTTATGGTTTGAGAGAATTGTTTGATATATAATGCCCCCCCCTCTCTCTCTCTGTATGTTTGTGAGTAGGTGGTTAATCTCAATGCAGTGGACTTTTGATGCATCGTTTTGTAAAATGTCTCTCTTGTGTTTATATAATTTTTTTTAGATTCCTTGATGTTTCTCCTATGTATTTTTTGTGACAATTATTACAGACAAGAAACTATTTATTACTACTACATATAAAAGAATAAATATTTTAGTCAATGCTAAACAAAATAATAACGTAGAACCTGAAGGAATAGTTTACTCCATGGATTTTTCATGTATATAACACATCACTCAATAAGTTCCGGGACTAACTAATAAAACAACAACTTTTAGGCAAAATTCATCTTTATTCATTAACATAGTCACATTCTAGGATGATACATCCAACGCATTTCTAACAATTCAATACATTTTTGTAGGACGATTCGTCTTTGGCCTCAGTTTCCGATATCACTTCTTCACTGGAACCAAATCTCTTTCCCTGGAATTTTTTTTGTGATTTGCAAACAGCCAGTCGTCGCTGAGGGACAGATCTAGAGGATAGGGTGGATGCGGAAACAATTCGAAGTACAATTCATGTCGTTTTATCATCATTGCGATTGACTTGTGACAAAGTATGTCTTCTTAGTGAATGATCACGTTTTCTTCTTCATTTGTGGCCGTTTTTTTTTTTTTGGCAATTTCTTCCTTCAAATGCATATATAATGCTATATAATATTCGTTATTGATGGTTCTTCCTTTCTCAAGTTAATCGAGGAACAAAATACCTTGAGCATTCCAAAATACGGAGACCAAAACTTTGCCTGTTGATGATTGCTCTTTGGTCGGTTTGGATGGTTTTCAGCTGTTGCTGTTTATTCAGCTGACTGCCGATTTCACTCCCGGGTGAAGTGGTGGATCCATGTTTCATCCATTATCGCATATTTACTCAAAAACTCCTTCTTGATTCGTTGAAACAGTTGCAAACAACGTTCTGAATCGTCGACACGTTGTTCTTGATCGAGTGTGAGCAAACGCAACACCCACTTTGAACACAGCTTTCTCATTGACAAATTTTCATGCAAAATGGTGAATACACAGTCTTGTGATATGTTTAACCCCTCGGCTATCTCCACTTTTTTTGACGATCGGTAAAAAAGGAGTTTATGGATTTTTTGGTGTTTTCCGGGACAACTGCCGATTTTTATCGACAAGAGCGTTCAGCATCATTTTGGCCTGAAGAATTTAATACTTACAGGACGGATAGAGGGAAACAGAAACAAAGGAAAGTAACGCTTGACCTACTTGATAGGCTTGAACAAATGGATTACGGAGCGAGGTTTGGGAGAGATGCCAAGAGGAAGAATATTGAAAACGACAAGAGACAGAGCCAAGTGGAAGTCTATGACCGCCTAAGTCTTGAAGGCACATGGCACAAGAAGAAGAAGAAGAAGAAGAAGAAGAAGAAGAAGCTTTACGAAAAATGTTTAAGATGTATACGGGCGTCTTTTAGAAGAAGAAGAAGAAGAAGAAGAAGAAGAAGAAGAAGAAGAAGAAGAAGAAGAAACTTTAATAAAAATGTTTAAGAAGTATACAGTCGTCTTTTAAAAGAAGAATTAGAAGAAGAAGAAGAAGAAGAAGAAGAAGAAGAAGAAGAAGAAGAAGAAGAAGAAGAAGCTTCACTTAAATAACTATAATTTGTAAACTAATAATCCGACTGGGACCAAATTTTGTCACATGCAATTTTAATATTAAGACTTCTTACATTTCATATATCTAACCGCTCTTTCCCACCTCCTTCCCTTATGTAACCCCCTGCGCAATAGTAGCAGTAGAATGCCTTGCTTGGGATGAAATGATTAAAAAAGAAAAGGACTTCATAAAAATCATCTGGATTTGTTTATTAGTGGCGCCATTTATATCTCAGGTCCGGGATTTATTGAGGGATCTGTTATATAGAGTTGTAGGAATGTTGTATTGTCCAAACGCGGTCAAAATATTATGGCCGTTTTTATAGTTAATGTTACTGAGTGATGCCTTTTTTTATTCGTAATTCTTCGTTGATGTGCGTTGTGGTACAGTGGAAGGATGTGCGTTGTGGTACAGTGGATATCGGCTCGGGACAAAAAACCGGGGAGCCGAGTTCGAATTTCAGCTGAATCCATTGTATTCACTTACGCGCAAATACCCTTGGGAAAGGTATTAATCCGTCTCTTCCTTCCAGTTATGGGTTAAATAGCAGGACAGATTGGGTTCTATAGCCTTGGTCGGCAACCAGTCTACCGCAGAAAGCAATGGCAACCTACTGCGGGATAATCATCAGCCCAGTCAGTCATGTCTCTTTCGAGACATGATCGCCCAAGCGTGTATCACGTATGGCACTTAACTGACTGAATTCTTCGTTACTTATTAACTATATTATTTTACATGTGAATGAGGCAATTATATCTGTACTATCAACATCTATGTTGCGGATAGTATTTGGTAGGTCTCCATGTGTATTTAAATACACTTAATTTTATCAGTTTTCTTTAAATATGTGTATTTAAATATATATGATGACCATAACTGTATTATTTGTTGAAGTTCACATATGAATCATTAAATAAGTGTATGCTCCAAAAGTTTTACCACAATGTGTTGGTTATAGCAATTTCATTATGAAAAAATTATCTTACTTAATAGAATCTGACAGCGTATTACCAGCTGTTTATTTAAACACCAAGCGTTAATCTAATTATTTCTCTAAATACCGATTAGTTGCAGGCGATCGATCATATCCCCGGGTCTGCAATTCAAGATGAAAACGGCTTTAGCTGTCAAATTCTGCAGACAAAAGTAATATCATCCCAGTCGACAAAAGCTTCAATCTCCGATTGAGCTAACCATTCATTTGTATCGATTGACGATTAACAAAACAGCGTTTATCCATGCAGCAAGCGTTTCAACAAATTCCGCTTTTGCAATAAAAATAGAAAAAAAAAAGAGGAAAATGGTGCTAGTTTCCGGCAAATGTTGACAGAAACGCAAAGGCGCGCCAATTGCTGGGGAAGAGAGATTCTCGTATGAAGGAGGAAGTACAAATTTTGAACGAACAGAAAAGGGAACTGAGAAATGTTTTTGATGTTTTTCAATAAGAATGTTGTTTACAAACTATTTATTATAAGATATGTTATTCCTGCAGATTACTGTTATTTTATTTAAGTAGAATTGTAACTACCATAAAACACATTGTTAGATGATATCTATTAAAATACAATATCTACATTATCACATTATGTCGATAATATCTATATTATCACATTCATGTTGATAAAGATCTGAAAGTGTCAGTAAATGATGCTAAGTAGTTATTTACTAATAGAATTTGGTTCCAAAGACTACTGCCAGCTCTTCAAAGGTGTGTTGAACAACAATAAACCATTCCTCCTCGATTCAATCAATTCAAAGTCCTTATATCCGCCGCCGACAAGGTTTAGAGATTTGCTTGCAAATCTCTTCCACCTCCACACCCAGTTTTCCACCTAGAACTCAGTCTCAACTGACTTCTCTAAAATATCTATGTCTAAATTAGTACTCACTGTTATATGAATAGATCCATTCATATGTAGTCGCGCAATAGCTTGTTTAGACATACACGTAAACTCACATATGCACACAAATGCACACACTCTTAAATGCACACACAATAATTGATGTTATTGGTATATTGCCCCCCCCCCACACATATATGTATTCTAAACATATACTGTTAAGTATAAGAGACAATGAATGTCAGTTTTGTTTAATCATGAGTCGTTCTAAAAATCATATTCATTGTCTCTTATATGTAACAGTATATGCGTAAACAATTATCTGCTGCTTCAATACACTATATATATATATACTAACATAAATTATTTCGAATACCTTGCCATAAAAAAGTAAGAGGTTAATAGGGCGATATTTAGAGGGGTCAGTTATATATATATAAATTAAGCGTAGAAGTTATGTTAGAGACCAGAGACTGGGTTAAGCACACACACACACACACGCACACACACACACACACACACACACACACACACACACACACACACACACACATATATATATATATATATATATATATATATATATATATATATAAACTTATTTATAAATGGAACTTTGTGTGTGTGTGTCACTGTGTGTGTGTGTGTCCGTTACCTATAGACTCCGAAACGGCTGAACCGATTCTCTTGAAAATTTACACAGTTGTACTATAAGCGTCTGTGAGTGTCCTTAGCTAGGTTTTGTGTCAAGGTACCCCCAATAAATATCAAAGATCGATAATCGAAAAAATCGGGTTATAGAAGGAGTGGTCCTATTTTAATCAAATTTGATACACTCATAGACAAAGACATAAGAAACGATATTCAGAAGTTTCAAGGTTGCAGTTCTTACAATAGTGCAGAAAATTTGACTTACATCCATTCATTTTTCTTTCAGTCTGGATTAGTTTTAAAGCTTTCATTACACCCGAGCAACGCCGGGCTATATATATATATATATATATATATATATATATATACTTAACCCAGTCTCTTTTGATCTTATATATATATATATATATATATATATATATATATAGTACTTCTACCTGGTAACCGGCCTAAATAGAACGACTATATCAAATTTATAACTACATTTACTTCTAGAATGCTTGGGGCAATGTATCGGGCTAATAGATTTTCACGTCAGAATCCATTTTGCACATTTATAAATCTACCATTCGTCCGTGAATTAAATGTTGTTGACATATTTGGTCGGGGGCTCCTGATATTTATCTCGAGGTTTCGATAAAATCTAAAAGAGGATCTGCAATATAATTCATTCTGTCTTGGCAGCTCGCCTACAGTCACTTTTTCACTGACATGATGTAGCTTCCGTCTGTCTTTTCTACAAGTATTTTAATGACTACTGCTCTAACGAGCTTCTTTCTCTGTTGCCCCGACCACATCTATTTACGCCTGCTACAAGATTTGCATCAAGGATCCAGATCCACCATTTTATTGTTGAAATAGTTAAATTTAACCATCTCTTCTAATCTAATAGTTCTCTTTCTCGCCTTTTCCGTTTATGGAACTCCTTTTTGTTTGCTTGTTTCTCTGAGAGCTACAATCTCAAAAAGTTTAAATGCAACGTCAAATGTTATCTTCTATCTCCTTGATTTACATACTTCTTTTACTTTTTCTTCGAAATTTTCTGTACCTTTATTTTGTTTTTCTTTTTTCTCACTGTAACCTCCTGCGCATCGGTAACGGACACGCCCTGCTTGGGGTAGGTATAAAAAAAAAAAAATGATGTTGACGGAAATAAGTGTATTTTTATGTTATAGTTATTTGATGCTAAATTTAAATTGTTTTCCGAAAATAACATTTGTTTTGTTAATTTATTTATTTATTTTTTTAATCATATCACCCCAAGCAAGGCGGTAACGCCACTGATACGCAGGGGGCTACATAAGGGTAAAAAGAATGGAAAAGAGAAAGCCGGAAACCACATCCTAAACAGGAAACAAGGGATGAGCCTCTTCACCTGTTCAATAGATGTGGGTGGAGTGTGAACCGGGCAATAGTTTAGTCTATCTACTCCAATTGAAAAAAATAATAATAATAAAGGAAAAGAGTGAAAAGATTGGAAAAGAGAAAACCGGAAACCGCATCCTAAACAGGAAACAAGGGATGAGCCTCTTCACCTGTTCAATAGACGTGGTTGGAGTGTGAACCGGGCAATAGTTTAGTCTATCTACTCCAATTGAAAAAAAAAATAATAATAAAGGAAAAGAGTGAAAAGATTGGAAAAGAGAAAACCGGAAACCACATCCTAAACAGGAAACAAGGGATGAGCCTCTTCACCTGTTCAATAGATGTGGGTGGAGTGTGAACCGGGCAATAGTTTAGTCTATCTACTCCAATTGAAAAAAAAAAATAATAATAAAGGAAAAGAGTGAACAGATTGGAAAAGAGAAAACCGGAAACCGCATCCTAAACAGGAAACAACATAATCAATTTTTATTTCACACTAGAATTTAAGTTAATAATTAAATAATATAAAGTAAGAAAAATCTGCACATGTATAGTATATATATATATATATATATATATATATATATATATATATATATATATATCTGTCTGTCTCTCTCTATATATATTTATATATATATATATATGTGTGTGTGTGTGAGTGTGTATGTGTGTGTGTATATACATATATGTGTGTATATATGTGTATATGAACATGTACTTGTATTATAAGAACATGTATGTATGTACATGAAAAAACTAAGTTGATTGAGTTTTCAACTTTTTCTATATACCATGTCCTTTCAGGTCGTTGTCGAATATAATTCTTCACAATTAGAACAACTTGAAGTAAGAAGCATTAATTTCGGAGTTTTTATGAAATACAAGAAAAAAAAGACGCTTATTACTGAAGAAAACTTCTTAGAGAAATACAAAAAATTGTATTCATAAGCACAGACCACACATTACGAAGATCTATATTTATGTAAAATATGTGGGTTTCTAGGTTTTTTTGTTTTTTTTTCTTTCTTTTTTTTTTCGTGGGGGGTACAAATATGACTGCGGAGAATGTCACGAAGTCGTTTCTGACCTGAGGTTTCTGGGTGGGTCCCGGAAGGAAATGCATATACAACAGAATTAATAATAATAATAATAATAATAATAATAATAATAATAATAATAATATAATGAGATACAAAGAGATTTTACAGGGAAATAGGTAAAAAAAGAATTGAAGTGACAGTACCCCCCAGAATGGAAGAAGTCACACAGTTCTGGGAAAAGATATGGGCTTGCCCTAAAGAACTTAGCAAGGAAGTACATTGGATTACGCAAGAGACAGAACGAATGAAAAATAAACCCGAACAGACATGGTCTGGAATTACAGAAGATGATGTTAAATATGCACTAAAAAAAGCACACAATTGGAAATTCCCAGGCATAGATAAAATTCCTAACTTTTGGCTATATTATTTAAGCGCATCACATAAAAAACTAGCCAAAGAACTTCAAGAAATGGTTGACGATCCCACTAAAATTCCTGCATGGTTGACCAAAGGAATTACATTTCTTCTACCCAAGAATGGTGACACAAAAAATCCGAAAAACTACAGACCAATTACATGTCTTCCGACAACATATAAACTATTAACATCTATTTTAACAAAGCAGACATATTTATTCTTAGAAAGAAATGACATGTTACCGCTTGAACAAAAAGGGTGCAAACGTGGCTGTTATGGTTGTAAAGACCAATTGCTAATTAACAAAATGATCCTGGAAAACTGCTACAGTACAAAGAAAAATCTTAGTACAGCCTGGATAGACTACCGAAAGGCATTCGATAGTGTGCCACATGACTGGATTTTAAAGACTTTAAATATATACAAGATATCGCCCGTCATCATCAATTTCATCAAACAGTGCATGTCTATATGGAAAACAACCCTTTACCTCAATCATATAAATGGAACCTATAAGTCTGATGTAATAAACATCAAAAGAGGTATATTTCAAGGTGATTCTTTATCTCCCTTACTATTCTGCATATCATTAATAGCACTAACCAGTCAACTTAATAAGACAGAATGTGGTTATAAGATAGGACAAAAGAAAATAAGCCATCTATTTTACATGGATGACTTAAAGTTATATGCTAAGAATGATAATGAACTGGAAGGTCTTCTGCAAACTGTAAAATGCTTCAGCGAAGACATTGGAATGAAATTTAATTTGAATAAATGTGCTAAAGCTACAGTTTTACGTGGATCAATACAAGAAACATCCTCAATTAGCCTAGACCCTGCTGTAACAATAAAAGAATTGAAACCAGAAGAAGCTTATAAATACCTAGGTGTAAATGAGAGCGGAAACATTCACCATAAAAAAATGAAAGAAATAGTGCGTAAAGAGTACTATAGAAGGCTACGAATGATATTAAAAACTGAATTAAATTCACAGAACAGAGTTATGGCCATTAATAGCCTTGCAATCCCAGTTGTCCAATATAGCTTCAACATCTTAAACTGGACTCTAAACGACATCAGGCGAATGGATGCTAAAACAAGAAAGCTTCTTTCTAAGCATAAGATGCATCATCCAAAGGCTGATGTAGACCGTCTATACATACCCCGTAAAGAAGGTGGAAGGGGTCTTATTCAGCTGGAATTGTCATACAAGACAACAACTATTGGCTTACTAACATACATAGAAACAACAAAGGATTGGGTGATACAATTAGTAAGGCAACATGAAGAAAGAAAGAAAAAATATTCAATAATAAAAGAAGGCAGTAAATACAAACAACATTTACAGTTAGTAGATTCTGTAGAAAAGCAAAACAGTAGCCAAGAACCAACTATTGCGGCAAAAAATATGAAAATGAAAGCCAAAGATAAAGCTCTTGAACAGATGAAACAGCGCTGGCAAGACAAACCTCTGCATGGCCAATATCCAGAACGTGCCAATAAATCCAATGTTGACAAAGTTAATACTCATCGATGGTTACGTGCATCTGGATTAAAGTCTGAAACTGAAGGCTTTATTCTTGCAGCACAAGGCCAAAGTCTTTTCACTAGAAACTTTCAGGCAAATATTATGCATAATAATATGGATCCAAAATGCAGGTTTTGTGATAAACACCAAGAAACAATAGACCACCTAATCTCAGGCTGTTCTGTGCTTGCCCCAAATGAATATAAAAATCGCCACGATAGAGTTGGGCAATATTTACATTGGGCAATGTGCAAACATTATGGAAAAGCTGTAAACAAACACTGGTATGAACATCACCCAGCACCGGTTACAGAAATAGAAGATGTAACCATTCTATGGGATTACACCATCTACACAGACAGAAAAATTGAAGCAAACAGGCCAGACATTATTGTTAAAAACCAGAAGGAGAAAACTTGTCTATTAATTGATATGGCTTGTCCAGCGGATTGTAAAATAGCAATCAAGGAATTTGAAAAACTGTCAAAATATAAAGACCTGGAAATTGAAATAGAAAAAATGTGGAAATTGAAAACAAGAGTTGTGCCAGTGATAGTAGGTGCACTTGGAATAATAAAAAAATGGAACAAAACAACACATTGAAAGAATCCCTGGAAACCCCAGCTTAAGAGATATACAAAAAATTGTCTTATTAAGTACAGCCCACACACTAAGGAAAACTTTATCTATGTAATGCTGGGGATGATAGGGAAGATAGAAAAACATGAAATGGAGCCATAACAACACGCCACTACCTGCCTTAGGTCTCCCCGCAGACTTGGTTGGTAGTGAGTCCAAAGCAGAAATCGAAATATGATGAAAAATGGCATAGTAATAATAATAACAACAACAACAACAATAATAATAATAATAGTTATGTTAAGAGAAAAGATCCATGTTCATGTTTAAAAAAAAATTCGATAATATCTAAAGAAAAATTCCTGTTTATATTAAAACAGAATTTAGAGAAAAAGAAAACAAACTTGGACGTAACGGCCGTTCAACGGGGGAAAAAAAAAGACATCACTGCACTTAGAGAGTATTGTTAAAAGAAAAAAAAATGTTGCTACCATCAATAGTCCTTGCAATAAAAATAATTAAGATAAAAAAAAATTCAAAATTAAATAGAAAAGAACATTTTTTCTTCATATATTATTTAATTTTATTGAATTTTTTTTTTTATGAAATTCTGTTTTATTATTTTAATCTATCTGTTTGTTCTTTAAATGAACCTAATAAATAAAATCATCCGTTTCATATTTCCTTTAGCTGTCGATATTTCGTAATATTTTTTTTTAACTATTATAATTTTCTTAAAAACAAAAAACAAAACAAAACAACAGGAAAATAAATTAAATCCGATGAAATACAATTTCGACGGTATTGTTTTATAAAAAGACTACGTATTTATTTATATATTTATATATTTATTTTTATTTATTGATTGATTTAATTTACTTATTTAATTTATCTTATTCTGATAACCCTATTTTCGACCAACGACTTTATTGAAAAAATAAATGAATATAAAGTGGACGAACAAATTATTACATTTTTTATTTTAAATCTCACAGCACTAATAAACTTATTCGTATGTCAATTTTTTTCCATTAATTTTTTTTCTTTCTTTAATAAAATATTCTAGTAGTGATCTTTTGTTTCGTTGAGCCCTTGCTCAAGGGTACTATATCCACGAGTACTATATCAAAGATTCATATGTCTACGAGTACTATATCCAAAAGTACAGTAGCCACGAGTACTATATCTAAGAGTACTATATCCACAAGTACTATATATAAGAGTGTTATATCCACGAGTACTATATCCACGATTAATCTATCCACGAGTACTGTATCTACAACTAATATTTCTGCTAGTACTATATTACAAATATACTATATCTACGACTACAATATCCAAGAATAATATGTCTACGAGTACTATATCCATGAGTGTTATATTCACGTGTACTATATCCAAGAGTACTATATCCACGTGTACTGTATCCAAAAGTACTCTATCAGCGAGTATTGTATCTAGGATTGATATATATATACGGGTACTGTATCCAAAAGTACAGTATCCGCGAGGACTATATCCACGAGTACTATCTCAAAGAGTATTATAACCAAAATTAATATGTCTACGATTACTATATACAGGAGTACTGTATACGCGAGTACTATATCCAAGAGTACTATACCAACGTGTACTATATCCACTATTATTATATATACGAGTTCTATGTGCGTGAGTACTATATCCAAGAGTGCTATGACGGTTTTCGGAGCAGAAAAGGGAATCTGCCAACTGTGTTCAAATTTCACTCTAGTCTATTCCGCTTTAATACTCTTTGGAAAGGCAGGAATGCATCGTCTCCACCACAAACTATGGATAAACCGGGACCTATAGCATTGAGTGGCAGCTAGTTTAGGAGAAGGAAAATTCTTAATTTAAAACTGAAAAAGGCAGCGGAAAACCATTCTAAAATTTTTACCAAGAAATTAGAGAAAATTATAGATAATAAAGAAAAATAATCTGTTGGGAGTCATAACCATCTATTTAACTTTGTTTATACAACTTGATTTTTAGTATATATTTCTAATAATATGATCAGATGAATAAAAAAAGCAGAGTATTAAAAAGCAGAAAAACTTCGCTAGCAATTAAGAATAGACTACTGAACTCTTACGTGATATCTATCCTACCATATATCAGTGAATACTGAACTCCTCAAAGATGAACAAGAGACTTTAAAGTAACAGAAATATGGTTCTACATACGGTTGCTGAGGATAGCATAGACTGAGCATATGAACAATGACAAAGTTTTAGAGAAACTAGAAACAAAAAGGAAAATTATATCTAACATCAGTGAGTTACAGTTAAAATTTCTCGGGCACATAATATTGGAAAATCTGATACTCACAGGGAAGATTGAAGGAAAGACGAATAGAGAAATAGAACGCATAACATAATTCAGTCAGTCAGTTAAGTGCCATACGTGATACACGCTTTGAGCGATCATGTCTCGAAAGAGACATGACTGACTGGGGAGAAGATAATTTCGCAGTAGGTTGCCATTGCTTTCTGCGGTAGACTGGTTGCCAGCCAAGGCTATAGAAACCAATCTGTCCTATTATTTGACTCATAGCTAGAGAAGGAAGAGATGTATTATTTTTAAGTAGTAATTAATGGGGGATCAGTTTATTACTTCATAGAAATACAAAACCGATCCCCCACTTTATGTCCAGCAGAAGCCTTAATTAAGTTTTCAAATATTATATTCAGTCAGTTAAGTACTATATGTGATACATGCTTTGGGCGATCATGTCTCTTTCGAGACATGACTGATTGGGGAGAAGATAATCTCGCAGTAGGTTGCCATTGCTTTCTGTGGTAGACTGATTGACAACCAAGGCTATAGAACCTAATCTGTCCTGTTATAAAAGGTGAATTATATCATATTATTATATTAATATGTAGTAATTAGTAGGGAATCAGTTTAATACTTCATAACTATATAAACCAGATCCCCCTCTTTATGTCCAGCAGAAGCTTTATATATTTTTTCAACTATTATAGTCAGTCAGTCAGTTAAGTGCCATACATAATACACGCTTCAGCGATCATGTCTCGAAAAAGACATGACTGACTGGGCAGAAGATTATCCCACAGTAGGTTGCCATTACTTTCTGCGGTAGACTGGTTGCCAGTCAAGGCTAAAGAACCCAATTTGTCCAGCTCTTCAACTCATAGCTGGAGGGAGAAAAGATAGATTATATTACATTATTATATTAAGTATAATTAGTGGGAGATCAGTTTATTACTCCATACCAATAAAAAACCGATCCCCCACTTTATGCCCATCAGAAGTTTTAATTATGTTTCCAACTATTATATTTAGTCAGTCAGTTAAGTGCCATACGTGATACACGCTTTGGGCGATCATGTCTCGAAAGAGTCATGACTGACTGTGCAGAAGATTATCCCGCAGTAGGTTGTCATTACTTTCGGTGGTAGACTGGTTGCCAGCCAAGGCTATAGAACCCAATCTGTTCTACTATTTAACCCATAACTGGAGGGAAGAGACGGATTAATAGCTTTCCCATGGGTACTTGTGCATAAGTGAGTGCAAGAAATTCAACTGGAATTTGAACTCGGCTCCTTGATTTGTCGTTCCGAGCCGATATACACTGCACATCTTGTGCGTTGTGGTGCAGCGGAAAAATTAGTGAGATCGAATTAATTAATGTTGGAAGAGGGTTAAAAAAACAACAAAAAGACAAAATAAATGACAGGAAATTGTGGAAAACTATAATCGCCTCCCTCTTGAAGGGACATGGCACATAAATATTCGATTCATCTTTGTTTATATATTCTGAGTTTCAATTAATATGCTAGCAGAGTGCAGAAGGCGGTCAGAGGGTGCAACAACCCCAGGGATCAATATAGAGAGGGCATCCAAAGAGGGAAATAAAAATTTAATTTATATTTAATTTGGATAAAATGTTTATTTCATGCTTCATCAGTTTTTACATATTGAAAATTTCATATTTCCCAGTAGTAGATCCTATAGCCCTCCCTCCCACTACTTAAGACCTTAGGGCATACAATCAAGGCGTTGACATCAACTAACCTCTGCACATCACTGAATATGACCAAATAAGTACAGAAATATAATGGATCGTTATTAAAGTTGTCATTGAATATAAGAATTATTATAAATGGAATATTATATCTGTATTTGCTAATAATGTAAACAACAATGTTAAGGTTAAAATCAAGTCAGTCAGTTAAGTGCCATACGTGATACACGCTTCGAGCGATCATGTTTTGAAAGAGACATGATTGACTGGATAAAAGATTATCCCGTAGTAGGTTGCCATTGCTTTCTGCGATAGACTAGTTGCCAGCCAATGCTATAGAATCTAATCTATCCTGTTATTTAACCCATAACTGAAGGGAAGAAACAGATTAATACCTTTCCTAAGGGTATTTGCGAGTAAGTGAATGCAACGAATTAAACTGGAATTCGAACTCGGCTCTCCGATTTCTTGTTCCGAGCCGTTATCCACTGCACTACAAACGAACATAAAGTACTAAAGAAGAATAGTGTTATGTCTAGAATGATAGCATCTGACGAGGTAAAAAACACCCTGAAGAAAATGAGTGAGCGATCTGAAAAAGTGTTAAAACTATTCTGAGTACTGCCCTATTAGGGTTGATAATTAAATGGAATATTTAATCAGGATTGGCATTTTTCAAGCATCATCAATAAAAAAATTTTTCTGGCCAGGATTTGCATTTTTCAAGCATCATCAATAACAATTTTTTTTCTGGCCAGGATTTGCATTTTTTAAGCATCATCAATAAAAAAATTTTTTCTGGCCAGGATTTGCATTTTTCAAGCATCATCAATAACAATTTTTTTCTGGCCTGGATTTGCATTTTTCAAGCATCATCAATAACAATTTTTTTTCTGGCCAGGATTTGCATTTTTCAAGCATCATCAATAACAATTTTTTTCTGGCCTGGGTTTGCATTTTTCAAGCATGATCAATAACAATTTTTTTTCTGGCCAGGATTTGCATTTTTCAAGCATCATCAATAATAATTTTTTTTCTGGCCAGGATTAGCATTTTTCAAGCATCATCAATAAAAAAATTTTTTCTGGACGGGATTTGCATTTTTCAAGCATCATCAATGAAAAAATTTTTTCTTGCCAGAATTTGCATTTTTCAGGCATTATCAATAACAATTTTTTTCTGGCCAGGATTTGCATTTTTCAAGCATCATCAATAACAATTTTTTTTCTGGCCTGGATTTACATTTTCCAAGCATCATCAATAACAATTTTTTTTCTGGCCAGGATTTGCATTTTTCAAGTATCATCAATAACAATTTTTTTTCTGGCCAGGATTTGCATTTTTCAAGCATCATCAATAACAATTTTTTTCTGGCCAGGATTTGCATTTTTCAAGCATCATCAATAACAATTTTTTTTCAGGCCAGGATTTGAATTTTTCAAGCATCATCAATAACAATATTTTTCTGGCCAGGATTTGCATTTTTCAAGCATCATCAATAACAATTATTTTTCTGGCCAGGATTTGCATTTTTCAGGCATCATCAATAACAATTTTCTTTCTGGCCAGGATTTGCATTTTTCAAGCATCATCAATAACAATTTTTTTCTGGCCTGGGTTTTCATTTTTCAAGCATGATCAATAACAATTTTTTTTCTGGCCAGGATTTGCATTTTTCAAGCATCATCAATAATAATTTTTTTTTCTGGCCAGGATTTGCATTTTTCAAGCATCATCCATAACAATTTTTTTCTGGCCAGGATTTGCATTTTTCAAGCATCATCAATAACAATTTTTTTTTCTGGCCAGGATTTGCATTTTTCAAGCATCATCAATAACAATTTTTTTTCTGGCCAGGATTTGCATTTTTCAAGCATCATCAATAACAATTTTTTTCTGGCCAGGATTTGCATTTTTCAAGCATCATCAATAACAATATTTTTCTGGCCAGAATTTGCATTTTTCAAGCATCATCAATAACAATTTTTTTTCTGGCCAGGATTTGCATTTTTCAGGCATCATCAATAACATTTTTCTTTCTGGCCAGGATTTGCATTTTTCAAGCATCATGAATAACAATTTTTTTCTGGCCTGGATTTGCATTTTTCAAGCATCATCAATAACAATTTTTTTTCTGGCCAGGATTTGCATTTTTCAAGCATCATCAATAACAATTTTTTCTCGGGCCAGGATTTGCATTTTTCAAGCATCATCAAAAACAATTTTTTTCTGGCCAGGATTTGCATTTTTCAAGCATCATCAATAACAATTTTTTTTTCTGGCCAGGATTTGCATTTTTCAAGCATCATCAATAACATTTTTTTTTCTGGCCAGGATTTGCATTTTTGAAGCATCATCAATAACAATTTTTTTCTGGCCAGGATTTCCATTTGAAAGCATCATCAATAACAATTTTTTCTGGCCAGGATTTGCATTTTTCAAGCATCATCAATAACAATATTTTTCTGGCCAGGATTTGCATTTTCAAGCATCATCAATAACAATTTTTTCTGGCCAGGATTTGCATTTTTCAGGCATCAGCAATAACAATTTTCTTTCTGGCAGGATTTGCATTTTTCAACGTCATCAATAACAATTTTTTTTCGGGCAGGATTTGCATTTTACAAGCATCATCAATAAAAAAATTTTTTCTGGCCAGGGTTTGCATTTTCCAGCATCATCAATAACAATTTTTTTTCTGGCCAGGATTTGCATTTTCAAGCATCATCAATAACAATTTTTTCTGGCCAGGATTGCATTTTCAAGCATCATCAATAACAATTTTTTCTGGCAGGATTTGCATTTTTTCAAGCATCATCAATAACAATTTTTTTCTGGCCAGAGTTTCCATTTTGAGCATCATCAATAACAATTTTTTCTGGCCAGTATTTGCATTTTTTCAAGCATCATCAATAACAATTTTTTCTGGGCAGGATTGCATTTTTCAAGCATCATCCATAACAATTTTTTCTGGCCAAGTTTGCATTTTTCAAGCATCATCAATGACAATTTTTTTTCTGGCCAGGATTTGCATTTTTCAAGCATCATCAATAACAATTTTTCCGGCCAGGATTTGCATTTTTCAAGCATGATCAATAACAATTTTTCTAGCCCGGGATTTGCATTTTTTCAAGCATCATCAATAACAATATTTTTCAGCGGGATTTGCATTTTCAAGCATCATCAATAACAATTTTTTCTGGCGGGATTTGCATTTTCAGGCATCAGCAATAACAATTTTCTTTCTGGCCAGGATTTGCATTTTCAAACATCATTAATAACAATTTTTTTTAAGACCCAGGATTTGCATTTACAAGCATCATCAATAAAAAAATTTTTCTGGCCAGGATTTGCATTTTTCAAGCATCATCAATAACAATTTTTTTTCTGGCCAGGATTTGCATTTTTCCAAGCATCATCAATAACAATTTTTTCTGGCCAGGATTTGCATTTTCAAGCATCATCAATAACAATTTTTTCTGGCCAGGATTTGCATTTTCAAGCATCATCAATAACAATTTTTTTTCTGGCCAGGATTTCCATTTTTGAAGCATCATCAATAACAATTTTCTGGCCAGTATTTGCATTTTTCAAGCATCATCAATAACAATTTTTTTCTGGGCAGGATTTGCATTTTTCAAGCATCATCCATAACAATTTTTTCTGGCCAGGATTTGCATTTTCAAGCATCATCAATGACAATTTTTTCTGGCCGGGATTTGCATTTTTCAAGCATCATCAATAACAATTTTTTCCGGCCGGGATTTGCATTTTTCAAGCATGATCAATAACAATTTTTCTGGCGGGATTTGCATTTTTCAAGCATCATCAATAAAAATTTTTTTATTCTGGCCAAGTTGCATTTTTCAAGCATCATCAATAACAATTTTTTCTGGCCAGGATTTGCATTTTCAAGCATCATCAATAACAATTTTTTTTCTGGCCAGGATTTGCATTTTTCCAAGCATCATCAATACCAATTTTTTTTCTGGCCAGGATTTGCATTTTTCAAGCATCATCAATAACAATTTTTTTTTCTGAATAGGATTTGCATTTTTTCAAGCATCATCAATAACAATTTTTTTTATGACCTGGAATATCATTTTTCAAGCATGATCAATAACAATTTTTTTTCTGGCCAGGATTTGCATTTTTCAAGCATCATCAATAACAATTTTTTTTCTAGCCAGGATTTGCATTTTTCAAGCATCATCAATAACAATTTTTTTTCTGGCCAGGATTTGCATTTTTCAAGCATCATCAATAACAATTTTTTTCTGGCCAGGATTTGCATTTTTCAAGCATCAACAATAACAATTTTTTCTCTTGCCAGGATTTGCATTTTTCAAGCATCATCAATAACAATTTTTTTTCTGGCCAGGATTTGCATTTTTCAAGCATCATCAATAACAATTTTTTTTCTGGCCAGGATTTGCATTTTTCAAGCATCACCAATAACAATTTCTTTTCTGGCCAGGATTTGCATTTTTCAAGCATCATCAATAGCAATTCTTTTTCTGGCCAGGATTTGCATTTTTCAAGCATGATCAATAACAATTTTTTTTCTGGCCAGGATTTGCATTTTTCAAGCATGATCAATAACAATTTTTTTTCTGGCCAGGATTTGCATTTTTCAAGTATCATCAATAACAATTTTTTTTCTGGCCAGGATTTGCATTTTTCAAGCATCATCAATAACAATTTTTTTTCTGGCCAGGATTTGCATTTTTCAAGCATCATCAATAACAATTTTTTTTCTGGCCAGGATTTGCATTTTTCAAGCATCATCAATAACAATTTTTTTTCTGGCCTGGATTTGCATTTTTCAAGCATTATCAATAACAATTTTTTTTCTGGCCAGGATTTGCATTTTTCAACCATCATCAATAACAATTTTTTTTCTGGCCAGGATTTGCATTTTTCAAGCATCATCAATAACAATTTTTTTTCTGGCCAGGATTTGCATTTTTCAAGCATGATCAATAACAATTTTGTTTCAGGCCAGGATTTGCATTTTTCAAGCATCATCAATAACAATTTTTTTTCTGGCCAGGATTTGCATTTTTCAAGCATGATCAATAACAATTTTTTTTCTGGTCAGGATTTTCATTTTTCAAGCATCATCAATAACAATTTTTTTCTGGCCAGGATTTGCATTTTTCAAGCATCATCAATAACAATTTCTTTCTGGCCAGGATTTGCATTTTTCAAGCATCATCGATAACAATTTTTTTTCTGGCTAGGATTTGCATTTTTCAAGCATCATCAATAAAAAAATTTTTCTGGCCAGGATTTGCATTTTTCAAGCATTATCAATAACATTTTTTTTCTGGGCAGGATTTGCATTTTTCAAGCATCATCAATAACAATTTTTTTCTGGCCAGGATTTGCATTTTTCAAGCATCATCAATAACAATTTTTTTTCTGGCAAGGATTTGCATTTTTCAAGCATCATCAATAACAATTTTTTCTCGGGCCAGGATTTGCATTTTTCAAGCATCATCAATAACAATTTTTTTTCTGGCCAGGATTTGCATTTTTCAAGCATCATCAATAACAATTTTTTTTCTGGCCAGGATTTGCATTTGTCAAGCATCATCAATAACAATTTTTTTTCTGGCCAGGATTTGCATTTTTCAAGCATCATCAATAACAATTTTTTCTGGCCAGGATTTGCATTTTTCAAGCATCATCAATAACAATTTTTTTTCTGGCTAGGATTTGCATTTTTCAAGCATCATCAATAAAAAAATTTTTCTGGCCAGGATTTGCATTTTTCAAGCATTATCAATAACAATTTTTTTTCTGGGCAGGATTTGCATTTTTCAAGCATCATCAATAACAATATTTTTTCTGGCCAGGATTTGCATTTTTCAAGCATCATCAATAAAAAAATTTTTCTGGCCAGGATTTGCATTTTTCAAGCATTATCAATAACAATTTTTTTCTGGCCAGGATTTGCATTTTTCAAGCATCATGAATAACAATTTTTTTTCTGGCCAGGATTTGCATTTTTCAAGCATCATCAATAACAATTTTTTTCTGGCCAGGATTTGCATTTGTCAAGCATCATCAATAACAATTATTTTTCTGGCCTGGATTTGCATCTTTCAAGCATCGTCAATAACAATTTTTTTCTGGCCAGGATTTGCATTTTTCAAGCATCATCAATAACAATTTTTTTTCTGGCCAGGATTTGCATTTTTCAAGCATCATCCATAAAAATTTTTTCTGGCAAGGATTTGCATTTTTCCAGCATCATCAATAATAATTTTTTTTCTGGCCTGGATTTGCATTTTTCAAGCATCATCAATAACAATTTTTTTCTGGCCAGGATTTGCATTTTTTCAAGCATCATCAATAACAATTTTTTTTCTGGCCAGGATTTGCATTTTTCAAGCATCATCAATAACAATTATTTTTCTGGCCAGGATTTGCATTTTTGATGTATCATCAATAACAATCTTTTTCTGGCACGAAGATTTAGAGCCGATTTAGTTTTATTTTGAGGTGATAAATCTAAATCTGAACTCAGTTTTGCTTTATCACATCACATTTTTGTGATATCACATCACATTTTTGTGATATCATTATACAATATTTTCATGCATATTGCAGAACATAATCATTTTCAGCATAGTTTGAAAACTTTTTGGCTGTACATTGCCTTATTTTTGTGGAGTAGTTTTCGCAATAAATGTTATACGTGCTATGTCGGTTGCTAATCGACTTAACGAACCCCAAATGTTAGAAACATGGTTATCTTCCACTGAAAGCTAACTCCTTAGTATTCTGCCGACTAATATCAACTGTCTAGTAGTTCTGCTGAATTCAAATAGAACTCTAAGAACTCTCTAGAACTTCTAAGAACTCCTGTGAACTTCCCGTTAACTCTTATTAATATAGGGGGGAGGGTCCATTATCTGAGGAATAGGTGCGTTTCACCATAACATTAATATAGTTAGTAGATTCTGTAGAAAAGCAAAACAGTAGCCAAGAACCAACTATTGCGGCAAAGAATATGAAAATGAAAGCCAAAGATAAAGCTCTTGAAAAGAGCGCTGGCAAGACAAACCTCTACATGGCCAATTTCCAGTACGTGCCAATAAATCCAATGTTGACAAAGTTAATACTCATCGATGGTTACGTGCATCTGGATTAAAGTCTGAAACTGAAGGATTTATACTTGCAGCACAAGACCAAAGTCTTTTCACGAGAAATTTTCAGGCAAATATTATGCATAATAATATGGATCCAAAATGCAGGTTTTGTGATAAACACCAAGAAACAATAGACCACCTAATCTCAGGCTGTTCTGTGCTTGCCCCAAATGAATATAAAAATCGCCACGATAGAGTTGGGCAATATTTACATTGGGCAATGTGCACACATTATGGAAAAGCTGTAAACAAACACTGGTATGAACATCATCCAGCACCGGTTACAGAAATAGAAGATGTAACCATTCTATGGGATTACACCATCTACACAGACAGAAAAATTGAAGCAAACAGGCCAGACATTATTGTTAAAAACCAGAAGGAGAAAACTTGTCTATTAATTGATATGGCTTGTCCAGCGGATTGTAAAATAGCAATCAAGGAATTTGAAAAACTGTCAAAATATAAAGACCTGGAAATTGAAATAGAAAAAATGTGGAAATTGAAAACAAGAGTTGTGCCAGTGATAGTAGGTGCACTTGGAATGATAAAAAATGGAACAAAACAACACATTGAAAGAATCCCTGGAAACCCCAGCTTCAGAGATATACAAAAAATTGTCTTATTAAGTACAGCCCACACACTAAGGAAAACTTTATCTATGTAATGCTGGGGATGATAGGGAAGATAGAAAAACATGAAATGGAGTCATAACAACACGCCACTACCTGCCTTAGGTCTCCCCGCAGACTTGGTTGGTAGTGAGACCAAAGCAGAAATCTAAATATGATGAAAAATGACATAATAATAATAATAATAATTTTTTTTTCCCACGTAAACATTAATTTTCTGTTTCACTATATTAAACATAAACATTAATTTTTTCCTTCGTATATAATTTTAATTTTATGTTTCTTCTTTTAATGATCCTTAAATACATTTATTAACTAGTTTTCTAAAGCAAGACAACGAAAAAAAAAATACGTCGAAAAGCAAGACAACGAAGAAAATACGACGAAAAGCACTAAAATCTGTTCGATCTACGATATTCTTTCTTAGAAAGAATATGTAATAATTTCTTTATATTTGTTCGTTCATTTTATATATTTATTTATTTTTCGATAATCTTCCTCTCGTTGGATTTAATGAAAGAATAACACAGAATACAGTGGGCCAACAAATTATTTTTAAATTTTACGGTAGTAAACTCAAAGCGTCTTTCTCCTTGAATTCCAATCGCGTCTATGTCAGATGTTGCTTGGCAGCCCATTTAGGAGAAGGAAAACTCCGAACAACAACCCGCAACTCAAGGTGTTAATCGTGCCGAGGAGTGAATGGCTACTGCGTTATGAGGTCACAAACGATCCCCTACAGGCTTCGGGACCCTGTTTGTAAAAGACCGTTACCCAACGTGCCGGGCAACTTTGGGTGGACTTTTGGACCCGTGCGTCACTCGTGGGAAAAACATGAAAAATACAAATAGAAATAAAAAGTCCAGTATGGCTCTTCCAGTGGATAAACAGGGAGCCCGTCCTTCAGGAGGGAACCTACCTGAGGTCGAATAATCTGCCATAGGAACAAACTTCTACACAAAGAATGAATCTTCAGGTCCCACAACCAGGATAATCCTAACGATGGTCCTGAAAATTCACCAGCTAGATCTACAACCGTATATTTAAAGAAAGAAAAAATAAAATGGTCTCGTGAGGAGTACAAAGTCGTTATGACTGCATTTCATGAAGCGTTACTCAAACCTCAAAAAAACATGATTCGCCAAACATATGACATTTGGCGTGAAAAAGTTGGTCAAGCAAATAGAAAGTATATTGACGAAAATAAATTAGCCAATGTACGAAGGTACATTATTCGTAATAACCGATTGATAGAGGCTGAAATCAATGAAATTAAAAGAATTGTAACAAGAAGAGACGAATCAACAAAATATGAAAAGAAACCGGAATCAGAAATAAAAAGTAATAACATCAAACAAGCCACAGGTCATAATGTAGAAACCGTGAAACACGCAAATCACTGCGAAGATAATGCTGTAAGTTTAAAAGTGCTGGAAATGTGTGATCTGAGTCAGTTAAAAGACAAAAATAAAATGAGTTCAGAACACATCGAAGATAATTATTTGACGGAAAATAAGAACAATATACAGGAAGCCAAGATAGAAATAAAAAACCATCTAAGTCAAATACAAAATATTACAATGGAGGAACGTGAACAGCTCCCAAAATTACAACCAACAAAACATAACCTCCGTACTATTAAACTCTACAATGCAGCACTGAAATCAATACTGGATGAAGACCCTCATACAAATCTTAACGAAGTAATATATGCATCAGCAACAGCAGCAACAAAAAAATTGAATATCAAAATAAAAACAAGGCAGTCTCGTAGACGTGAAGATCCACCTTGGAAAAGAAAAATAGAAAAAGAAATCGAACAACTTAGAAGTGAACTGTCAGTACTGGATGAACTGAGTAGAGGAATAAATGTAAGAACTAGGAAAAGCAGAAGAGCCGAAAGAAAATATAACATCAGGAATGAAAATGACGTCTTATCAAATAAAGAAAAAATAAAGCAAAAAATCCAACTGAAGGCTCAAAGAATAAGACGCTATGAAAAAAGAGCAAGATTTTACAGAGAAAACAAGATTTTTCAGACTGATACAAAGAGATTTTACAGGGAAATAGGTAAAAAAAGAATTGAAGTGACAGTACCCCCCAGAATGGAAGAAGTCACACAGTTCTGGGAAAAGATATGGGCTTGCCCTAAAGAACTTAGCAAGGAAGTACATTGGATTACGGAAGAGATAGAACGAATGAAAAATAAACCCGAACAGACATGGTCTGGAATTACAGAAGATGATGTTAAATATGCACTAAAAAAAAGCACACAATTGGAAATTCCCAGGTATAGATAAAATTCCTAACTTTTGGCTATATTATTTAAATGCAGCACATAAAAAAATAGCCAAAGAACTTCAAGAAATGGTTGACGATCCCACTAAAATTCCTGCATGGATGACCAAAGGAATTACATTTCTTCTACCCAAGAATGGTGACACAAACAACCCGAAAAACTACAGACCAATTACATGTCTTCCGACAACATATAAACTATTAACATCTATTTTAACAAAACAGACATATTTATTCTTAGAAAGAAATGACATGATACCGCTTGAACAAAAAGGGTGCAAACGTGGCTGTTATGGTTGTAAAGACCAATTGCTGATTAACAAAATGATCCTGGAAAACTGCTAGAGTACAAAGAAAAATCTTAGTACAGCCTGGATAGACTATCGAAAGGCATTCGATAGTGTGCCACATGACTGGATTTTAAAGACTTTAAATATATACAAGATATCGCCCGTCATCATCAATTTCATCAAACAGTGCATGTCTATATGGAAAACAACCCTTTACCTCAATCATATAAATGGAACCTATAAGTCTGATGTAATAAACATCAAAAGAGGTATATTTCAAGGTGATTCTTTATCTCCCTTACTATTCTGCATATCATTAATAGCACTAACCAGTCAACTTAATAAGACAGAATGTGGTTATAAAATAGGACAAAAGAAAATAAGCCATCTATTTTACATGGATGACTTGAAGTTATATGCTAAGAATGATAATGAACTGGAAGGTCTTCTGCAAACTGTAAAATGCTTCAGCGAAGACATTGGAATGAAATTTAATTTGAATAAATGTGCTAAAGCTACAGTTTTACGTGGATCAATACAAGAAACATCCTCAATTAGCCTAGACCCTGCTGTAACAATAAAAGAATTGAAACCAGAAGAAGCTTATAAATACCTAGGTGTAAATGAGAGCGAAAACATTCACCATAAAAAATGAAAGAAATAGTGCGTAAAGAGTACTATAGTAGGCTGCGAATGATATTAAAAACTGAATTAAATTCACAGAACAGAGTTATGGCCATTAATAGCCTTGCAATCCCAGTTGTCCAATATAGCTTTAACATCTTAAACTGGACTCTAAACGACATCAGGCGAATGGATACTAAAACAAGAAAGCTTCTTTCTAAGCATAAGATGCATCATCCAAACGCTGATGTAGACCGTCTATACATACCCCGTAAAGAAGGTGGAAGAGGTCTTATTCAACTGGAATTGTCATACAAGACAACAACTATTGGCTTACTAACATACATAGAAACAACAAAGGATTGGATGATACAATTAGTAAGGCAACATGAAGAAAGAAAGAAAAAATATTCAATAATAAAAGAAGGCAGTAAATTCAAACAAGATTTACAGTTAGTAGATTCTGTAGAAAAGCAGAACGGAAGCCAAGAGCCGGCTATTGCGGCAAAAAATATGAAAATGAAAGCCAAAGATAAAGCTCTTGAACAGATGAAACAGCACTGGCAAGACAAACCTCTGCATGGCCAATATCCAGTACATGCCAATAAATCCAATGTTGACAAAGTTAATACTCATCGATGGTTACGTGCATCTGGATTAAAGTCTGAAACTGAAGGCTTTATTCTTGCAGCACAAGACCAAAGTCTTTTCACGAGAAACTTTCAGGCAAATATTATGCATAATAATATGGATCCAAAATGCAGGTTTTGTGATAAACACCAAGAAACAATAGACCACCTAATCTCAGGCTGTTCTGTGCTTGCCCCAAATGAATATAAAAATCGCCACGATAGAGTTGGGCAATATTTACATTGGGCAATATGCAAACATTATGGAAAAGCTGTAGGCAAACACTGGTATGAACATCACCCAGCACCGGTTACAGAAATAGAAGATGTAACCATTCTATGGGATTACACCATCTACACAGACAGAAAAATTGAAGCAAACAGGCCAGACATTATTGTTAAAAACCAGAAGGAGAAAACTTGTCTATTATTTGATATGGCTTGTCCAGCGGATTGCAACATAGCAATCAAGGAATTTGAAAAACTGTCAAAATATAAAGACCTGGAAATTGAAATAGGAAAAAATGTGGAAATTGAAAACAAGAGTTGTGCCAGTGATAGTAGGTGCACTTGGAATGATAAAAAATGGAACAAAACAACACATTGAAAGAATCCCTGGAAACCCCAGCTTAAGAGATATACAAAAAATTGTCTTATTAAGTACAGCCCACACACTAAGGAAAACTTTATCTATGTAATGCTGGAGATGATAGGGAAGATAGAAAAACATGAAATGGAGCCATAACAACACGCCACTACCTGCCTTAGGTCTCCCCTCAGACTTGGTTGGTAGTGAGACCAAACAGAAATCGAAATATGATGAAAAATGACATAATAATAACAATAATAATACCTGCCTTAGGTCTCCCCGCAGACTTGGTTGGTAGTGAGACCAAAGCAGAAATCGAAATATGATGAAAAAATGACATAATAATAATAATAAATAAATAAATAAATAAATCTAAAGAAATAGACTCATTGAAGGGATCCCTGCTAGACCGTACCTTAAAGAAATACAACAAATTGTACTCACATGTACAGCTCGCACATTAAGAAAGGCCTTATTTATGTGTGTGATCTTAGGTTGTATTTGTTTTTCTGCAAAAATGCTAAGTAGAAAATATCATGATCCTATTTCTGTACTTAGGTCTCTTGTTGGGACCCGGAAGAAAATGACTATACAACAGAAATCAAATTAAATACTAATACTCCTACTCCTCCTACTACTACTACTAATAATAATAATTCTTATAGAAGAGTAGAATATATGAGAAAAGCTGTGTTTAACGATCTCATATATATTTTAAAAATACAACTTTTTGTAATACAAAATACAAATATTTTATTTTCATACTTTTAAGCTATTTTTAAACATAACTTAAAGAAGACAGGCATACTGTCAAAATATTGATAAACATTTTTAAAAACTTTGTCTTCTTTTCATTATTTTTCAAATTACACTTTTCTATAAATGTCGAAAAGTGCTGGAAGAGTTCCGTCAATCATTTTGTCGAATAATAATAATAATAAATAATACAATTGAAAGCTTGTACACGCACCTAGTACGTAAGATTAATATACACAATTCAATTAAAAACAACTTCAAATGCTGTAAGGATCATGCCAACATCATTAAAACCACTAACATCTATGCACAACATCAGGCATATATATATATATATATATATATATATATATATATATATATATATATATATTATCATACAACGTGTGAAAGCACGTGAGGTACCTACACTAAATCGCTAAAAACAACATAGTAAGAAGAAAAGAGATCCCAAACTTTATAAAAACGAGCTTTTTCCATAAAAATCTTTGTTATTATTAAGAGGAAAGATCAAAGTAACTTTTAATTTATTTTCAAATTTTTTAATCCTTTCAAGCGCATTTGAAATTTTGGTAAAAATCTTGTTTATATTTTCATTAGCGGGGACCTAAATCGTTACGAGAGTTTACAATGAAAAACCTAATATTACATAACTCGTTTTTTTCCGGTGACCCGGATGTGCGTTGTGGTGCATTGGCTATCAGCTCAGAACGAGAAATCGGGGAGCCGAGTTCGAATTCCAGCTGAATTCATTGCATTCACTTACGCGCAAATATCCTTGGGAAAGGTATTAATCCACCTATTCCTTCCAGTTATGGGTTAAATAACAGGGCAGATTGGGTTCTATAGCCTTGGTCGGCAACTAGTCTACCGCAGAAAGCAATGGCAATCTACTGCAGGATAATCTTCTGCCTAGTCAGTCATGTTTCTGTCGAGACATGATCGCCCAAGCGTGTATCACGTATGGCACTCAACTGACTGACTAACTGACTGACTGATAAACATTAATTTAGAAATTCTTGCAAAAATTAAATAATTTTCGGATTTTAATGAAAGTTTCAGAACTTATTTACAAAAAACTGAAATTATTTTTAAAGTCATTACTTTTTAAAATATTTGTAAAAAAACTTTTTTTTGCATCATTTACCGCAGCTCTACTCAAATCTATGAAATTTCAAGAAATTAAATTCTGTCTATAAAAATGGTTTTATTAGTTAAACGCAGAACTCATTGGGGAATGTAAATCATGTAATATATTTTAAAACCATTTAGCATCTTTTACCGAAAATTTGCTATGAATAGTAAAATAAAAAATCCAATAAAACTATAGCATTATTTCATTAAATAAGTTTTTAATTGCTTTAATAAATAATATAAATATCAGACATTAATAGTAGGAAGAAAACTTTTTTCGATTAATAATGAAACTTGAAAAGAATTTTTTTGAATTTCATTTTTTAATTATAATAATTTATGAAGTTTCAAAAATATTTTAAAAATATTTCCAAGGCTTGCAGACATTAAAGCTGGTAGGTTATGAAATAAAAACTATTTACTAATCGAAAATTGAAAAGTTTAATAGAAATCATCTAGCCATCGTATTTTTTAAAGAATTTCAATTTTTTATGTATTTGAAGTTTTTTTGGTATGATAAATTCTATGTGTATATTAAAAGGTCATATGTTCCAGGGTTTTTTTCTTTACAAGAAAAAATTGTACAATTATGTCACTTGTGATCGCCATTAATTTATCTTATCTCGCATCTGTCAACACATTTCAATTAGGGTGGAAAACATGAGAAAGGTCAATTCTGTGTTTAAAAATAGTTTTATTCTAAATTTCATGCTATAAATAAGTAATACTTGTGTAAATCAGATTAATTAACATTAAATTTGCTAATTTTCCAAAAATAATGTGTCACAGATGTATATTTTATTTTTTCAAGATTTTTAAAACCGACGTTTGCTATAAAATGGCCGAAAAATTAAAAAAAATTAAAAGAAATCTCAAACTGTTATATTCCAATCAATATAATTTCTGTTTGAAATACACCAGAGTATTTTGCATGGTTGAAATAGTAAATTTAATCAGTTTTCAATTAAAACTAAAACAAAAATTTCAATAAAAGTTTTTATTTTTAAAAATTCAATTTAAAAGTTAGTTATCGAAAATGAATGAGGGTACATAACACACACACACACACACACACACACACACACACACACATATATATATATATATATACACACAAATGAATAAGGAACTAAGAAAATATTTACAACGTTCGAAACGTTTATTTATAACAACATAGAAATAGAGCAATGAATATTTATTAAGGACATGTTCTATGGTATAATTTGTTATATATATATATATATATATATATATATATATATATAGGCCCACCTGAATAACAGTAGTTCAGCTACTGCTAATAATAGTGAATCTGCTAAAATAAAAATAATTGCAATTGCTGAAAATATAAGATCTGCCCATTAAATGGCCAGTATATGTCCGAAAGTATTATTTATAGAACTCGCATTCATTCAGATAATGACGTTGTTAAATTCTATATTGAAGCAACTGCTAATAAGTGGAAATATCGTTTCAATAATCATATGTTGTTTTTAAACAAGAGTAAATACAGCAAAAGCACTGCTTTATCCATATATTATTGGGCATTAAAAAACAACAAGAAATCAATTATTAACTGGAATATCGTCGTTAAGATCAAAGCTTATAATAGAAAAGGAGACAGATGTAGCTAATACATTTAAGAAAAAGGAATTTGTTATTTTAAATCCTATAAAACCTTAATCTACTATAAAAGATAAGTGAATTAGTGAACACATGCTGCCAGCAAATGAATGCTTACTTAAATTCTTATATCCTGATTGATACAAATTCCTCTATAGGTTTTTCTTTCTTCCTCACTTTCTTACGTCCCCTTTCTTTCTTTCTTTCTTTCTTTCTTTCTTTCTTACGTCCTCTTTCTTTCTTTCTTTCCCACACAAATATTACTATCAATAATTACGAATTACGCTCTTTTTTATTCATTTCCTTGCATTTTAATAATATTTTTTAATTTCAAATTTGATTTTACTTTTGTATCTTTATGTAATTTTTGTCAATTTAAAATTTACTCTTGATAAATAAAAATAGTACTCTAATATTATAAGATATAACTCCCATGAACATCAAGTGAACTTAGATTCAAATGTCTTAAACGGTCAAATCGTAATATGCACCTGATGATTGCGTAATGCATAAAGCATGCAGAAAACATTTGTTATCAATTGAAAACACTTAGATTTTTAGAAAATTTAAAGGCTTTTGACTCTACGAACATTTATTCACTTTTAAAAATAACATTGTTAAAAGTCTGTAGCTGGAAATCGTCAAAACACTATACTCTTTAACGACATAGTATAAGCTTAGCTTACTTCCCACCCCTGTATGAATTTACTCGAGCTACTAGATTAGCAACTAGATCCCACCCTTTTACAGTGAAACCAATAAAATGTAACAGCTTTTCTCGCACTTCCCACCTGTAGAATTACCTTCCATATGTTTGTTTACCCGACAGCTACAATCTCCAGGAATTTAAATGTAAGGTAAATAGACATCTCCTATCTTTCTGACTCGCATCCTTTCCCTCATGCTCTTTTCTCCGTCCACTCCACTCTCATCACACCAGTATTCTCATCCGTCGCTTACACACTTCCTGACACCCCCTATAACTTGTCCCTCTTTCTCATCACTTTCCTCCTATGTAAATACTTATAGGATAAAGTGCTCAGTACCAGAGATAGAACGCATGTAAATATAAAAGGGAACATTGAAGTCAACACTCAAGGGCGACAGTTTTATTCTAGGCACAGTCATCAGGCTTCATGATTGCGCCTAGCATGAAATAGTCTGTCGTCTTTGAGTGTTTACTTCAATGTTCACTTATATATATATTGTCATCCGTAGACAGATCTGTTTCGCTGCATCACAGCTCATCAGTACGGTTAGACTCCGACTGCCGAATTGGCGTCAGTCGGTGACTCTACCCCTGGGCCACGGGGCGTTCGGTGGAAGAAGGCAGTCTTTTTAGCGCATATCATAGGAAAAAGAAAAGGAAGATGAAAAGTATATATATATATATATATATATATATATATTTCCTTTTCCGCTTCCTTTTCCTTTTCTTCGTAAAAGCACAATTCTTTTTTGAGAAATATATATATATATATATATATATATATATATATATATATAAAAGAGTGAACATTGAAGTCAACACTCAGGGGCGACAAACTGTTTCATGCTAAGCGCAATCATCAGGCCACTGATAAAGATATTGTGAATTTGGGCAACGATCTCTCTTGTGCAGTTTTTATTGAAATTTTCAATGTGCTTACCGTCTTTCGAACATATTGTGACCGTGTTTCTAATTGATATTATTAGGCGTAGAATTTTTTTCTTTTTTGTTATCATTTATTTTCTATAAAAAAGAAAAATCCTAAACTCAATAATATAGATTATGGACTCTGTAGCAATGCGTTTATCGTGTTCTGAATATAACACACACATGAATGTTTGATTAAAATACAGATCAATATTACTAATTGACTATTAATTTCATTTTTTTAAAAAATTAAAATATATTTTGAAAAATTATTACGAATTTATGTTGGACGATACGAATTTTAAATTGTAAATTTATTTAATTATCAGGTTTAGATTATTATGAAGTTATTCAAATATGAAACGGGGAAGAAATACAGACATACATTTTTTTTTAATCGTATCACCCCGAGCAAGGCGGTAACTAATAGTGAAAAGATTAAAAAAGAGAAAGCCGGAAACCACATCCTAAACAGGGAACAAGGGATGAGCCTCTTAGCCTGTTCAATAGAGGAGTGTGGAGTGTGAACTGGGCGATAGTTTAGACTATCTACTCCAATTAGATAGATCTATCTACTCCAATATATAGAAATATATAAATACCCACACATACACAAACATACATATACATTCACATATATACATACATATATGCATTTTGTTGTATTGACTTCTGTTATTGGTTTGATTTTTTTTTTTATGTGTTGGTATGTTTTCTGCGTGACGGGTTATTTTTTCTGTTGTTATGGTTGGATGTTATTAACACATTTGTGTTTGTAGGTTTTATGTGTGATTTTTATTTTTGTACGGTGGTTGTATTTTGTATATATTTTTTATTTTTCATGTTTATGTTATTTTCATATTATGTTTGTGTTTATTATATTGTTTCTTATCGTGATAGTATTTGTATATTTATATTTTTAAGCTTTTTTCTTATATTGTTTGCATAACTCGTTTTTGTTTGATTTTGTTGTTATTTATTGTTGATTGTGTAGCAAAGGAGATATTTATTCGAATTTTTACATTTTCTTATTATCTCATTTTTTGTTTAGTCTGATTTTTAAAGCAAATCGTTGCTAGTTATAGAAAACAAGCTATTTGTATTTATCAACGCTCTAAGTCAACCCTGATATTGAAAATTTTACTGCAAAGAAACTGCTTGCCAAAATACTTTTTATTTGTAAAATCACTAAAAAAATACAACTTTGGCGTTAAACGTTATCGCAATTAAACGCTATATGTGTGTACGTATTATATATATATATATATATATATATATATATATATATATATACACCCACGTCTATTGAACAGGTTAACAGGCTGATCCCTTGTTCCCTGTTTAGGATGTGGTTTCTGGTTTTCTCTTTTCCAATCTTCTCGCTTTGTTTTTTTGTTTTTTTTTCAATTGGAGTAGATAGTTCTATCTATCGCCCGGTTCACACTCCACCCACGTCTATTGAACAGGTTAAGAGGCTCATCCCTTGTTCCCTGTTTAGGATGTGGTTTCCGGCTTTCTCTTTTCTAATCTTTTCACTATTACGTAACCCCCTGCACATCAGTGGCATTACCGCCTTGCTCGGGGTGATATGATTAAAAATATATATATGTATATATATATATATATATATATGTGTGTGTGTGTGTGTGTGTGTGTGTGTGTGTGTGTGTGTGTGTGTGTGTGTGTGTGTGTTAACAGTGCTTATTTTAATAAAATCAGTTCATACTCACGGATAATCTTTCGCGTATTATAATTAAAAGATGTCAGAAATAATGAAATTAATTATCATTCATTTTCAAGATACCCAAGTACTTTCAATCTCTTTCCGAGATCATCTTCAGGGGTGTGAGTTAGGGTAACAAAAAATAACCGGAAAAAATAAAATAATAAAATAACCAGACACACTGTTTGCAATTTAATCACACTCTCTCTCTCTCTCTCTCTCTCTCACACACACACACACACACACACACACATATATATATATATATATTGTAGGAAAAACAATGCCTTTGGAATTTAACAGCAGAAATTTACCATTTTCAAAACATAGCAGTACCAGATTTAAGGTTTAATAGCGGGAAGAATGACTGTCCGCTCGATTCGTTTTAGCGAGAGAATGGTTCAACCGAGTTACAGGAATGACCATGCCCCAACCGAAACATTTGTAGCTGACACGCGATCGACAAACACACCCAACGATTACAGATAAGTTTTCCATCAGTAGCAACTTGTATTTATCTTTCAGCAGAACGGGACGTTGGTTTTCAAGGGCGCTAGTTTTGAAAATAAATGTTTGGTGATGGCCAGAGAAAATATTAAAGCGAAGAGTGAAAGAAAAGAAGGAATAGATTGAGAGAAAGAAGACAGATTTCCTGAAGATGTCGAAAGCTATTAGAGAATTTATTTCCTATAACCTTTTGGCTAGCTGTATTCTCTGTTTTCTCTTTTTCAAAATAATAAATCGATAGTTGGTCGATTGATGAATTGTATTAGCCAGTGGGAACAACGCACAGAAACATGGTTAAAAGTTGTCGGTTACGAAGTAAGAGAGGATAAACATGAAACTATTACTGATTTTAGCAAGGATGGAGAAAATCCGTTCAATTAATACTAGAAGAACTCTTTTAGAAATTGTTTGGAATTACAAAATCTATGCTTTATTGCATTGGTTGATCCAGTTAAATCATACATTCAAACAGGCAAACACATATATCCGAAGTATATGTATTTTTAAGCAACTGCACGTTACTACCAAATGTTACAATAGGTCAGTTTATAGTGTCTCTAATGGTAATACTGTGGGTATAAAAATTATGAGAAATAAAGAAAATAATATAAAAGAAACTACTTTGACATGTTTCACCGATGATTTGGGGCCTTTTTAAAAAGTAATTCGTAAGAACAAAAAAATCTACATCTGTGGAAAGGATATGAATAACATTAAGCAGCTAAACGTTTAATTTCGAATTAAATAAAATCAGATATCTGTAAAATCTATAACTACTACGAGGGTCATTCAATAAATAAGATGAATGTTTTGGTATAAGAATTTCTAAAACATCTTTTTTTTCAACGCAGCCACCCAGCAGTGTCACACACTTTTCCCATCTGTGCACAAGCTTCCGTATTTTCTCAGCGTAAAAATCTTTGGACTGATGTCACAGCCAATCGCTCACAGCACTTTTGACTTCATCGTCACTTTCAAACTTCGTGTCTCTCCTGAACTCTTTCAAGGAGCCAAACAGGTTAAAGTCTGAAGAGGCAAGGTCTAGGCTGTCAGGGGTATTAGGGAGCAGTTTCCAGTCCAGCTCGTTGATGATCTGCACCGTTTGGGCTGCTATGTGAGGCCTTGCAGCTGACCTTCGAGTAGGCAAGGTCATCATGGACAATTTTGTGTGCTATCCCAACAGATAGGCTCAAAGTCCTTGCAATGTCATCCACTGTCACCATGAGCATGTTTCTTGGTCGGCCATCTTTGTTAATCTCAAAAACTCTCAAAGTTTTTTTTTCAATCTGCAAAAATAATTAAATCCCTTTGAAAAAGGAGTAAAGAACATTTTTAAAAAAATAAATAAAAGTAAGCTTCTATCTGTATTAAAAGTACTTATACCGAAAAAATTCACCTTATTTATTGAATGACCCTCGTATAACGATGAAGTTTAATTGAGAAATCACGAATTGTAGTAGTCATTGAAAAAAAAAACCCCAAAACAAACGTAAATACGTGGTTAAAAGTCATCGGTTACGAGGTCAGAGAGAATAAACGGGAAAATATAAGTTGTTTTGGAAAGGATAGAAAAAATCTTGTTATGGTACAGTGGATCGGAATGAGAAATCGGGGAGCCGAGTTCGAATTCCAGTTGAATTCCTTGCATTCACTTACGCACAAATACCCTTGGGAAAAGTATTAATCTGTCTCTTCCCTCCAGTTATTGGTTAAATAATAGGATAGATTGGGTTCTATAGCCTTGGCTGGCAACCACTCTACCGCAGAAAGTAATGACAACCTAATGCGGGATAATCTTCTGCCCAGTCAATCATGTCGCTTTCTAGGCATGATCGCCCAATCATGTCGCTTTCTAGGCATGATCGCCCAATCATGTCGCTTTCTAGGCATGATCGCTTATGGCACTTAACTGACTGAGAGAAAACAATAACAATAACAATAACAATAAACAATAACAATAAATTATGAGTAAGATATCTAAAACTTCAATAGTCATAGGGAAAAAATCGGAAAAAAATTGTTAAAGGTTTTCGGTTACGAAGTAAGTGAAGATAAACGGGAAATTATTGATTTTAGAAAGGACAGAAAAAATTATAACTAGCGATAAAGTTTAATTAAGAAATCAACATTGGAGTAGCCATTGCAAAAAAAAAACGCACAGAAAAAATGTTAAAAGTGGTCGGTTATGAGGTAAGCAAGGGTAAATGTAAATTATTACTGATTCCAAAAAAGAATAAAGAAAATTCATAACTACTAAAACTATAAATCTTAATTAAGAAATTGAAAATTGTAATAACCATTAGAAAAAACGAGCAGATACATGGTTAAATGCTGTCGGTTACGAGGTAAGCTAGGAAGAACGGAAAAATATTACTGATTTTAGAGAGAAAGAAAGAATATATAACTTCTATAACAATAAAGTTGAATAAACAAATCAAAAATTTTAGTAGCCGTTGTGAAAAACGCGCAGAAAAATGGTTAGAATTTGTCGGTTCCGAGGGAAACTGTTACTGATTATAAAAAGGGTAGAGATAATTTATAATTACAATAAAGCTAAAGTTTACGTAAGCAATCAGGAATAGAACTAGCCAGTGGGAAAAACGCGTATAATATTACTTAAAAGTCGTCTGTTACGAGATGGCAACCTGCTGCGGGATAAGCTTCTGCCCAGTCAGACAGGTCTCTTTCGAGACATGATCGCCCAAAGTGTGTATCACGTATGGCACTTAACTGACTGTTACGAGGTAAGCAAGTAGAAACGGAAAACTATTAGTGATTTTTTGATGTCCATTATTGGAATTCTTCTTTTTCTTCTTTTCCTTCTTTTTCTATATGCCTTGTCCTTTTCAGGACGTAGACGATCATGGCTTTCCATGTCTCCCCATCCCTGGTGGCTCTTAGCATGCTTTCTCCTGTTACACCACGCAACCTCCGTTCTGTCATCCACCTCTTCAAACCCTTTAAATGTGTTATTTGCTGTTTACCTCTGTCTCTTTTTTTCCCTCTATCTGACCTGTGAGTATCGGGTTCTCCAAGCTTTCCTTCCTCATTGCATGTCTTAGGAACTTTAGTTGTCTCTTCCTGATACTCAGTATTAATTTCCTTTCGTCTCCATTCTTTCCAAAACCTCCTCATTGCTCACATGATCGGTCCATGGTATTCGCAGCATTCTTCTGTAGAACTACATTTCAATTGCTTCATTTACATTTCCTTCATCTTTGATGATATTGCCCAGCATTCACTGCAATATTGAAGAACCTATATCAATAAATCTTAATTAGAAAATAAAGAACTGAAGTAGTGTGATCAACGCGCAGAAAAATGGTTAAAAGTTGTCAGTTACGTGGTAAATCGAAGATAAACGAGAAACTAATACTCGTTTTAGAATAGATATAGAAATGTATAATTTCTATAACAATAAAATTTAATTGATAAATCAAGAATTGTGGTAACCAGTGAAAACAACGCTCAGAAACATGGTTAAAAGTTGTCAGTTACGTGGTAAATCGAAGATAAACGAGAAACTAATACTCGTTTTAGAATAGATATAGAAATGTATAATTCCTATAACAATAAAGTTTAATTGATAAATCAAGAATTGTGGTAACCAGTGAAAACAACGCTCAGAAACATGGTTAAATGTTGTCAGTTACGTGGTAAATCGAAGATAAACGAGAAACTAATACTCGTTTTAGAATAGATATAGAAATGTATAATTCCTATAACAATAAAGTTTAATTGATAAATCAAGAATTGTGGTAACCAGTGAAAACAACGCTCAGAAACATGGTTAAATGTTGTCAGTTACGTGGTAAATCGAAGATAAACGAGAAACTAATACTCGTTTTAGAATAGATATAGAAATGTATAATTCCTATAACAATAAAGTTTAATTGATAAATCAAGAATTGTGGTAACCAGTGAAAACAACGCTCAGAAACATGGTTAAATGTTGTCAGTTACGTGGTAAATCGAAGATAAACGAGAAACTAATACTCGTTTTAGAATAGATATAGAAATGTATAATTCCTATAACAATAAAGTTTAATTGATAAATCAAGAATTGTGGTAACCAGTGAAAACAACGCTCAGAAACATGGTTAAATGTTGTCAGTTACGTGGTAAATCGAAGATAAACGAGAAACTAATACTCGTTTTAGAATAGATATAGAAATGTATAATTCCTATAACAATAAAGTTTAATTGATAAATCAAGAATTGTGGTAACCAGTGAAAACAACGCTCAGAAACATGGTTAAATGTTGTCAGTTACGTGGTAAATCGAAGATAAACGAGAAACTAATACTCGTTTTAGAATAGATATAGAAATGTATAATTCCTATAACAATAAAGTTTAATTGATAAATCAAGAATTGTGGTAACCAGTGAAAACAACGCTCAGGAAACATGGTTAAATGTTGTCAGTTACGTTTGGTAAATCGAAGATAAACGGAAAGAAACTAATACTCGTTTTAGAATAGATATAGAAATGTATAATTCCTATAACAATAAAGTTTAATTGATAAATCAAGAATTGTGGTAACCAGTGAAAACAACGCTCAGAAACATGGTTAAATGTTGTCGCTTATGAGGTAAACGAGGATAAACGTGAAAGTATCTCTGATTTTAGAAAGTTAGAGAAAGTTTATAGCTAATTTAACCATAACGTTTAATTAGGAAATCAAAAATTGTAGTAGCCCCTAAGAGATACGCACTGAAACATGGTTAAGGGTTGTTGATTACGAGGTAAGCGAGGATAAAAATTCAGATTTAATTCTTATAGAATAAAAAATATTTTTCTGATAACTGTAGATCATCGGTTACTTTTTCCAATTTTTCCCATTTAACTTGATTCAATTTGTTTCTCTCTCTCTCAATCTTTGTCCCACATTTCTCCATCTCACATACATATTCTTCTATTTGCCTTGTCACTTCAGGACGTAGGCGATCATGGATCTCCACGTCTCCCTATCCTTTGTGGCTCTTAGTATGTTTGCTCCTGTAACTCCTAGTAACTCCCGTTCCGTCATCCACCTGATCAGGCCCTGCAAATATGTTATCCGCTGCCTTCCTCTGTCTCTCTTTTCCTCTACCTGGCCAGTCAGTATCAGGTTCTCCAAGCTTTCCTTCTTTATTACATGTCCCAGGAACTTCAGTTGTCAATTCCTGATGCTCGGTATTAATTTCCTTTTGGTTGCCATTCTTTCCAACACCTCATCGTTGCTTGCATGCTCAGTCCACGATATCCGCAGCATCCTTCTGTAGAACCACATTTCCGCTGCTTCCAGTTTTGTCTTCATTTTCGATAATATTGTCCTGAATTCACTGCCGTATTGAAGAACTGACATCACATAGCAATCCAGCACTCTTTTTTTTTGTTTTCTTTGTTTCTAGTGAAATTTTCCTGTGTGTTAGTACTTTACTCAGCTTCTGGAACGCGTCCTTTGCCATGCCAATTTGCCTTCGGATCTCTCTGTCGCACTTTCCATCTCCTGTTAGAACACTTCCTAGGTATTTAAATTTTTGTACTTGCTTGATTCTGGTATCCCCCACCTGTATTTGGCGTTTTGTGTTGCACCTTTTGCTGATGAGGATGCATTCAATTTTCTTAAAGTTTATTTGTAGTCCTTTTTTGTCACTCTCCACCGCTACCTTCTGTAGGAGGTCTTGTAGTTTCTTTTCCGTGTCTGCAATCAGCACTGTATCATATGCATACGTTATGTTGTTCAAGTTGTGGCCTCCGATACAAAAACACACAAAGAGAAACAGAACACAAGAAAAAATATCTATATAGTAGATTAATTGTTAGTATTGAATGATATAATGGAAAAAATTGATATAAAAGAAATTAAACGTGATAAAATCTGAGTGAGGTCATTTAGTCTAGGCCCCTACATATCTCGAACGCTAAAAATGATTAAAAAAAATTGAATATAGACCAGACTGCCCGGGTATTAATCACTTACTGAGGGAATTTATATATTTTTTTTATATTGAAAGCGATTTCAATAGCACACGTTTTGAAAATTATAAACTGAAACACCTGATCGATGTCTGAAGTTTTAGTTGAATTCTATGAAAAGAAACCCAAGATAACTGAAGGGAATTAAAGAAATCATTTGTGGAATGTCTCACAAGAGACCGGAAGTGTATCAACAACTGAATCTTCGCAGAAAGTTGCCGCAAAAACTTTTAGTTTATTTCTTCGACTGCATCACATGATTCTTCGTAACAAAAATGTTTTACTCTTCAAGTTTATGATAGATATTTTTAATGTATAGCCATTTTCAAATTTATTTTTTTTTAAACAAATTTGTAAATTTTAAAAATGCTGAAAAGTCCTATCCAATCACGAAAAGTTTATGACTTTTTATCTGGAAACGAATTTCAAGGCTTCTTCTTCTTCTTAGGCGATCACGGCTTTCCGCGTCTCTCTATTCCTGGTGGGTTTTAGCAGGCTTTCTCCTGTTACACCACGCAACACCCGTTTTGTCATCCACCTACCCAGGCACTTCAAATATGTTATCCGCTGCTTTCCCTTGTTTCTTTTCCCCCTCTATCTGTCCTGTTAGTATCAGGGTCTCCAAGCCCTCCTTCCTCATTGCATATCTCAGGAACTTTCTGCATAAAGTTTATAAACAAACCAGAAAAAAAAAATTATAAGCCTTTTGGTATTTTCATTTGTATAAACTATTATTTTTAAATCTTTTCACCCCAAGCAAGGCAATAATTCTACTAAGAAAGAAAGGTCACTAGGAGTGAAATAGAATGAAAAAAATTTGGGAGAAAGAACCGGAAACCTAATCAACTTCTACACCTGTTTATCTTAATTAGACCTCAGATGGCCTCCAATCATCTTAAAGATTAGAATCATGTCTTCTTTATTGAATTTATATATATATATATATATATTGATTGATTGTTTTTGGTTCTAAGACACGCAATGAGGAAGGAGAGCCTGGAGAACCTGATACGGACTGGCCAAATAGAAGGAAAGAGAGACAGGGGAAAGCAACGGATAACATATCTGCAGGGCCTGATCAGGGAGGTGGCTGACGGGACAAGAGTTGACAGGACTAACGGGAGCAAACATACTAAGAGCCACAAAGGATAGGGAGACGTGGAGAACCATGATCACCTACGTCCTGAAAGGTCAAGGCACATAGAAGAAGAAGAGGTGTTAAACCAGAACACTTTTGTATTTAAAAGTGTTCTATATAATTATATTGTAGAACTTTTGAAGATTTTCCATTTTTAAACGTGTTATTTCGCTACCAAGGTTTCTACCATGAGTGGTGACTTCAGGCGATTTTTAATAAGTTATTAAAAATCACTTGAAGTCACCACTCATGGTAGAAACCTGGGTAGGGAAATAACTCGTTTAAAAATGGAATATATATATATATATACTAACAGGACAGATAGAGGGGGAAAAGAAACATAATAGACATTCATTGTCTCTTATGTTTAACAGCATATATATATATATATATATATATATATATATATATGCTGTTAAACATAAGAGACAATGAATGTCTATTATGTTTAATCATGAGCCGTTCTAAACGCCGTATTTTTGCTTTAATTTTAGTTGAAAATAAAGACAAAATTATCCAACATTTGGATAATTATTTATTGATTTTCTTCTAAGCTTTCGGCTCACATGAGCCATCTTCAGAGAGGTTTTTTAGACTGAAAAATTATAACATCCACCATCACCGACGATTTTATTTTGTGTTGACATAAAACTCCGTTTGGCAACGGTCTAACACAAAAACCAGTCTAACACAGAAAGCAATGGCAACCTAGTGCGAGATAATCTTTCGAGACATGATCGCCCATGTGTGTTTCACATATGGCACTTAACTGAGTGACTGAATATAATAGCTGAAAACATAATTAAAACTTCTACTGAGCATAACGTGGGGGATCAGTTTTATATTGTTATGAAGTAATAAACTGATCCCCCACTAGTTACTACTTAATAATATAATAAATCTCTTCCCCCACTAGCTATGAGTTAAATAATAGGACAGATTGAGTTCTCTAGCCTTGGCTGGCAACCATTCTACCGCAGAAAGCAATGACAACCTACTGCGGGATAATCTTCTGTCCAGTTAGTCATGTCTCTTTCGTGACATGATCGCCTATGCACTTAACTGATTGACTAACTTCTATAATTTATTCTGCCCAGTTTATCACCACCGAGTAACATATCTTTATGTTTGTTATTGTTTAGTTGCAATTAATACTAGTTTTACTTCTACTGATATCCGGTAACTACAAAGGCCGAATTTGACGTTGTCCTCTCTACCATTTTTAAGGTTGAAAATATTTTGTATTTCGTATCATGCAAAATAAATTTTGGTGTTCTCTTTTTGAGGTTCAATGACCTCGAATGATCTTCCAGGTTAACCTCATATTTTCTGCACCTGAAAAAAAGGCCAAAAATAGATAAATATTTCTTTGGGAATGATCTTGGCTTGATAACACAAATTGAGGCACCTACTATTAGTAAGATAAAGCAGAATACAATTATAGATAACCGCGACTTAATGTTTGCAAGCTATAAAATCACATAAAAATTCTTATAAACTCATTGGAGTAGATAGACTAAACTATCGCCCGGTTCACACTCCACCCATGTCTATTGTACAGGTGTAGAGACTCATCCCTTGTTCCCTGTTTAGGATGTGGTTTCTGGCTTTCTCTTTTCCAAATCTTTTCACTCTTGCATAGCCCCCTGCACATCAGTGGCGTTACCGCCTTGCTTGGGGTGATATGATTAAACAAAAAAAAAATAATAATAATCAAATGTATAAAAATCTAATGTCATAAAATATAATAAACCTCAAGGAAAATCAAGTTTACAAGTTAGTTACTCTGATACAGAATAAAAAGTAACATTTTCAATTGAAAAATTGTTAAGATAATATAATAGTTACTATTAGGTTAGAAATGAAGTTTCATTTGAAATAAACATAGGCTTCATTGATCTCAATTCATTATGCACCATACGTGAAACACGCTTGTGCGATCATGTCTAGAAAGAGACATAACTGACTGGGCAGAAGATTATCCCGCAGTAGGTTGCCATTACTTTCTGCGATAGACTTTTTACTAGCCAAGGCTATAGAACCCAATCTGTCCTGTTATTTAACCCATAACTGGAGGTAATAAACGGATTAGTACCATTCCGAAGGGTATTTGCGCGTAAATGAATGCAAGGAGTTCAACTGGAATTCGAACTCGGCTCCCTGTTTTCCCGCTCCGAGTCGATACCCACAGCACAACAACGCACATTCATTAGTTTAAGTTGATATATTTAATCAAGATAATCTGTTGTATCTACGAATATTTTCATGGCAACTTTTCTGATGAGCTTTTTTCACCTTCTGCTCCGACTACATGAATCTATACACAAGAATATAGATACATTTTTCAATACAGGAAACGAAATTATGGATACCTAATTTTCTTGTTTATATTTTCAAAACAAGCAAATATTAGTGTCCAGTATCTTGAAGGTTTGTATGTAGGCAGAACTAGTGGAAAAGTCTTGTACTTCACCCCTGCATCTATGATAATGCCCCCAACCCAAATTGATTTTCATAAGGCAGTATTCAGATAAAAACTAATTATGTACAATAAGGAATCATCAGGGGAACAATCCAACTATAAAAATTAAAAATAAATACAAATTATAGACATGACATAATAGGTCATTTCAAGTTAAATAAATCAAGTTTTAGAGAATTTTTAACATCAACTTGAAATTTTATTGTTAAAAAGTTGAATAATTTTAATAGATTCAATCTTATGGATAAAAATTTGTGAATTTTATACAGTGTTTTTTCGAGACTTAGTGTAGCGGATATGTAGTGAATATCGGCTCGGAGCTAAAAATCGGGAAGCCGAGTTCGAATTCCAGTTAAATTCTTTGCATTCACTTACGCACAAATACCCTTGGGAAATGTATTAATCCGTCTCTTCCCTCCAGTTATGGGTTAAATAATAGGACAGAATGGGTTCTATAGACTTGGCTGGCAACCAGTCTAGCCCAGAAAGTAATGGCAAATTACTTCGGGATAATCTTCTGTCCAGTCAGTCATGTTTCTTTTGAGACCGAGGGCGGTCTGAAATATAAAATATAATAGTAGAAATAAACAAATACTCTGAAAAAAAAAACACATTTTCAAACTCAAAACGTTTTAATATTCTTTCCTATACATATTAAGAAAGTATACGTGGATCATCACTATGCTATATATATATAATATATATTAATCTCTCTCTCTCTCTCTCTCTCTCTATATATATATATATATATATATATATAGTGTATTGAGGCAGCAAATAATTTTCTAAACATATACTGTTAAATATAAGTGACAATGACTGTCTATTATGTTCAATCATGAGCCGTTCTAACGTCGTATTTTGGCTTTAATTTCAGTTGAAAATAAAGACAAAAATTCTCCAACATTTGGATAATTTTTTATCAATTTGCTTCTGAGCTTTCGGTTCACATGAGCCATCTTCAGAGAGGTTATTTAGATGGTAATACAATAACACATAGCACGTTACATTGCATTTGAATATATGATTTTGTTGTCATTTCGCACTATCACGCGATGTGACGTCATAGATCCGCATTACAAATTTGCCAACTGCGTTTGTTATTTTTGGTAACTATTGCCATTGCTTAGCGGAGTTTTATGTCAACACAAAATAAAATCGTCGGTGATGGTGGATGTTATTGTATTACCGTCTAATTAACCTCTCTGAAGATGGCTCATGTGAGCCGAAAGGTTAGAAGAAAATTAATAAAAAATTATCCAAATGTTGGAGAATTTTTGTCTTTATTTTCAACTGAAATTAAAGCCAAAATACGACGTTTAGAACGGCTCATGATTAAACATAATAGACAATCATTGTCTCTTCTATTTAACAATATATATATATATATATATATATATATATATATTTCTTGTCTGTATTTATATTACTAACAATTTCTTGCATTACTTGTGGTGAAATGATTAAATGCAATATATGCTTTTTGATCCCTATATATATATAGGGATCAAAAAGCATATATTGCATTTAATCATTTCACCACAAGTAATGCAAGAAAGCCTCTAAGGCCCAAGAACTTTTAATTCGTGTATCGAAGAATAGGAGAAAAAATACATTATTAAGATTAGAGAATAATAATGAAAAGGGAATTAAGAAGACAGAATATAACGATTGACAGTGCATTTAAATATTTGCATAAAATATATACCAATTCGAGAAATATTATATTAATTACTCATGTTTCAAGATCTTTTCAATATTAACATTATACTAGTAGCAACATGACATCCAAAAATATAAAATGCGCTCACGAATACAGCATTCATACTTCAATATTGTTAGTAATATAAATACAGACAAAACTGAAGTATTATTGTATCAATACCAACACAAAAACCAGGTAAAAAGAGAAACACTATAAATGCCAACACAAGACTAACGATAAGACAAATACCATCACGGTAGTATTAACGAAATCACCCATACCCACTGAACATGACTGTATTAACAACATTGGAAAGTTATGGGAGCAGCAGCAGCTAGCAATTTTGGAAGGACACATGGCGACAGTGTGATTTTCTCCAGGGTGGGCGTACATTACCGAAGAAAAAAGCGAATAAAAGAAAAATAGAAAAAGATACACACACATACATATATACAAAAAAATAAAGATTATAAATAAAAATATAAAAATTAGAAAGCGAACCGACGAAAGCGTACGAATGCGAAAATGGAGGGACGGACTCCGGGGACATACAGATGAGCTGACAAACAAAATGGCGTACGTGACCAGGTGAGAGGAGTCCGGTCTTTTTCAAGCGATGTTAAAGGCGATCCTGGTCTGGGCGGGTGGAATGTCTCCAATCAAGTGCCTCCTACACAGAAATTGATGTAGGGTGACCTTTAACTTCCGAAGCTGTACAAACAGACTTGTTCTGACAGGCGCGCTAATTAGGTTTCGTTTGCTGGCCGTTTGCATGGTGGCGCCACTCTCTCGGGGTCCTTGTCACTGGACGATAACTTTAAGACTAGAACTTTCCAGAGTAAGATTGGGAGAGAGAGGGAGAGAGAGAGAGAGAGAGAGAGAGAGAGAGAGAGAAAAGGAGGGAGAGAGGAAAATTGCACCGAATAAAGCGTATGTATGTGTATATAAAAGAGAGAGAAAGAGAGAGAGAAAAAGAGAGGAAAGGAGGGAGAGAGGAAAATTGCACCAAATAAGGCGTATGTATGTGTATTTAAGAGAGAGAGAGAGAGAGAGAGAGAGAGAGAGAGAGAGTGTGTGTGTGTGTGTGTGTGTGTGTGTGTATGAGAGAGAGAGAGAGAGAGAGAGAGAGAGAGATACCGTACAATGAGAAAAAATGAGATAGAAGAAAATGGAAGAAAAAATAGAAAGAAAACGTAAATTAAAGAAGTAAATAAGTGCTTGTAAACTGAACGGAAAAATGGAAAAGCAGGGGAAATAAGAATGAGAGGGAATGAGAGAAAACAGGTATATTAATATGCAGATAGATTATAAATTGCGTGTAAAGGAGTGCACGTGCCAACACATTCACACACACACGCGCGCACACACACACACACACACACACACACACACACACACACACACACACACACCTGCGTGTGTGTATGTGTCTTTTTTTTTTTTTGGCACGTGCATATATAATAGCTGCATGGAAAGTTATTTAAAAGTGACAGACAAGGGGGGGGGACTGTTTTGTCGTCAGAAGAAAAATTAACTTTCATATTTCATTACATTTGAATCAAGTTCGATTGTTTGCCAAAGCAGGAATTGTTTATGTGAGATCGAATGCTTTTGTTTAGTTATTCGTTTTTGTTTTGTTTTGTTGTTGTTATTTAGATTAGTAAGCAAAGTAATCAGTGGATATCGACTCAGAACAAAAGATCGAGAAGCCGAGTTCGAATTCCAGTTGAATTCCTCACATTCACTTACGGACAAATACATTTGGGAAAGGTATTAATCCGTCTCTTCTCTCAAGTTATGGGTTAAATAATAGGACAGATTGGGTTCTATAGCCTTGGCTGGAAACCACTCTACTGCAGAAAGCAATGGCAACCTACTGCGTGATAATTTCTGCCCAGTCAGTAGTGTCTCTTTCAAGACATGATCGTGTATCACGTCTGGCACTTAACTGACTGACTGAAATTTCTCCTTTTTTTACAATGAAGTTCATCCTGTACAAAGCCCAACAGACACCCAAGATCGGTGTGTCAATATATCCGTTAAATGTTTAAAGTTAGGTTTGGAAAACGTCTGTAAAGACTACAATATTGAATCCATGGAAGAGCGAACTCGCAAGACAGCTAGGGCCTTGAATGAATGAGTTCAAAACAGACACAGCCATATTTCAGTGCATGAACAAATAACATAATTAGATATACACTCACGTAAATACACAAGCAAAAAAAACAAAACAAAAAAAAAAAACGTACGCGATTTAAAACTCCACAGACCGTAATATACAAAATAAAAAATATATCCACATACATGAAATTACTCATACACATCTGGCATAAATATGTGTAAATAAGCGCAGAAATATTTACACCGAAACATGCACACATATATAAACGTGTATGTTTCTATGTGAGTATTTTTGCCCTTACATGCGTACGTTTATGCCAGAAGTTGTATATAAGTAAATTTATGTATATAGATATATTTTGTATATTGTATTTGTGGAATTTTTAGTCGCGTACGTTTTTGTTTTTAGCTTGTGTATTTGCGTTAGTATATATCATGTTTATTTGTTGATGCACTGTAATATGACAGTGTCTGTATTGACTTCGTTCATTCAAGGCCCTTGCCATCTTACGAATTAGCTCTTACATGTATTCAATATTGTAGCTTTAACAAACGTTATCCAAACCTGGTATTAAAATTTTAATTGATAAATTGACACGCCGATTAAAACAAAAATTTAAATTTGTGTATGTATAGATATGTGCGTATATTCATCTGTACATGTGTCTGTATACCAGTATATGTTTCTATGTGTATGTACTCGTCTATTTTATGTGTGCGTCCATGTATTTCCCTCGTTTAATATCTGAATAACTTTATAATAATCTAAATCTTGGTTAATAATCTTAATCTTTGTTAAACTTAGACTTTAAAATTCTCAATAAAAATAAAGTGAATCTAATAATCGTTTAATAATGCTGATCTTTATTTTAATCAAATATTAATATTAATGCCCCAATAAATTGTTTTTAGAGTTTGTTCTCATATTCTTTAAATTAAAAATTACTTTATTTTGATTGGTCCACACTGTTTATGTAATAATTCTTCCCTGATTAAGTGGGGTTGGCTAGTTTTGAACCTTTTCAAACCCTTCAACTTGAAATAAACCCCATCACTTGATAAAACACAAGTAGTGTCGAAACAAAATAGCTACTTTTATAGTGATATTATAACATATTTATGTTACAAATTATATATATATATATATATATATATATATATATATATATAATATCACCACAAAAGTAGCTATGTATACGAGTCGAATATATGGATCGAAATCTGACAAGATGAATAGAATGAGTAAAGAACAGGTAGGAAAAAAAAGTCAATTCTATTGATTAATTAAAAATTATTTCTTGACAATAAAATAAAATGCTTCGACACACACACACACACACACACACAACACACACACACACAACACACACACACAAACATCTAGATTTTTAAAGAATTAATTGATTTATTTATTAATCTGACATTTTTGTTATTAAATAGGTACCTCCAAAGATATACTAAAAATGGTGTGAACATAATGCAAACATTTCGAAAACCTAATAAAAACAAAGTTTATCATCAAAATCTATATGTTATTATTAAGAAGAAAGTATTTTTGATTATTAAATTATATCTATCAATCCTTTTAAAACCTTTGAAATTTTTATTAACTTTTTTCTTGCCTCAACAGGGGAATATAAACTGATATGTGAAATTTATGCGCCTTTTTACGGGGAAAAATATTGATTTTTAAATTATTACAAAAATCAAATTATTGTCAAGTTTTAATGAAACTTTCATGACTTATTCACAAATGAATGAAATTATTTGAGAAATTTGTCTTTTTAAAAAAAATCTTGATAATTTTTTTTTTTGTAGATCTGCTACCACCCACATACTTCATTTATATATGGGTCATGTCTTGAAGGCTGTCACAATGCGTTGAGTAAAATAAAGGAAGGTAAAGAACTTTTTGGGTATTACCTATTTATTAAACATTAATATCTTTTTTTTTTCTTCCAATCTTCTTTCACTTTTTTTTCTTTTCTCTTTTTTTTTTTTGTTCTCAATTGGAGTAGATAGACTTAACTATCGCCCGGTTCACACTCCATCCACGTCTTTTGAACAGGTGAAGAGGCTCATCCCTTGTTTCCTGTTTAGGATGTGGTTCCCGGCTTTCTCTTTTCCAATCATTCTACTCTTAAGTAGCTCCATGCGCATCAGTGGCGTCACCGCCTTGCTTGGGTTGATATGATTAAAAAAAAAAATTCAAGATCAAAATCTCATCTTCAGAATGGCGGAGAAGCGTGTGTCTGTCCGAGTGTGTGTTCCTAGCCTTTCAAAGAATGGTCATTCCTGGCTGGCTGTCTGCTGCTGGTGCTGTCATTAATTTTACTGTGTGTTTCTGTCTGCGCTCGCTCGCACGCGCGTATGTTTATGGTATATGTGTGATTTATAGTTGGGGCCTTTTTCTGGTCTGATGATATCAGTGACAGTGACAGCCTTGAAGACATACCCATATACTTAATATACACAATGCCTCACGCAAATTGCAAAACTTTACTATACTTAATTTAATTACATTTCCAGAAATTCGTGTCTGTTGGGTTTAATGTTTATATTAGTTATAAGCAGATTTTTTTTAACAGAACCCCCAGTTAATGATAATCTGCTTTAAATCGTAAAATCAAGAATACAATAAAACTAAGGCATTATTTAACTCGAAAACCTTTTAAATACTTGTAGGATTAGCATACATTAAGGAACCTATCGCTTTAAGAAAAGTAATTTTTCAATGAATAATGAATTTTTGCAAGAATTGGGTTAATCTAAAAAAAAAAAATATTTCGAATAATTCATAAAGATTTGAATCTTTTAAAACCCTGTATAAATTTGTATCAGTTAGATGATATCATTAAGTAACAATTATATTTACTAATCGTAAATTGAAAAGTTTAGTATAATTTCGAAACCACAGTACATTAAAAAGAATTTTGAATTTTTGTTGTGTGCATACAAACATGTTGACATTTGCAAATAAGGGCGTCTATACACAACAAGCCAAAGTGACTAAAATTCAATAAAATATTATATTACTGTGAAATGTTAAAGAATTATTAAAAGAATATGCTCTCGTTGAATTTGTCTAGTAGACATTAGACATGCCCAACTGTTAAAAAAACTTCCAAAAAAGTCTATCGAGAGAGATGTCAGTGCTAAATAAAATACTTACCTGCATATTATAAATGCTCTTCTATGATGTTTTAAATTAAAAGTAATTTCTTTAAAGTCAAATTAATCAAAACTTAAATCAGTTAATCTTCAGCAAATAACGTTTTAGAAAAATAGACGTTATTTAAGCAACACTTTTTAATAAAGCAAATTACTTAGTACTGAGGGAATTGTAAGTATGGTTAAAATTAGTTATTTTTAGCGATAAAAAATAATTACAGTCAATTTAAATTCGTTTAGACATGCAGCAAAGCGTTTTACTTATTGGAAATATTAAATTTAAGCTCATGGCTTGAAATTAAAAGTAAATAAAAATTTTCAAGTAAAGTATTTCACATTTAAAAATTCATGTTAAATCTGAGGTATAATCTTTTACTTGTGTGTGTGTTGCGTGTGTGTGTTGTGTGTGTGTGTGTGTGTGTGTGTGTGTGTGTGTGTGTGTGTGTGTGTGTGTGTGTGTGAAAAACATTACATATATATATATACAAGTTTTGTAAAAAATGACAGACAAAGTGCTATGGTTTAAGTTTCTATATAATTTTTCATGTGGTCGTATCTATCTATCTATCTATCTATCTATCTATCTATCTATCTCATTCTGTTCATATCTATCTATCTATCTATCTATCTATCTATCTTATTTAAATATTTTAAAACATGTACAAACTACAAACTACTACAAAATTGTACATTTTGTTTCGACATTGAAAAAACAATGTCTAATCAAGTAGTTAAAAAGTTTATTACCATTATTATTAACTACCTGATGAGACATTGTTCTTTCAATGTCGAAACAAAATGTACAGTTTTGTAGTAGATTGTAGTTTGTAAATGTTCTAAAGTATAATTTATAATAAATATTCATTGCTCTATTTGTATATTGAGCATTGTTTTAAATTAATGTTTTGAAAATTACAAATATTTTCTTTGTTATTTGTTCATTTGTATCTCTCTCTCTCTCTCTCTCTCTCTCTCTCTATATATATATATATATATATATATATATATATATATATATATATAGGAAAAACTACTAAAAAGTTGTAAGTTTAAAAATGTATTTTTCTTTTGACAGTATTTATTTATTTCTATTATTATATTTGATATTTCAGACCGTCCTCGGCCTTTCATCAGAAACAAATAATTTTAAAAATTTAAATTAAAAACGTTTTCGCGATGAGCGTTCGTCTGAGAGATTGTTTACATCACGTGACGCAGAAAGCGACAGTTTTTTTAATATTTGTAAACGTAAACCTATCTTTAATAATACTTGTAAATGTTGTTTTAAAGAAAAACATTTTATGTGTATCTAAAAAAATGTTTAACTATTGAAAAATTTATAAAGATTCAAAAAACCTAAGTCCCTATTTAAACCTAGCCTGCATGCATTTAATTTTAAAATCCAGTATTTTTCTTTCTTTCTGCGTGAGTATGTAGAACTAAAATCAGAATCTATTAGTAAAAATTTGCCGTTTTCTAATGTGTGTCCTGGTTGATTGAGGTGTTCAACTAGGAGGAAATAAGGGTTGTTTTGGCGTATCCTTAGTTTATGATTATTAAAACGAAATCTAAAACTGTTTCCAGATTCACCAATATATCCACTATTTGGACATATTGAACAGAAGAGCGGTCTGAAATATCAAATATAATAATAGAAATAAATAAATACTGTCAAAAAATGAAAACATTTTAAAACTTACAACTTTTTAATAGTTTTTCCTATACATATTAAGACAGTATACGAGGATCATCACTATGCTTTATATATATATATATATATATATATATATATATATATATATTAATACAGGTTTCATTGAATAATATAAACAAGTTCTGTCTATTTATTTTGTGTAAGAGCCGTTCGTATGATCTGATTAGCTTGATAGTGTTGTCATGGAAAGACAAGAAATCGCAATAATTGTTGATTTTTTTATCAGGTCCGAGCTTTCGGCTTACATAAGCCATTATCAAAGGATGAACATTTATATATATATATAGGCTCACCTGAATAACAGCAGTTCACCCAATAACAGTGAATCTGCTAAAACAAAAATAATTGCAATTGCTGAAAATTTAAGATCTGCGCATTAAATGGCCAGTATATGTCCAAAAGTATTATTGATGGAACTCACAATCATTCAGATAATGATGTTGTTAAATTCTATACTGAAGCAACTGCTTATAATATAT